>CM055406.1:57545456-57612135 GCA_029228625.1 Pseudolycoriella hygida
GGTCGGGAATTCAGTTAATTATGGGTCTACAGTGTACGGAAGAGGAAAATATTGGACCCGTATTTTTTTATAGCAAGTTTTAAACGCTTCACGGCGAGAAGATACGCAATTATTGTGTAAAGCGATTTTTAAGGTGTTCGCTGGATGTCCGGGAGATTGTACGTAAGATTTTGAGATCTGAAACGCCAACTATGCGAGTAAAAGATTTCAGTCGTTGCATTAGGAATTGCCGGTGCATGGAACTGCGATGAGTCATACAATCTTTGTCTGGGGTGTCAATGATTGGAATTAGGGTTACTCAGCATTCAATTTCGATGGAGCCTCTATTGCCGGTTCGGGCACATTTCGTGGCTCATTACTAGGAATAAGAAGTTAGTTGCGGTACAGTAGAACTAGTTGTTATTTTCTCTAGTCTGACACTAGATTTAATTTTCTTTGGGATTAAGGCTTACGACAGGTCAGGTCAGGTCGACCTGATGGTAAAATTGAGTTTGACCTGAACTGATCTGAATTTTCAGGTCATAACCTGAAATGACCTGATACGACCTGATTACCTGAAGTTGAATTTTGTTCTAAAATTAGAATGTTCACCTGAATTAGGAAAGCAAAAATCACGAATCAAGAAATCAGGAATCAAGAAATCAGGAACCAAAAATCAGAAAATGAAAATGAGGAATGGAAAATCAGGAGCCTAAAATAAGGAAAAACAAAAATCAGGAAAAACAAAAATTAGGAATGAATTAAATTAGGAAAAACCAAAATTAGGAATCAAGAAATCAGCAACCAAAATAAGGAAAAACTAAAATCAGGAAAAACATACATCACGAAACACCAAATTTAGGAAAATCCAAAATTAGGAAAAACGAAAATATGAAGGAAATAAATGTCCACCTTGAATGTCCACCTGAATTAGGCAAGCAAAAATCGGGAATTAGTAAAATTAGGAAAAACGAAAATCAGGAAGGAAATAAATCAGGAAAAACATCAAAGTTTTCAATTCCTAAGGAGATCGCAATCCTATTTTTGGTATGTAGGGGGCTCTGCCCCCTAAGCCCCCGCGCCTGCGGCGAGCTACTAACGCCCTGCAGGCTGCCTTCCGTGCATGGGGCTCTGACCATGCTACGGGCTCTAACCCATAGACTTCGCAAGGAGGGATATTTCCTCTTGACCCCCCTACGCGGGGGCTGCCGCCCTTCGACCCCGCTTTTTTCCTTATTTTCATTATTTAGCTTAGGGTAATCGCTTATAGCTTACCACAAGTCATGTTTTAGCTAAGTCTTCTTGATAGAAGGCGTTTGAATTGAAGCTAAGATGACTTTTTTAACAAACATGAAAAACAAGCTTCAATTCTGTGATCGCTGTCAGTTTGCAGCACTTATTGGTGTGCGACGTTTTTGGTCAATTACTTTAATTCACGACTAAAAGTTTTACTTTTGAGTAAATTGGAATTTTTTCATCGATCTTTGTAAAGTATCCCAGGAGTAACATTAGTAGAAGGAATGCCAAAATTCGGTTTCTCTTGATATAATGTCAGTTTTCGCAGGAATAGAATGAAATTTTCACTTCATTTCTCGTGAGTAAAAAGATATTTGTGTTGTTTTTAAATGAATTCGTTATCAAGAAATCAAGTTTTGGTAGAAAACAGGAAAATACAAAATATCTTGCACTTTTAACCTTATTTCTTCGGTTTTGAACGGATCACTCGAAATTGGCATCCCAAATTTGAGGCTCTCTTTCCACAAATGTTACACTCCTGCACTGTAAACAGAAGAAGAGGTTCATACAAAAACCGCAAAAAGCGTTTACGGCGTTCACTAAACAGTATGTGCTAGGGGAGCGTTAATTGGTATGTATCATCATCGGTACAATTCCATTAGCATTGATTCAAAACGCCACATGCGAGCCTCTTAAGACTAGTCGCGAGTACGCTACATCTATTGTTTCGACGCACATCACTGATGTGATGTTTCTTTTGGTAAGAATCGAGATTCGTAAATGAAACAAGGTTTCTTGTGGTAAGAAGGGGCTCGGATATGGCAAAGGCTCGCAAAATGCGTTTTACCATAACTGATACTAAAGATTTTTTACATTTTTATTTTCATGCTGAAATCATTTCAGGTCAACCTGAAAATTTTCAGGTTTTGCTCACAGGTCATATCAGGTTTCAGGTCAGTTTTGACCTGACCTGAAATTTTCAGGTTGACCTGACCCGATGGTAAGCCTTATTTGGGATTATCTTTGCTGCACTTGAAACTATTTATCAACAATTTATAATTGCATTGAAACCGGCATGAAATGAATCACATGGGAAAAAATTTTGTCGGGGTTTTCGCTCTTGTGTGTGCGTGCACATCATTTTAACTTAAAGAAATCCATGATGATGTCACAAAAATAGTCATCTTTATGATGACGATTGTAATGACAAAGATCGTTTTCCAGAAAAATTTATTGGAAAATATCTACTTTGTCTATGTTTAGTATACGCATTATCATCGAAACTTCCGTTTCAAATGACAAAGCCCGCTAACCTTATCAATAAAATATGTTGATGTTTGCGGCTCCGCTGCATGAAGACGAAATGCATGAGTCAACCATCAAATGTATTCTCTCAATAGACCCCTTTCTGTGCGGTTCAGTATTGAATTTTACCCTGCGTTACAATCGAATTTCGTACGATATATGCGTAATTACGTAAGGTATATGCGTAAAATCTGCACACAAACTATACAGTTTTATAGTGCCATCTTGTGTCAAATCATTCAAGTTTCAATTAAAATTGAGCGGTATAAAAGGGTCTATTTAAAGAAATAGGGCAAATCCCAGCTGTTACGTAAACCAAAACATTTGGGTACTGATAACATAAAGTCACTTGGGGAGCGTCCATAAATGACGTCTGCATTTTTTCGGCTTTTTTAGACACCCTCTACTAAAAAAAGTTATTTGTGAATCTGTTTTCCAAGATTTACTTTAGGCAGTTTTGCTACAACTCGCCGAAAGAAGTGAGGTCTACAAACGAAAATGCATAAAAACCGTCGTCCAGAACAGATGCATATAAAACTTTATATGCAAAAGGGCGAAATCCTAAAAAATATCCAAAAAGTTCACTCATTTGCGATCTTGCGTTACTTGTATAAATTTCTTTTTTTCTATTGCTGGAACGCGAAAACTGTAATTTTCAAACTCCGTTCGAGAAACGAAAATAAAAAAAGTCAAGTTATGCGTTCGTGCATAATGCGAAAGTCAACACAAAATTGATGCGAAAAGAAAAAGGCCAAAATGCGAAAGCCAATAGTGTGATTTCATCGCCAATATGTTGGTTGTTGTTTTTATGTTTGAATATCGAGAAATTACAATTTTTGTAGTTCTCGAAATTAAAAGACGAATAAAGTTTTTGTTCGAAAATGGGATGGGACAACTATGGTGTGCTAGAGAAACGGCTTTCATCATGAAAACGGTGGTAGTTTCAAATTGAGGGACATTACCGAATATGACGTCTGTTTTCGTCAAACACCCCCCTCCCCCCTGCCTGTTTTCGTCTGTTTTTCATGACCCCCCTCCCACCCCCTAAATGCAGACGTCATTTATGGACGCTCCCTTGCATGTAGTTGTGTTCAATGTTTCTTACAGTAGAAACAAATGAAATAAAGCATCAAGTAGTGACACCTCACTAATTTAAGCCTCAACTTAGATCTATTCTCTTTTCTCCAGTGATTTCATTCATGCTTTCGCTGTGAAATATGAACTAAAATTAAAATAAGTCCTTACTGAAACTCCTCTACACAGTCATATCGAAAACATCATTCTTCTTGTCGCTGTGTTGTGTTAAGTACAGTAAGAGAATCATAAGATTGTGCAACGTTTTGTTTTAACTCTTTCCACCGAAAAACCGGTTTTACATGATAAAAATACAAGCGAATATGTGATAAGAGCGATAAAAGAGAAATTAAAGAGGTGCACAAGCTTATGATTCCCTACCTGTAAAGGTAAGAGAGAGAAAGAATCGAGAAAAATGGTTGCACTTAGATAATTCTTAATATGTGCATGTGCAGTGCACCGCATGTTAGGTGTTAGCGAAAACAAAACAAAAAAAAAGATGAAACAGCCGGTGTAAGTAAACTTTTTAAATTTTTTTCGCTACTGAATGAGAGAAAGCTCAAGAAAATTCTCAATGGCCAATATCTTAAAAAATTACTTGCAATTTTGTGATATTCAAAGAATATCTCGATATCACGATAACAAAGAGAGATGATTCAACTGTCGTTAAACGGAAATGACTCGTCATCGCGTGACAAAGCTTTCATTCTTAAATGATTTTCGAATGATTCCTCGTTGTTTTAAAAGGAACTTCTTAAGATTTATATAACTTCCATTTCAGTAACACTACGTTTGACATTTTTGTTTTGAACAAATTTTTTTATGTTTTTCAAATACTTTTGTGTAACGGCTCCAAATTTGAAATCTCCACCTAAAGTGAGAAAAATATGTTTTCTTCGAATCATTGATGTTCAACAATTTTAAACTCAATGAATTCTGTCAGCAAGGTCGTTGTAACAATACACACGAATTTTTAACCGAAACTCATTAAGGAAATATCGATTTGTATTTATTTAAAGATTCTACACAAAATAATAAAAGTAAACGACAACAAAACTTCTTTATTGTAGATTTATTATGACGATATGACATTGCTACGGTTATTGTAAATGTTTTGTTGTCATTTGAGAAATATTTTACGCACGATACACTGCCATCAACAATATGGAAATTTAATTTACGTTTCCACGTAGATTTACTTCATGTTCGTGTACATGTACATGCTTCAAAAACTATGTGCATACGTCTCGATATACTTTCCACTTACAATCCCACGTTTTGAACTCGTTTTAGTCATGTAGAAGCCAAAGAACCCGTGCAATAAGAGTGGATAAATTATGGTATCAAAGTATTCTCTATCAATAATAAATCCAACAGAATTTTCGTTGCATTTTCTCTTAATGCAATTATTTACACTTGAGAGACAACATTTTTACAATATGTAAAAATATTTTCTAGCCGGTTAACCCTTTTTACCTGTGGAAGAGTCTCCCATAAGAATGAGATTTTTTGCGAAAGTCAGTTTTGATTTTATTCCTTTTCAACACCATACTAAGATGTAGCCTACCATGAAGGATTATAAAATAACGGCTAAAACCAACACATAACCAGAAATGCAAATATCTTTCTAAGATCGACCATCTCGCCTCTGGGATGCAGACGTATCAGAACTACAATAAAGATTCATTTTCAACTTGATGCTTCAATCATTCTTGCTTTTCAATAGGTCATGATGTCAGCCATATGTTTACGTTTTTATCATATAATTACTACTAGCGACTCCATGCAAATTCGCGGTCTTATTGCAAAGTTCGTCATATAGTTACTACTAACGCCCTCACCACTCACTGAGAAGAATTTTGGGGTAGGGATGGAACTACACATCGCGACCAGTTACACTACTCGACACTATTTTTGTAGCAAATATGATTCCAAAAACCTCCAACCCGTTTTTCCTCTAGAATAAGAATCTATTCTCAAAATTTCTCTATCACGTCTAAATTTTGAATTATATCAAATTACTACATGGGGTGAAAAGTCCGCGGCCTCACATAGAGATGGCGTCATTACTTCAGAATTTTTGTTAACATTCAGTAGTACCACCCTTTACTTGTCTACAGCCAAAATTTCCTGACATTTGGTGTCATAGTTTTCGAATTACTGTCAATAGAGTGACGCAGGTTTTTGTTGTTCGTAAAAAATCGAAAATAATGAATTCCGTGTGTTGATTAAACATTGTTTCTTAATGGGAAAAAATACGGTGCAAAGCAAAGAATGGCTGGATAAGTGTTATGGCACATCTTCTCCGTCGTATACAACGGTCAAGAAGTGGCATGCTGAATTTAAACGAGGTAAGACAAGCACCGATGATGCCCCACGTTCAGGACGTCCAAGTGAAGCAGTTACTGAAGAAAACATCAAAAGAATCCATCGTATTGTTTTGGCTGATCGGAAAGTTAAAGTTAGTGAAATAGCTGACATCCTCAAAATATCAACAGAACGGGTGTGACACATTTTACATGAGTATTTGGACATGAAAAAGCTTTCTGCCCGATGGGTGCCGCGTTTTCTAACAATTGATCAAAAGCAGCACCGTCTTGACGATTCAGAGCGTAATTTAGCTTTGTTCGAGCGTAATCCAACGGAGTTTTTGCGTAGATTTGTCACGATTGATGAAACGTGGATTCATTACTATACACCAGAGTCCAATAGACAATCTGCAGAGTGGTTAGAATTTGGTCAAAGCCGACCGAAGCGCCCAAAGGCACAGCGTTCTGCAGGCAAGGTTATGGCCACGATTTTTTGGGATGCGCATGGCATAATATTTATCGACTATTTGGAGAAAGGAAAAACAATAACTGGCGAGTACTATGTCACATTATTGGAACAGCTCGACAACGAGATCAAGAGGAAACGACCGCATATGCAGAAGAAAAAGGTCCTGTTTCATCATGACAATGCACCAGCGCATTCATCCATAAAAGCAACTGTGAAACTGGACTCTTTGGGCTATGAATTACTCCACCACCCACCTTACTCTCCAGATCTGGCCCCCAGCGACTACTATTTGTTCCCAAACTTAAAAAGATGGCTACAGGGAAAAAGATTTTACTCTAATGATGAGGTGATATCCGAAACAGAGGCCTATTTTGCAGGGTTGGAGAAATCCTATTATACCAAAGGTATCCAAATGTTGCAGGACCGTTGGACTAAGTGCATTTCCCTTCAGGGAAACTACGTTGAAGAATAAAATTAATTTCATATGTAAAAGTTAGTTCTTTCATTGCAAGGCCGCGGACTTTTCACCCCATGTAGTAAAGTTACATGGGACCTTCGAATGTTAGAAAGAGATGTTGCGAAAGTCTCTTTCTAACATTCGAAGGTCCCATGTAACTTTAATTTGATATAGTTCAAAATTTAGACGTGGTAGAGAAATTTTGAGAACAGATTCTGATTCTAGAGGAAAAAAGGGTCTGAGGTTTTTGGAATCATATTTGCTACGCGAAAATTTTTAAAATTTGTAACCTGGTGTTATTATACTCGCCACAAATTTTGAAAAAATACTACAATTGCCACAAATAAAATTACCTGTTCCGTCTTTCCAGCTACCAGTTGGTTTCGCTTTTCTATAATTTGGAACATCAAACCGAGAGGTGGTCGCGTCGATTAAATCTCATATAAAAAATCAAATATCGCTTATAGTTATTTCCCCTTCGAAACAAGTTATGTGTGTGTCTCGCTTCGGATATGTGTGTGTTCGAAGCGAGATATGTGTGTGGCAGTAAATGACACACAGTAAATTCGTTTCGTAGGGGCAAAAACTACAACCGATATTCGGTTTTTTATATGAGATTTAGACGACGTGACTACCCCTCGGTTAGATGTTCAAAATAAAATAAAAGCGAAACCAGCTGTAAGCTGGTATGACGGAAAAGATAGTAATTTTTGCCCAAGCATCACAACGATTACAATTTATAGTAATTTTATTTGGGGCAATTGTACTTATTGCAGTCGGACTTTAAGATGTCCTTGGATTGTTTTTAGGTTTTATGACATTACATCCTCCGTATCATAACTTACTTTTACAATAAATAGCAAAGACGAGCAAAACGTTGTTCTTCTCACATTATCTTACAACTTAAACCGAAATAGCATCGTTTTGTGACTCATAATAATTCCCTTATGTTATTTCGCACTTGTAAGTTCTCTCGTATTGGCCTTGCGTTACAGGGGGGAAAGAGGGTCTAAGAAAAGTCGATTTTAGCGTTAAACAATTTATGAACGCCTTCTATGACATAAAAAAGTTCTTCACATTCTTAGCCCTGGTTTGCACTTAAAAAAATATCATGCATGCGCAGTTTCAAAAGTTTTTTAAGTGCAAATCCAGCCTTAGAGCATTTTGTTACAATTTTTATTTTTCTCTCTCGTTTGTACTGCGCGCTTCGGTCTTCTGACCTTTTTACCATGGTCATAACTCTAACAAATCGTCAAGAATAATTCTCTACAAAAAGTTTTCTTTTACTTTCCACTTTTTCCGCCGCGCTGCTCGTAGAGTCATTCCACATTAAATCACGCAAAAATTAAAAATCGTTTCTCCACGATGAAACTTGTAGCTCTTAAATATGCCATAAAAATGATGCCACAGACGGATTTTTAACAAAATCGGGAGATAGTTTCTTCGAGATCATCAGATGACCCTTCATATAGCGACACTAAAATAATTTCATTTTACTTTTTTTCAATCCCCACGGACAAGCTTTCCAGCAGCACATATCTTCTGAAGTCCGGTTGGAGTGTACAAAAATTTTCAGTTCTAAATATTTCGAAAAATTCATTTTTGGCACTTTCAGACTTTCGTCATTTTTCTATAAACTCATCGGTGGCGCGTCTAGCTTCTTCAGCGCCATGCGCAATCTCAAGCCCAGCGCCACTTTTACTTTCTTTTCGATACAAAAATATAATTTAAAAATCGAAGTGACTATTCGCCGGTGCGTTATCCTTTTATGAAACGACACAAAAAGAAACACTAAAAATATTGCTAAAATCGTGAAATCGATAAGAAACTTGGTGACAAGTGAAATAACGGCCAAAGATCATGTGAATTTGTAACGAGAATATAAGTGAGTCATGAAGCTAGTGAACTTGCGCTTTAAGGAAACCTCACGAAGCTTAGAAATTTTTCCTTTTATGAAATGCCTCGAAACCTAGGTGGGTAACGAAACTAGGGACTTTGCGCTTTAAGCAAACCTAGGGAATTCGTCCTTTTAGGAATCGTCCCAAAGTTTGCGCTCTAAGGAAACTTCACGAAGACCTAGGAATTTTTCCTTTTACGAAATGCCTCAAAACCCAGGCGGGTAAAAAAGCTAGGGACTTTGCGCTTTAAGCAAATATTCACGGAAACCTAGCGAATGTGTCCTTTTACGAATTTTAACGAACTTGAGCTTTAAGGAAACGTAAGGAGATCTTGGAATTTTTCCTTTAACGAAATGCCACGAAACCTAAGTGAATAACGAAATTATAGACAAAATATATGAAAATGACTAATAGCACTACACTTACGGAAATATATTTTTGCATCAAATAGAATTTTGTACTTCTGCGCAAGTTTTTGCAGTGTTAAAAAGCTGCGCAGAAGTACAAAATTCTCTTTGATGCAAAAATATATTTCCGTAAGTGTAATAACGAAATAAACGAGTTCAGGCCAGATAACACGTAACAGTCAGTCGCAGGCGCCGGCGAATAGAAATTTTCATATGTGGTGGTTGTTCGCCGGCGTCGGCGAATAGTCACTTTCATATGTGTTGGCTATTCGCCGGCGGCGGCGCCGGCGAATAGTCACTTTCATATGTGTTGGCTATTCGCCGGCACCAGCAAATAGTCACTTTCATATGTGTTGGCTATTCGCCGGCACCAGCAAATAGTCACTTTCATATGTATTGGCTATTCGTCCGCGCCGGCGAATAGCATCTACCTTTAAAAATTTAAGTCAATTTTAGTAACAAAAATCGGGGGCGTTCACTATCAGATGGTATGAGAAAAATAGTGAAAAATAATCCATCGCAGCTGGACGGAAAAATAATTTTCGGGACTACAAATTTTGTTAGATTTGTCAACTTCTGAAGTTGAGTATTACAAACAATCGCGAGTGGAGCGAGCGAGATTTTTTTACTTTCGTTGTTGACCTATATCAAAACTATAGCTTCGGACTTAACCCTTATTGCGTGACCTACTGCTCGGCACGCCAAACATAATAATTTTTAGATTTCCACACATTTCAAATGAGCCGAATAACTTTAAAAATCAGCACAACATGCGTAGTGTTACATTCGTTTTCATTTGTCCCACTGAAATTCAGTAGTGTTTGACGACTGAGACCTTCGCGCATAGCGAAATTGTTTGTGTACTTTACAGAAACAACTAAGAATATTTAAAATTAACTTATCCAAAAAATGACAAATATTTAAACGAAAACTTGGGTTTTGACCACCTCACATTTCGATGAATTGGTAGGTCATATTTAGACTTAGAGGAAAGGATTTCCTACCAATTCATCGAAATGTGAGGTGGTCGAATTTAATTTTACGTGATTTGACATGGAATGACTCCGTAAGAAGTAATAGGGATCGAATTTTGAGATTCGTGTTGAGGTGTCGATTTTTAAAGTTTAGAGGGTTGGTATGAGAGCGTTCATAAATGATGTTTGCATTTGGGAAGTTCTAAGAAAACAGACATTTCATACAAAAAAAATTGTAATTGTACGGAACATTGCAGACAAGGGGGGGGGGGGATATGTCCAAACACCCGAAAAAATGCAGAGGTCATATATGAACGCTCCCTACATGAAGCATGAATATAATGATACAATATTAACGTGATTGTGGTCAATGGGGAGGGACCGGAGGGACGAAAGAGCCTAGAAACAATGCTAGCAAAGAATTTCCACAATTTGTAACTTCCAGATATATCTCATTTTAACTCGAATTAAAATTGAACAAATTCTGACTACTTTTACATTGAAAAAATGTTCTTAAGTAATTGTAGGATGAATCAAGATACAAACTTTAGCTAAAAATCATCAACAAATTAAGATGTAATTAAGATTCTATATATTTTTTTAAATAAAAGCGTTTCGTAAAAATCGTGCAAAATTTTAAATGTTCAATTTGAAATTGATGACACGAACACTGCTAAAACCACAAACAACATAAATGTATGTTCTTTTATGTTCCGAATAAGGTGCCTACGCCGCCCATGCAACCAAACAACTTTTCGACGAGACAATTTTTATTAACTATTATTCCATTTTTTCGATGTAACACCACAAGTCGGTGTGAGCGATATTATTTTAAAGTACACCAGCACACCGAAGACCGAGTAGACGAATAAAAATGAAAATTTAATACAAATTTATGTATATTGTACATCCTTCTTCCATGAATTTTTAAGGAAGGTACTATTGCAATTTTGTTGCAAAATTCTAAATCCAAAATTGATACTAGGTGGTCTGGACGGAGTTTTTTTATAAGCCTTACTTTGTCGCGTTGTATCTCAGCTTTTGAATATTTGAGTAAAATAAATGTCATGATGTGTGAGTTTCAGCGCATAATTCTTCTTTATTTGAAGTATTTCATAAACATTTCGAATTTGAGTATTACAATTCAATTTGATATCAATTTCGATACGTGGCGGCATTTGTATTATTTATAAAAAAGATTCAAATTTTGTAAGTATCATTCAGGAGAGTAATTTATGATCTTAAGAACAGCTTGTAAATTCACAAAATGTTTACTTCAGCATTAGAACATATATCACAAAGATTACAATTACAAGAAAAATCACAAAAAATATCACAGTTAGAAGACTTCCTCTAAATTCTCAGATTGCTGGAAACACCCCATTACAGCTGCAGCGTTTCCCTTTTGTATTGCCATACTAATACGTTGCTTGAGGAAGCTCTAAGATCTTGGTTCGTCTGTTTTCAGTGCAATCATTTTCCCTAACTTATTGAAAAACTTTAAAGCTTCATCGCACCACGGTCCCACAGTTTCGACTGCGAAGGGTACGAAATGGAAATTTCTTTCAATTAATGACTTGTATTTGGATGCCTTACGATTTGCTTTGTCGTTGGCTGCTTTACCCGCTACTTTCGAGCTATGCTTTAAGTTACTAGGGGCGAGCGTGTCAGTGCAAGTAGCATCCCACACCAGGGATTCGCCTCTATAACACGGGATCAAACTAGTGCCATCTACTCTTTTTCCGTCTTCCCTAAATAAACCTGGTGGTTCCAATTCCAATGTAAATTTGTTAACAACTTTATGTGAGTTCTTAGAATAATTGAGTTATCGTTATATAAGGAACCACATAAAAACCGTCTCCGAAGACGATTTTCTGAAAGTTATACCCTCCAGCCCCTGTTCCATTGGAGGTTTTGGAGCCGTCCGTGCTATGACTATGCTATTCCCTGGTAGATCAGCTGGAAAGCTATCTTGTTAGTCTTCCCTACTTGGAAATATAGCGTTAAATAGCCGGTGTGATTCGATCTATGTCTAATTACTGCCTCATACAATCACAGAGTAGCCTTTGACGACAGACCCCAATTTCTACCGAAAGAGTTTTTGCAGCCTTGCTGTGCAACGATAATTTATACCTTGACCTTGACCTTCCACATACGAGTTGGTGCCTGTGCACAATGTCAGAGATCTTGAACGTGAGAACCCTTGCAGTGAGACGATGTCCACTTGATTCCCCCTGAATGATCTTCAAGTTTCGCAGTGAGAATCAAGGCCGATCATAGCTTCTCATTCTAGCGATCTTTCACCTCGTTACAAAAAAAATGTATTGTGTTTCGACCTTTGGACTTTCATGTTGGCATTCTTTGTTTCTATTCGTAAAGTATTGAGATAAATGAACATTTTGTTTTAATGAAACAAATCGCAATGAAACAATTGATCTTCTGACGAACAAAATGGTAGGCGCACTAACAACTAGTCGATCCATGAACGTAACTATCTAAGAAACATAAATTCAGAATTAAAAATGTTTTCATTCAAACAAAAAAGAAAAATTTCGTGGTTTGGCGGTATAGTTTTATAATTATTAATTAAATCATCAGAAAAAATCGCCAAAGTGTGAAGAAACGACAAAAGAATCGCCAAGGTGTGAAGAAACGTAACAAAAAAAAAACGCCAAAAAAGAGAAGAAACGGCAAATTAATTTTTTTCAGCTCTTGGCGTTTCTTTACATTTTGGCGATTTTTTCTGGTGATTCAAGAAATAAGTACAAAATAATAAATCGCCAGTGAATATCGCCAAAGTGTGAAGAAACGCCAAAAAAATCGCCAAGGTGTGAAGAAGCGTCAAAAGTTGAAAAAAATTAATTGCGCGTTTCTTCACATTTTGTCGATTTTTTTTGCGTTTCTTCACACTTTGGCGATTTTTTTGGCGTTTCTTCACACTTTGGCGATTTTTTCTGGCCATTTATTATTTTGTAGTTATTTGTTGAATCACCAAAAGAAATCGCCAAAATGTGAAGAAACGCCAAGAAAAATCGCCAAAGTGTTAAGAAGCGCAAAAAAAATCGCCAAAGTGTGAAGAAACGCCAAGAGCTGAAAAAAATTAATTTGGCGTTTCTTCTCTTTTTTGGCGCTTTTTTTTGGCGTTTCTTCACACGTTGGCGATTTTTCTTGTCGATTTTTTTTTTTGCGATTTGACTTTGGCGTTACTTCACGGGAATTGATCACATCATTTCTTCATTTGACATCAAGCTTAAAGAAACGTTGAAATCGATATTAAACATCGAAACAGGCCCTGCCTTTTTCCTTTGAAGGTCTCGGAACACGTAGATTGAAATGCGTCACATTACCGGCGTCCCTAAGTTCCATTCACAGCGTGATTGATCAATCGCGTCTTCCAACACCGGGCCCCCTTAACAAACACTTGCGTACCATCGGAGTAGTAAGCATCTGGAAACAGCTGAACACTTTCTATGCAAATGCCCAGCATGTATAACAGCTAGAGTCAAAAGGGCATACATCTTGCCTTACAATATTACCTGGAACCTTCCGTCCAGTACCATCCTGGATTACCTTAATCGTACAAATAAGATCTAGGTAATCAACCATGGGAGTGCAGAACAGCCCCATCAGCGGCTTAGGTGCTATCGTTCGCCCTTCCCATTATAACCTATATCCTAAACTATCGTTAAGAAAATTATGGTTCTGCCAGAAAGATTGATTTCCTGCTTCGTCACCTACACAATCCTTTTCAAAGCGAAATTATGAGAGAACCCAATGAAGACGCTGGCAATATTTCGAAAATCGAATATTCTTTGTCACAAATGTATAAGTTTAGTTTTAGAACATTAGAACACTCATAACATCAGCAAGCAAAGTTCTCTTCGTCAGCTTTTCATCACGTCTCCTCTGACATACCCAAAGCAACGCAGACTTAACACTGCTGCATCTTTCCCAGACAAAACATTCGTTCACTATACGGGTTATTACGAATGACGTCAAAATAACTATCATAAAGAAACCGTAATGAAAGAAACAGAAAAAGTTCATTCAAACTATGAACACCTAGCAAGTTATTGATCCCAAATAAGGCAACGTTTATGTAGACTCATTGAAGGTTAAATCATTAAGATCAAATTCCTTATTTAGGATGAACAGAAAAAACGAGGAAATTGTTCAACACAAAGGAAATCACGATTCCTTCCGAAATTGTAACTGAATTTCATTTTTGTTTTCTGTACCTAGGCTTGTGTCATTCACGATTATTACAAGGTATAATTAAAAATACGATTCGAGACATTAAATCATCCAAAGTGGCATTAAATTTTTAATAATACGCAAAACTGATGCCGTTATTGTTATAATACCCCAACAACTTAACATCAAATTAATCAATTTGTCATCTGGTTGGTTGACCTTTAGTGACCATTTCAAATTTAATTAATGTGCTAATGGTTGTAGCATAACTATTTACAATTTAGTTCAATTCATCTGCTTCGTTTAACCTTTGTTGCAGACTCAAACTGTGCCACATTCAAATGTAATGAAAATGCGATTTTATTTTTGTTCATTTGATGTTTCCTTTCAAATTACACAATACTGCATTTTTGATTAGATTTCCTCAAATATTTTGCGCATGTAACAAAATCCGGAAGCAATTGTTATCAGATATTGATTAAGTAATTTTCACAATATGTACCTATAATCCTTTATTCCGAAATAAATACGCCGTTACGTTATCAAATTCACTATCAGTGACTAGAATTTCTCGAAATTCAGTTATCTGATTCAATGTAAAAATTGTCATAAAATAAATTTTTTCTGTCTTGTATACACATTGGTTCGTCATTTATTGCTAATTCAAGATAGGCAGTTCCACCTAACACACTACCCGTTTAAGCACAAGGCAGCTAAGATGTAATCGAGTGTTCACAATGTAGTACACGTTTTGCGATGTAAATCAAAATCAGCGTGTATTGCACACTTGACAATTTTGGAAGTAAAGTGATTATTGGCGCCAGGTGCTAATTGTTCTTCTAATTGTGACCCGGGTGTAACTCATGTATGGAATAGTCCACATGAAAAAATCAAATATCTACAATGAAAAAATTTATAATTTGCACATTCTACACATTCACACGTTTCATCACTTTCAGCTGTTTTGTCATTGTTATAACAATAGCAAAACATCTAAAAAAGAGAAAATTAGAAAGAGAGATAAATGAGCAAATTATAAATTTCTTAGACCACTGCGCCGGCCGAAGCCGCCGCCGAAAAAAAGGGTTAGCCGAAGCCGCCGATACCCCTCTCAGCCTCCTAGCCGAGGAAAAAATCGGCGGCGGCCGATGGCTTCAAAAAATTATACTTTCAATGGGAAGAGTCTTGTTTGCGATTTTTCCACTAGCTTCCAAAGTTGTGGCTATGTTTGATTGTATGCTTGATTTTAGGCATCTGCATTGAAACTAATTTAAATTGGAAGAGATTCCTATTTCTCATTGTTCATTGATGTAATATAACGTTATATTCTGTGATGAACACGTTCAAAGATAAAAGTCTTTACCTAGTTTTTCCCGGAACGAATTACTCATCTAGATGAGCGAAGCAGACGAGTGAGCGAAGACCGTTCACCCCGGGTTCTCTACTGGGGGTCGCAACACTCAATTGCATCGCGTAATTCTGAAGACTTTCGTGGATATCTCACCCGTGCGAGATCTCTGGTTATCTTGCGTACACAACGAACGTCACTATTCATGCGGTCATGGAGGATTTTTTAGATTTATCAGGTTGGAGAGGTTTTTCCACTACGAAATACAGATATTTTGATCCTTTGTCTCCTTCCTCCTACATCACATAAATCTCTCAAAACCTCTCGGTCCCTACCAAGAACCACGTGGATACCCAGAGTCCTAAGCCGTAAGGCTTAGCATAAGGAATTCCCTTAAGGATGTTTTTCATCAGGATAACATTCAAATCACCTTGCAATAAAGATCTTTTACCGTATCTGTACAGAGTAACAATAGTCCACAATTCGGTGGTAGCTCTTTTTAAGCGTCCAGCTTTCTATTCTTTAGAGCTTACCAAGGAAATTCGTACAGGATTTAAGTTTAACAAAAAGACTCTGCTTCGTCAATTGTGGGCAATTCATTCATCTACTCTTAAGACAATGGCGAATTGAATTGAAAACGAGATAAAGTTTTGATTTCGGATATTGTTTCATTCCAGTAAGAGGATCCACAGCAAGACAAATGACTTACCTCGATAGTTTCCACACACAGAGGTAAACAGAATTTTGAGATATTATTGCTGCTTTTTCCGAGTAACTTCAGCCGGCTGAGCCGGCTAGCCGCCATCATTATGATACGAGCCGGCCGCCAAACGCCATCGGCTACGTCTACTCATCGGCCGGCCGGCGTAGTGGTCTGAAATTTCTTCATTAAACTCAGAAGTCATCATCAAAGCTCTTTGACATTTTCGTTGTATTTTGAGATAGCCGTGAAATATCGCCAAAGTCAAATAGTCAAAAAAATTTTTGCCGATACTTCACAAATTTTTGACAGTTTGGCGATAACAAAAAATTATGAAACGCCAAAAAAATCACCAGAATGTGAAAGTCTCCAAAATGTAAAGAAACGCCAAAACGTTTTTTTTTTTGTTCTGAATGTTGTGTTGACTTATGTAGTCCGTAGAAAAATCAACAAAAGTGTCTTGAAAATGTTTGCTGGCCGTCTTGTAACAAAAGCTTCTTTTAAAGCGTAGGGGGCTCCACTTCTTTCTCTTTTTTGGCGATTTTTTTTTTGGCATTTCTTAACACTTTGGCGATTTAATGTTGGCGTTTCTTCATGAGAATTATATGAGAGTGTTTCACAACATTTTCCTCTTCACAAACCTGTTACTTAATTCTAGGAGACAAAATTTACTTTTTCTGTGTAGACCCGAACGATGTACAAATGTATTTGTCACAACATTTGTAATATTGAAAATTTTACCAGGAAGTTGTTTAGTTGGTCAAAAAATATCCGCTGGACTAGAGATGAGCGGGTTGCCCGAAACTTCGAAAAACCCGACATGAACCCGAACCCAATTTTTTTTCGGGTTCATGGGTTTCGAAAATTTTAATCGGGTCGGGTTCGGTCCGGGCTGGGTTTTAAAACACTTCGGGTTTCGAAAAATTTTATCGGGTCGGGTTCGGAGTCGTGTTTTGAAGCAAAGACTTGTCGAGCGAACCCCATTTTCCGGAATTTTTGACTTTGACAGAGTTTAGTTTTTAAAAAAATGTGTGGGCATTTAAAAATTATAAAAGAACGTCGTTGATAGCCAGTTATTTTCTCTAGGAGAGAAAAATAGAAACTGCTGCGTAGAAAATACCTACGACGAGCAGACGCTCTTGCCGTAAACCCTTGCAAAAAATCTACTGTGCGTCGGGCCTTGAAATAATTTTTGTTTCGAAGTAATTTGGGTTGTGAGTTTCGAAAAACTTGAGTGTATGGTTCGGTCCGGGTCGGGTTTTGAAACAGTTCGGGTTTCGGGTTTCGAAAAATTTTATCGGGCGGGTTCGGTCCGGGTCGGGTTTTGAAACAGATCAGGTTTCGGGTTTTGAAACAGATCGGGTTTCGGGTTTCGAAAATTTTAATCAGGTCGGATTCGGTCCGGGTCGGGTTTAGAAACAATTCGGGTTTCGAGTTTCGAAAAATTCTATCGGGTCGGGTTTCGAAAAATGGTCGACCTGCTCATCTCTACGCCTGACCACTTAACTTGGCCAAATTTCAGCTGATCTTGATGAATTATTTTTGAAAGATATGTGATTCGAAGACCGTCGATTCGTCCAAAGTGTTCAATGGAAATTTTTCATGATCATTTCGTGAAGTATGAGATAGAGAATGGCTATTGAAGGTAAGGTTGTCGAGAATGTTGAAAGGATCATTCTGGCTAATGGAACCATGTGTTCTGGAGCTCATGTTGAGACTTTAGTTCGGTCGTAAGGTCTGCCGAAGACTTGAATTTTATTTATGTTATGTATATGACGTTGAAAGGTTTGAAGTTTTAGAAATTCAATCTTTTCAGTTTGTACTTTGTGATACTTTTTGGTCCTACTTTGCTTTGATTCCATAAAAAAGGTCCTAGCGTCGACCAGCAGTTATTATATAGTCCTGCAGATCTGCTATGCTCCGCGGATATGAGTCTTGAGGCCAAAGACACTTAGCCAGTTTGAGTAATGAGGTTGTTTTCGATTCGCAACAATTGCTAATGTCAATCAACACTACCCTCTTAGGTCAAAATGAACAGCGCATTATTGAGAAGTAAATAAGTAATTTACTTTAAAAATTAATTAATTAATAAATAATAAAGTTAGCATCAGTTGAACGACGATAAATTTTCACAGACACATAATATGACCTCTTCAATGCACTAAACGCACCACCTTATCATTGGTAGAACGATTGAATTTATAACGACATTTCCCCATCGTAGTTCTCAGTTTGCTGTAACAAGTTGTTTTCTTCAATTAAGCAATTGAACATTTTTGCTATAAAAAGCAGCCAATGAAACTGGCGTTCATTGATCATTTCTACAATTAACTTTTTGTATATAAGTTTCACCGAAAAGTATCAGGAAAGTGAAGTGAACAGAAGAAATCTCCAAAATAAGCAATACAAAGACGTTATGCTCGTTAGTTGTGCTTTATAAAAAAAATGTGAATTTTTCTTCAAATGAAAACGTTAGTTCAGTTTTATCGATCAAACATTCCGGTTCATTGCGTTATATAATAACGACATGAATTGCTAGAACTTTGAACATTTTGGTGGTTTGTTATAACGGGTGTCACGCGGGTGTAACTTCCTATCAAAAATCGTTAACTGTCTACGTGGCTTTTTTTTGTCTCTCTTTTTGTTTCAGTGTAGTTCAAAGCCCTCGTCTTTCAGATTTTCAGAATGTTGTAGGGTTCGTCAATAATTGATCCAATTTCATTTCATGACCGAACCTAGAGAAAAATCGATTCGGCAATAAATTGATTTATTTTTTGAATTTTAATGTTCTTTTTTGGGCTCACAGTAATTGAAAAATCTATATAAGAAGAGAGACAGTTACACCCCTGACTCAATAGTTAGGCGAATCTATAAAAATATTTTTTTTTATGAAATATTAGTGATGTGCGTTTTCAGTTCGTTGAGCTAAACAACCGACAAATGAATGGAGAATTATAGTGGGGGACATTTGAAACATAGAAAGGGTTTTAATCAAAGTGTAACATAAGTTAATTCTGGACACAATCAAAAACATATTATTTTGTATACATTTCGGTGTACGATATCTCGAAGTGAAAAACGAAATTTTCATTGTCAACCAGTCGCATTATTACGTTGCATGTTGTTCAGTTCGGAGTATTTTAACGGAAACTTGTACAATTTTCGATAGAAAATATGCCTTCTTCGTGGTTAAAACGGCGTTTTAATTATATTAAACGGTTGAGTGGTTTCGTGTCTAAATCCAGTAAAAGTTTAGACGAAAGTACCGATGGCTTGGGAAAGAACATCAAAAATGATTTGAATTCGGGCAATCGATGGTCTAAAGATGAGAAAAATGCATATCGTGATTACACAAAAAATAGGGACCATGATGCGTTCCAACGGAATACTTTAGATACGAAAAAAATTAATGATGAAGAGAAGAAGTGTAATGTGAACGTTTTACACTTGGCTCATGGATCAGGAGAATTCTCAAACCAAGACGACGGTGACGGAAGTGAGTTGTGCAATTCTAAATGACAGATTTAATGTTTCACATCAACAAATCAATCACTTTTTGTGACAAAAAGAAAACAGGTTCTTTGCTGGTATGGTTACACTCTCCAAGTGTTTTTGTCTAACTTCTCAAAAACCATTGTTCAAAATTATACACATTTTAGATTTAGTTACGTTGTGAAAATAAGATTTCCAATTCAAATTGTTGTAATGTCGTTCTGCTTTCTACTATTACATTTTACATAAGAATGTTTGGCATTTTCTGAGCGCTAGGCTACAATTTTTTTCAATAAGATTGCATTAGCTTAGAGCTTAAACGTGAAATATCGAATACAAATGTTTTTACGAAACGAACGAGTCATCTGCTATTAGCAATAAAATTAACAGGAAATAGCCAAAAAATTGATCCAACATTTTTCGAAACTATAAATACAGATCTGAAATCTACACGTTTTGTGCTGGCGATATCACTGGTTGAATAGTTTTGTGCTACCGCCTGCAAGCAGAACAAAACTATTTTCTGGTCGAAACATGTAACTTTGTATGGGAGACCCCTAATGTACCAACTTTTCCGAATCTATAAATGCAGATCTGAAATTCTATCATTCCACGTAGTCGTGTATTCTGTCTTAGTTAGATTCCCACATTTAGTTCCCATTTCAGAACGCAAAGTTGTAACCGGTATGCCGAATGAGCCTCGTCGTCTGAGCACACGCAATACGATACATCTTCTAGCCTCCGACACAAGCCGTACACGACAAATGAGTCTCGCTGTTTGGGCCCGGACATTACAATACAATTGTTTGATAAAGTTCCCTTCAAATTCTGTTCGATTCTGTATGGAGCGCCGCTGTGTGAATTGATAAAGGAAGAAGGAGAGATTCGGCCCATTGCAGTCGGAAATACCTTCCGACGACTAACAGCGAAACTGTGAAGGAGCTGGTCACGCTTCTAGAACGTTTATTAAAAAAAACCGAAAGAAGAAGAAAGTGATCTTAAAAATCGACTTTGCAAACGCCTTCAACGAAATCGATCGCGGCAGCATCCTAAATGAAGTGAGCATCCACTGTCCAGCTATCTACCCATATATCAGTGCTACTCGCTGGTTTTGGTGAAGATACGATTTGGTCTCAGAAAGTAGCGCAACGAGGAGATCCATGTGGACCGTTAACTTTTTGCCTATCAATACAAGATTGTTTTGCAGGACTCCTCTCAGAGTTCGTTGAATTTTATTTGGACGACGGTACTGGGGGGCAATTACGACAGCGTCTTCGCAGACTTCAACAAGATAATAGAGGAATGTGGTAAAATTGGATGACGGATAAACCCAGCGAAATAGGAGCTTTTTTTGTGGAGAAACGGACAAAATTCGACAAAATTTCTCCAGGAATCAAATTGGTGGACAAATTGAACTTACGGAAGATTCCTTTGGCGGAATTTACACCAAAAAGGCGAACAACGTGAAAGTGTTGTGTGATAGACTTATTGAATTAGACACTTCCCAAGTCAATTCCAAATTTTCTTCGACTTGACTCGTGTCTCTTATATTTTTCTTTGAAATCATTTTCCATCTATTTCGCAATATATATGTCAGTCCCAAAATATCAAATTAGTGATATCGCCAGCACAAAACGTGTAGATTTCAGATCTGCATTTATAGATTCGAAAAAGTTGCTACATAGGGGGTCTCCCATACAAAGTGACATGTTTCGACCAGAAAATAGTTTTGTTCTACGGAAAGGAAGCAGCACAAAACTCGGGAATGATAGAAAAAACTTAGGGAAGCCTAGCACATAATTTTAGGCCTTGCAATTAGCAGCTCAAAAACGTGGTGGTGCCAACGATTTACACCTGTCGATTCAGACCAAGTCTGAATGTAAGCGATAAATCGGGATATCAAACTCCCGTGTCGGAGATACTAACACATGTTCTCATACTGCCTGCTGAGATTTTCATGTCGTGATGCTTAAACAATCATGCAAGTTATAAGATCTAATCAAATAATTCATGCGTCGCGTCATGAAAGTCACAATGATTTGACGTAAGCCAATGTCCGTCGCTTTAAAGGTGTGAATATAAAGTCCAAACAATTAGTTCTGTGCACGCTATTTTCTAAAAAATATGAAAATTTCATAAAGTTCAATAGCCAATAAACTTTTTTTTTAAACTTTTAGGTCGAATACACGGTGCCATGGTATCAAAAGTAAATGCAGACACCAGATCGGTCACTGTTGAGTGGTATGAGAACGGAGAAACAAAGGGAAAAGAAGTAGAATTAGATGCCATTTTAGAATTAAATACCGAAGTTGAAGCCGCATCATCGCCGAAGATTGTGCGTCAAATTAGTGGAAATCCATTATCCCGGGTAAGTTCAATGATGTCAAGTGATCGCGTTTATAGATTTCACATAATAGCCTTTGATCAACTCGTATTTTATTTTTTATTTATTTGAAAAGTTCATAGTGGCAGATACATCACATTTCTACTGCTACTTTATCGTAGTTGCAATTGTTAGATCGCTATAAAAGAATTCAGACTTTTCAAAAAAGTTTTTAAGTTCAAAAAGAGGTCTGAGCCTGACGTTCAAAAAGACAAGGATTTTATTTGCACAATTGCTATTTGTAGGTACAACTCTCTAGGTGAAAATTGTTAATTTGCCAAGGCGGTAATGAACACGACGCTCTTTCTTCAAAGACGAGAGTGAGAGCGACGCTTATATTTTAGCGCTCGTTGCGCTCATCAAGTAGTATTTTATAAGATTTTCATAAACTGCCAACTGAGCTACATATTTTTGTCTAGTCTAATGCTGAAATATGATATACATTTCTTTCAGCAACAGAAAGCAAATAGAGTTGACTTAGCTAGAACATTTCTGTGAAAAACGTTTTCTTAAAATAGGCTCTGTCCAGAGTGAAAAGATGAAAACGAAGTGTAGATATTGTTTTCATATTTTTGTTTTAGTTAGCGCTGATCGTGGACGGCGCTCTGAGAGCGAGCGGGCACGCCGCTCAATTTTTTGTATGAGCGCCGCCAGCATTGCAATTGACGCCATAAGTACCGCATCAAATTCGAATATATTCAACTCAAAAAATGGACTAAACGCAGCCTGTATATAAATTTGTGTCAACAATGTGTTGAAGTGGCTAAATATTTTTTTAATTAAAGTTAATATTGTCACCGAAAATATTTTTCGCACAGTAGGATATAACGATAGGTTGAGTGTTACAATGGATTCTCACATTACATGCAAGCGTGCAATAAATCGCATTTATTGCATTGTTTGAAACATTAAACATTGTTTACCACCCGCTGGATTGTAGAGCATAATACAACATTACTTTAAAGTTAGGGATTAACAATTCAATATTGGCTTAAAGTCATTGAAAACTCCATAACTTTATTGTAGGTGTGAAGTTTTTGTTAAAAGTAGTGTGTCAGATTCGCGAGGTATTTCGGAATTGTATTTCTACTGTGATTTAAATCAGACTACAATCCCACTAAACTTCTATGTTCCAACTGACACAAAAGAGTCAACGTTTCAGAACTAGTTTTTGACTATCACCTCCGAAAGTTTCGCATTACATGCATGTTTACTCCCCGCGGAAATCGTTCATTGCATGTAGAGTCTTTGGGGATATTAGAAACACAAACAACTCGTGGCGAAAGTTACTTTCGTCCCGAGGAGGGTAAACTGTTTTACGTCCCAAGGGAGCGAAAGTTAATTACATGTAGCTGTTCCATTGTTCATCCGTGCTATCTTCATTTCTAGTATAAGAAAAACGAAATGCCTCTTTGATTGACAATATTCTTACATTTTTAGAACGAATTGAATTTTTTCAAAGTTTCACATACACAAAAATCAAAATTTCGCCAACAATGCCAACTGGAATGCTGATAAAGTGATTTTTTTCCTTTGCCTTATAAACATGCATTTTATGCTCAACTTCCGGATGTACAGCCAAAATAATAACTTACATTGGATACTTCGAAATCATTCATTACTTCGGAATCAACTTTGTGAACTCGTGTGTTTTTAAGCAAATCGCTTTGGAAACTGTTGTTTTTATTCGTTCAGTTGCATACCTCGCCTTCGGCTCGGATATGCAAACTCTACACTCACTTGTGAGTTTGGCTCGTATCACAAAATTGATCCCTCACGCAATGAATGATTTCCGCCGCATCCACTGTAATATACAGCGTTTTGCAAAAAAAAGTTACCACGCCAACTCGCAAATTTGGTTGCGAGTGCGAAGCTACTCTCGCTTTCGCCTAAATATTTCGGCACACGTCTCTGTAAGTGATAGAATTTAAATCCTAAATTTTCCCAACTCAATTGCTGCACTTGCAAAACGCTGTACTTCTCCTATCAAATATATTGGGAAGATGACGTTTTGTCTGATGACAATTCGCATGAAATTTTCGTTTTTTCAGCTCTTGCTCAGGGAAGGGGTCCAAAAAAAATTTCTCAGATGAACTGTCGCTTTGTTTTCGTTTAAAATTAAGGTTTTTTTTTGTAGAGTAAAAACGGCTATGCACACCGCTCACACATAAAAAACGTAGCGAGCTTGTCAACATGTTGTCGTGTGCGTACAACACCCATTTTAAGCACAAATTGCTTACCATATTTTGTGTAACGTAGCAATTTTTTTTCAGAAATTGGAGATTTTTTTTTGATTACTCAGTGTGCAACGATTGCTCAGTTACACAATAGTGTTTTATGCAACAAGTGCACTAGATGTGGAAAAACGTCATATTTTCGAACGTGTTTCATAGTACGTTTTATGCAATTTTGCCACTCAAAAGTTGTGATGAAATAGTAATTTATGCAAAAAGTTGCGAAAAGGAAAATTTTTTGTTAATAGATGTGAATTTATCAGACGAGCGTAGCAAGTGCAAGCACATCGTGTGGCAAAAATTTTCCATTTCGCAACTTGTATGGATGTCAAGGGGGTTTGCCTCGGAGAATGTTCGCTATTTAAAATATGAATCAAGTTAGAATATATTCAGAAGATTGACTAGCCTCATAAGCGCGGGGCGAAATTTTATTCCACCTTTTTTTTGAGCGTCTGAATAGACGATACTAGTGGAATTGGCTATTCGGACGTGCGCCCGAATAGTCAATACTAATAAAACTAGCTATTCGGAGGCTGTGTCCGAATAGTCGAGGCATGCTATTCGGACTTGCGTCCGATTAGTCAATCCTAATCGAGCTGGCTATTCGGACGCGCGTCCGAATAGTCGCGCCCTAATTACAAATGGTGGGACAGTATTTATTTTCATTAACTTAAATTGAATGTAAATGGCAGTAAAGGTCAAATTCGTAAATATTGGGAAAAGTGAATGTGTAAATAGGTAAATAAGAAAATATGAATGTAACTATGTAAATGCCGCCGTGAAAATGCGTAAAAGTCATATGTAAATGCTGGTTAATGCGTGTAAAATGAGGGTCTAAACCAATTTTGTCACTTTTTGAGAATGGAAGGTCGAGACTTTCGACTGTAGTTCATTACTAATTTTGTTTTTGACTATCACATTTTACACACATTTATCGGCATTTACACCCATTTACCTGCATTTACATGTGATGTTTACGCATTTTCATTTGCAGTTTCATTTTTCCCGATACTTCCTAATTTGACATTTACTGCTATTTATGTAAATGAAAATAGAGACTGTCCCACCATTTACCCTCGCACGTTATTGTATACATGGTGGTAATTTTTGTCACAATATTTGATTCCAAATCACAAATACCAGTTTTCACCACTAGATGCATAAATGACCACAACATCCGTCTAAAACACTAAATCGATTTTTTACGAATATTATTCTCCGAATTACTTTATTTGTTAAGAATATAAGTAGATAGTAAAAAATGCGGACAAAATCGTCGCAGATTTAGATTGCTTCGTATATCATCATTCCACAAAATCAAAATTTACTATTCTCGATAGGCTCATATTAAACCTTCCAATAGAAAAAATGATTTTGTCCAATAAAAATAATAAATGTCCAATAAAAAATTTTTTTTGTCCAATAAGAATATTAAATGACAAATGAACGACGCTTCGCAAAGACAGTCCAAACCACAATGTCAAATACGTTGATATAATATGATTTTGAAATTGTGGTCTAGACTGTCTTTGCGAAGCGTCGTTTATGAATGAAATGAAATGAATTTATTTTTTTATTGGACATTTAATATTTTTATTGGACAACAATTATTTTTTTATTGAACATTTATTTTTATTGGACATTAATCATTTTTTTATTGACAGGTAAATAATAACCCTTCTCGATATAGTCTCGTTCTCATCACACGAAAATGATAAAAATTATATTTTCCATATTCAAAATTGCCCTCTCCTGTTTTTTCTACAAAAACCCTTCCCACCCTTATTTATGCACAAGATCTAATTGCCTTCAGTTGTTAGCTCTACTTTCATAAATTGTTCCATTCATTGATCTCTGTTTCCTTAAGGTTCAAAATAACATTCTCTGCATTGGAGTAAAATTGTTTGAATGACCCGGAGAAAAAGTTATCGGAGTAAGATAAAGAAACGATTTTTGTCGTCTTCAACCCAAGGAAAGAAATCGATAGTTCATTGAACACCTGAATGAATAGCAGAAAAGTGAAGTGTTTCGCTAATTTTGTAATAACAAAAAAAGAAGATTATTTTTACACAGTCATAAAATAACGTCATACTTCTAGGCATAATATTGTAACAGTAAACCAATTATTTTATTGCACACAACAAAGGCGAGAAAATTAATTTGAATTTTCATTCAGAACACACTGTTACCCATTTTCACCCAATTTTCTTTCAATCAAACCATAACGAATTTCGTATCTACATGTCTGTGTACTACACCAAGCTAATTTTTCCGGAACAAATAATTTTGAATTAAGGGCGATTACATTTTGTACATGAAACGTATATTGAATTTTAAAGACAAACAGATTGCAACACAATAGAGTCCGTAACCTAGGTGTTGTTTACATGTTGCCAAGATAAATGAAAACGGACAAAATTAAATCATTAAAAAATCGGGACTTCATTCGGTATTGTGTGAGCATTGAACTAACGCCATAGTTGGATACTTGTCTACGTTATTGTTGCATTTAAAGTTTGATCCATTCCGAGTGTACCGACCGTTTTATATGTTTTCGATGTTCATTTTGTGCGACCCAGTAAAATGCGTAAGAGACACAAGTTTTTTCTCGATTGAAACTGCATCCAAATTGGTTTTTTTTAGTAAATGTAGTAAAAACACGGCACAATTTAGGAAAATTTCGCAATAAAAATGTCGGGAAATTATTTTTTTTTATTTGGTTTTAGTCTACATTTGCATAGAGAAACAAAAAAGAACAAAATATCCAACAATTTTTTAGGAAGCATCACATTCTTCAATTGAAGAAGACAGCTATTATGACGAAGATGATGATGGAATTGAACATACATCAAGTGGAAGTGTTGGTCAAACGTCTGGCGGTACATTGCCGATCAGACAAACTACTACAACACGATCGGTAGTTTCACATTGAATTTGATTTTTTATATTGTTGTTGGTTTTTATTTTATGAATTTTACTCGCTGCACCCCTGGAAATTACGTTTTCCGTTACGACAACAGTTGCGGTAAAAATTATTTTTCCCAAGGCATTAAGCGAGTAAAATGACGTATACACGTAATTGCTTGGAAAATAATTACATTGACTTGAAAGACCCACCATCCTGCACTATTCGTTTAGTGTAGCGCCGGCCTTTGTCAAAGTATTACATAATGAACTTCCGATTGAGAGTCTGAAAATTCCAGAACATAAACGGGAAATAATTTGACAAGGGCCGACGTAGCAGAAAACACGGGTTCAAACTAACCAAGTCCAAGCAACTGCGTAAAGTGTACCATTCTTTTCGATTTCTTGTAGTAGCTTTTGATGTTGTTGTCACTATTCAAAATATTTTTTTTATTTTTTTGTACAAATCAGCACATTTTAGACGTTACTTTATCTAAACATGGCAATCGTTGATATGTGAAAGGAAATCCGTTTTGAGTTGCTCTTCTTTTACATTTCAGGTGCTGCACTTTTAACTTTTATTTGTTGCTTTAATGTTCTATTGTATGATACACGTGGTTTATCGATAAACAATTTTAGCCTTTTTACTAATGCTATGTGAACATAATTTTCAGAATCCAACGCAAGGCCAAATTCGGGTGAATCTTCTAAATAACAATGTCGCTACCAACGGTAAGTGAACATTTGAACATTTTCATTAATATAAGAAATCGACTGTAAATGTTACAAAGACAAGTTTATCATCCTTGTCCACTATTGCCCAATCTTTAAAATTTGTACTGACAGTGAAACAAATATACCTGTGGGAGGCAGCTTTTCTTCAGTCAAACCGAATGATCCGCTAAAACTGTACTTATTGTATGAAATTTTATGTTGTAAATAAGCGACGAGTAAAACCAAACCAAAATTCAGGTAATAGTAGATCATCATCATATAAGGGGAAACGTCGAGGCTTGGCGAGTCTTCCTCTTGTAATGATGATACACTATTTTATCGCATGAACGAATACGAGACAACAGACAAAGAGACGTGAAAAATTCGTTTGACGTATGAGAATAATGTTTTCCCATTATTTTCGCAACTACATTATCCGCTACTCTCCACACCTCCTCATCGCGGCACATCTCCGATATTGGCAAATTCCATAGTACGTTTAACCGAATGTACACCTATGTATACTACAAAAAGAGTGGTATATAAAATGTTACATGGGGCACATTTACATTTTCAAGTGTACACTGAGTATACATTTCTAATTACGTGAGTATACACCAAAATAAGTGTAACATGGGGCACGATGGAATTGGCCTATTATGTTTTCGGCGTTCACATCTGACCTACTCACAGTCATCAGCTCACCTCGCTCTTGTTCGAAGCGGGGACAGACAAATAACGCGTGCTACGCAGTCTCTTCCTCTCCCTCGCATGTCGTGCAGAAAGGTGACTTCGCGAATCCAAAGCTGTGCAGGTATTTCGTGAAGCATTCGTGGCCCGACAGAAACTGTGTCAATTGGTAGTTAACCTCTCCATGTTTCCTCTGTACCCTTGTCGTTATGTTTGGTATGAGTCCACCTTCCCTTGTCAGAGGAGTCCCACTCTCGCCGCCACTGTCTCTTAATTGCGTTCATACTGTTTTGGTTGTTTGACCTTCCCTTCTCTTATTTCTATGACATTCGCTGTCTTCCGTCAACGTTATGATATGGGCATCGTCCCAGCTATGACACATACCGCTTCTAGGGATATCGTTCGGTATGCGCTTGCTACTCTTATGCTTGCCAGCCTTTGGACTCTATAAAGCCTCCTGCGATTTCTCTTCGTATCTAGTGCCTGTATCCACGCAGGTGCCCCGTAGCGCAATAGGTTGTAGGTGTAGAATGATCAGTGAAAATGTCTCTGATTTTGTGTGAAGTTATGGCAGTTAAAGTATTTGGATTTTTGTGGTTGTGATCTTCACGTTGAGAACTTGCGCTGTGGTCAAGACCCTCAGTTTCATTTTTGTGTTAGTTCATCAGATGCGACTGTAAGTATCAAATGTTGACTTCGAGAAATACCTCCACCTCATAAAAGGGCGTCCCACCTTGTTGTATTTCTGATATCTTAGAAAAGACACAAAATAGAGTATGAAATCTCTTGCGATGAAAAGCAAAGAAAGGAACCTTTACAAAGCGTACTAACATTTTAAGGCCCATAACTTGTATGCTATAGTATATATATAGTATATATAGTATATATATATATAGTATATAGTCTACCTTTAGGCGCTCAAATATTATATTTTCGCTGATATCAGTGGACAAAGACGCAGTTTCAAAAAAGTAAGTCAGCATTTCCCTTCCTAAATATGTTGCCTTTTAATAGCAACTAAACTTATTTTTTAAGATCCTACCTACTCTGAGAACGACGAAACAAATCGTAAAAATTTACACAACAACTCGTCGTTCTGAGACAAGGTTCAATCCCAAAAAATAAGTTTAGTTCCTCTTAAAAGGCAACAGGGAAATGCTGACTACTTTTTTGAAACTTCATCTTTGTCCACGGATATCAGCAAAAATATAATATTTGAGCGCCTTAATGTAGACTATATTTTAGCACACAAGTTATGGGCCTTAACGAGATTCGTCAAAAAATCTACGCAATATGAACACATTCTATAGATTCTGAAAATATCATCAGTATGACCTTTACAATCCATCTTACAACGAAATTTGTTTTTACCTATTCTTACCCACATCTACAACGAATTTAGGACACTGATATATAAACTCTATCGTCGAAGTCTTCAATTATATGTGCCTACAAACGAGTACGACCTAATACGAGTTGATTCCTGCTTCGGCTACAGAGCATTCGTTAAATTAGAAGGAACCCAGCCAGAAACGTGGAGCAAAATCGACAGAACATGAATATTTTAAAGCTGCCTTCCCAGGTGATCAGGAATGCTATAATTCTCAAAAAATTGAATTTTGGGCTGGCTATATATACATTAAATAATTATATCCAATTTCCTTGCAGTGTTTCTCCACATTTGTTCCCTTTTATTAAGTAGCGGTAGCTACATTATGGTAATGGCCAGTCTGTCCGTCTGTACACTTTTCTCAATGAGCCGTTCGATCAACTGTCCGAAATGTTTTTTAATGGGCTGTCCAAAATGAATTTTCAATGGGCTGTCCGAAATGATTTTTTAGAGTACTTTATGGTAACGACCAGTCTGTCCGTCTGTGCAATTTTTCTCATAGGCTCTTCGACAAGATCTTTCGATTGGCTATCCCGTGAGACTAGTCGAAAAGCTCTCCTGTGGAACCTTTCGATGGGCTCTCCGGTAAGACCTTTCGATTGACTTTCCGGTAAGATCTTTCGATGGGCTTGAAATTAGTGACAATTTTACTGATAATTGTAATTTCCGGTTAATTGCGGATTTATGCGCTACTTTCTTATAAGATGTCAACGGTTTATTTTCCTAGTTTTCCCAATATTTTCCCACAATTTTTCTAATTTTCCCTATTTTCCTAATTTTTTTAATTTTCCCAATTTTCCTCATTTTCCCAGAAAACATTCCCTGAAATAGTCACTGCTTCTAACGCAATAATTTTCAGGGGAAATCACCACACCACCATTTTACCATTTAGGGTTGTAATTTCAGATCTCGTATCTGGGAGGGGTTGAAGATCCGAGAGCCTCAAGCTTCCGTTTGAGGACTATAATATGCATATGCATCGAAATTCAGTCGTCTTCCCAAACATTCTCTTATCGGTAACCCTCTCTCATTTTAAATCATTTGTTTTCATCCGATCATCCGAATCGCACTCCATTTCATTGATGAATTTTTGCTATTCGAACAACATAGCGGCCATGACTTGAAATATTTCATTAAATTCAAACTAAACAAAGAGAATTGCTGATTAGAAGTATCGTGGTCTTGCTTTTACAATTTTACACAGTGCCAAGCTACACCGATAATTACACCTATGACGTGTTTGAATCAAAATTAATGGTAAACGTTTTTAACTATAGATTTGATATCCGAAGTTCATGTTCATGTTTATAATTCAAACAACCGCACGATATAACTCACTGGAAATTATTTATTTACATTCGAGCACATTGTTATAACTGTAAAGCTGAAGTCCACATCCACACTGAAAAAGCCAGTCGAGTTGCAGTGAAGGTAAAATTCAAACTCTTTTCGTTCCTAGTGTTCAATTTAAGTTCTACTGGCCAAATCAGAAGTTCAAGTGTAAGCATTCTCCGCCCTAGTGGTTATAGTGCTGCATTTGAAGAGTTTAGTTCGTTTTGTCTGATACCTTCAAGCTAACGCTTAGTGGGGGGTGTAAGCTCCTAATCTCCCTGATGGGACCTAAGTGTAAAGAAGCAAATTTGTAAACGCGATTACAGGGCCGAAAATTTCGTTTTAATCCAATTTATCCCACTGCCTTCACATGTGCCGAAGTCAACGAAACGAACTTTCAGTACGATCTTTTTTCTAATATGAATTTGGATTTTTTTTCTAGTCGTAGCTACATATCAGACAACTTAAAAACTGCTTTAGAAATTATGATATTTGAATCTTAAAACCCAGCCGTTTGTTTATTGTAACTTGTTGTTGAGTAAATCCTTGTCGTGAGAAATCCTCGCTTGCTCGTTGTCGACACTATTTACCTTGAAGGACATATTCTTACAGACTTACGCACGTCACATACGGTGTCAATAAATTTATGCATGCGAGTTTTTCAACAGCTGCGGTTATTACGTCGATGAGTAGTTTTTTTTTTGTTGGTATTTTCTTGTAAAAGTCCTTTCAAAGAAAAACTTTGTTTCTTACTAAATTGTCTCATTCAAAAATACGATTACCTAGAACTTCTGTGTTTATAAAAAACGATGACGAAATTTCTCTTTCCCTCTCCCCTGCTACCCCGCTTCCCCAAGGACTCCCCTTGCTGCGGCCCTGTTTCTATCTTTATTCACATCATTTCCATTTTCTATCAAGCTTCGTCGTTTCAACGTTGGTTCATTTCAGTCAAAAGACTATTATTTTCGTCGATGGCATGTTTAAATTACCAAGTTGATTACGATGGGACATGGTTTGGTTCACATTTTCGTGTATTGTTTTATGTATGGTAGATAAAGCTTTACTCAATTAAATAGTTTCCTTTTTGTTTGTCAATTCATGTTGCCAATGGTCACCAATGTTTTAACAACAAGTTTCATTCGTTTCGTGGTCTGGTCACGATGACCGAATAACAAATCACAACAAAAACCTTTTTAAAGGTAAAGTGTGACGCAGTCCCTAATGTCTACTTCCAAAATTAATGATATCAGTGGAGGTGACGCTTGCGCTGAAAATACGCATACATTTCCTTGACGACAACGTTACCCTGTGTTAAAAAAATCGCGTCACAAATGCCAGACCCAACGACGAAATAATTTTTCTGTACTTTCAGTTTTTACGCTGCAAAAATTTAACATTCGTGTCTTTTTGCGAAGATTGTTTTGAGTTTTACATTTTTGCGTGTGAAAACTGAAAGTGTTGAAAAATTATTATCACCTCCACTGATATCATTAATTTTGGAAGTAGGCATTAGGGACTGCGTCACATTTTACCTTTAAAAAGGTTTTTGTTGTGATATCAGTCGTTTTGGAAGTTTTCAGTTGTTAAAAAAATTTCTATTTTTTGAAAAAAATTTTCTCAAAAAAGAAAATTTTCTTAGAAAAAGTTTTTTCTGCAAAAAAATTTTTCTCCGATCTATCGATTCCGACGAAAAAAATTTTTTGGCGAAAACTTTCGCCTCGATTTTGAGCAACTTCCGCGCCTCGGCGACCCCACTTTCTATTCATCAAAATGATGTGCAAGTCAGTATCTATCGATTTTAACGAAAAAAAAATTTATGGCGAAAACTTTCGCCTCGATTTTGACCATCGACCATTTTGACCTCGAGAAAAAAAAAGTAGATAGATACATAGATAGACCACACAGGAATAAAATTGTTATTAATTACAAAGGTAATTTGACCACTTTTCCTTAGGAATTGGTCATCTTTGATTGGCGATATCTCAGCCAATTTTCAACCGATTTTGATGAGTGAGGGCTTGTTTGAAAGCTGCTGCGACGTAGTTTTTTTTTTAAATAATTTGGAGGGGAAGGGGGGCGAGGGGAAAAAACTCATCGCCTATATATGGCTCCTTGTCCCAAAGGTTTTTATATGGAGGTTTTTGGGTTTGTGGACGTTTTTTTTTGGGGTGTGGGGACTGCGTCACGCTCTCCGCTACCGCTCCGAGCATGATATAGAAAAAAAAATTCAATGTTAATGGTAACCTCGCTGGTAGCGTATTCGTGAAACTGACTTTGAGACAAATAGTCAAGTTAATATCAAGGGAACTCGCTGTTGTGATTAAAACTTGTGGAACGAAAGTTTTGTTTTTGTATTTTCATTCACCTGATTCTGGTCAACGTTCTCGGGATGGTGTATCTTGGTAAGAATTAATGGTCATTGCCATCCTTGACACACATTGGTAATACTGAATCGTTATAATCTTCCTCCTCTTTTATTAATTTTTTTAATTGTTCGATGATGTGACAAAGGTTATTCACCTCTACACTAACGCAATTATTACCTTTCGTGAGCATAGGGAGTCGTTGCTTAATTTAATGTGTGAAATTGTGAAAAAAAAAATTGGAAGAATAAAACCTTCCACCTAAACGTAAGGAATTCGAAATATAATTCAAAGGATGACGTACTTAAAACTACTTTGTCTGATTGGAAGAAGTGTTTAAACTCATGTCTTTGAAATATTAATTTATGATTTATGCGTCACGAAACGATTATAGTTTTAAGTACTCTACGGATCGAGGGTATAGATTATGACTACGAAGCCATAAATTGTTTAATAACAGACATCATTGAAGTAACGGTGATTTTTTTCAAGGTCGCTTTTATATTTATTGAAGAGGGGCAGCTCTTTATTCTAAGCGGGAAAATGATCTGCGGTATGAGGCTGCAAAGCTTAGAAGTGTAGGAGAAAGAATTGAAACGAGAATTAAGCTTGACGCCAGGGTATAGAGATTTATAAGATTGGGGGGATTTTTTGACACTTTCTTCCACGTAAAATTTATCGTCATGAAATCTTGGAAGCATTCCACTTCACCGACTCGGCACTATGATAAAATAACACTGGACAAAATAACTCAGTACGAAATAATATAATAATAATAATCTTGCCTTAACAACCCATGAAGGGTTAGTTTCGTGGGCTTAGCGGCAATAAATTAAGGGGTACGAATGTGTTTTGTCTAATGTTAATATAAATCACATTGAAAGAGTGACAGAGATGAAATTCGTTACCCAGGTGAATCACAGACGAGAGCCGCCTGTGATTAGTGTCGGCTGGCTTCGGTGGCTGGTGCCATTTGCCCGTTTATAAATCATTGTAAATCATTTCTTAATATTTTTCTGCAACTCAACTTTTCATCTTTTCATATTTTCATCTTAAAGAAAGTAAAATCTTCTTCAAAGCTAGTGTGGGAACTTAATACTAGTTCCGTCGAGAAATGAAACAACTATTTTCATCAACCTAGAAATCGCAATGGTACTTTGTTCTTGAAAATAGCGTGGTTGATGTGTTTGTTTCTTGGATAAAAACGGTTATTCACGCTTCACACGCATGAAGATCGTTGTGTTTGCCTATGTGAGAAATAGGGAATTCCACCTCGAGCAATTTTCTCCTCTCGGTAAACCAAATACCACTTTAAATATCTCTCGATTGCTCACTTCAAACCTTTTTTTAGCGACATTTCGTATTTTCCTAGTGAGGAAATGTTTTTCACACCTCAGGCAAATCACGGAAAATGTGCAGCCTTAAACCAGACTTTTCAATCCTAATGTGTTTTTAGATTTTCACTTATTTAAACATTTATATCTTTTTATTGCCGAAAAAAATGAAAATTTATGCTACTATTTTTACCGGCGACTAGACTTAGACGCCGCCGGCATTTTTTCGACTGCCTAGCCGATCTAGCCGCCGGGCGCCAGTCTTTTTTCTTCGGCAAGACGTCGCCGCTATTTTTTTCGGCTCTCGTCTCTGGATGGAATTAGCTATTTATTAGTTTCGTTGTTTTGTGGTTCTACTTTTTGAGAAAATTTCATCACCGGAAAGTTTCTACTGTGCCAGTGGTGAGCTGTGAGACAAACCCAGTGTCATCTATGAGATGTACTAGGAGCGAAACTAGTAGGAGTAGAATGTCGTCACCTCCCAACAATTTCTTCCGCCGGTAAGCAGTACGATGTCGCTACGCTCAACTTCACATGAATTGAACCGATTCAATCAGCTTTGTTTTGTTTACAAATCTAACAATCGGAACAAATCCGTCTGCCGTGTTAAGCCAAAACAAAGTATCGCATCAAATCTGTGCTTTAAAGCTCTTTGTTAATCTTTGTGTTTGAGTTTTTTATCTAAACCTTAAGCCTTGCAGACGGCATATACGCTTCCCAATTGCGATTGTACTCCCTATGATCCTCCATTACGTGTGCTGCCGCCCCTCGCTCCCACTTTTTTGGTTTATCACACGGCCTTTTGCGCCTACATTCCTACTTAATCTGCTTAGTATGTCTCCCTCACTTATTCACATAATTCCAATATTTCACTACAAAAGTCAGTCTTTCAGGTTTTCCACTTGATAAACACTTCAAAACGCATAATTTTTTCGACCAATGTGTTTGCTCACTTAATTTTTAACTGAATAATAAATTTAAATGACAGAAAACATTTTTTACGAGTTAGAAATGGGTAAAAAAATTTTGAGTTGATACGTTTGCAAATATTTGTAAACGTCAAAAGCCAACAAAGATGGCGGCTATTTTTATTTGCAATCATCAGCTCAAAATTTGTTGTATAAATTTCTGACTTTTAGAAAATGTTTTCTGTCATTTAAATTGATTATTCAGTTAAAGATTAAGTGAGCGAACACATTGGTCGAAAAAATTATGCGTTTTGAAGTGTTTGTTAAGTGGAAAAGCTGAAACACTGAATTTTTCAGTGAAATATTGCAACTCACATTTCTAGAAAATTGTAAATGTTTTCTCCAAAAGTGTTCCGCAATTTTATTTGGGAATAGGTTAAGTATGTAATGGCGACATAAGCATTCGTTTTGATTTAAGGCTTTAAGAGAAAAACGTTACAGAAAATTGCGGCTTTTACCATACAAATTTTCATTAGTTGGAAAGATTCCGACAGATGGCTCTTTTGTAAGTAGTGTGATCTCTTAACGAAAGCTGTGATGAGTTTCGTGAGTCATGAAGAGTTATATGAGTTGTGAGGAGTTAGAAAATGCTAAATTTTGTCACTTTTGAATCCTTTACTTCTGAGCTTGACCGTGAATAAGTCCTGGATTTTCTTCTAAACATATCGTCTGAGATATACACGAATATGCAAAAACTTTTGTGCTAGTTCAGTTCAGTTCAGTTAGTGAATCCAGTCTTAATCTTAAATTTTCAGTTCAAATTTACTTTTGATTTTTCGATATAAAATCGGTATTTTTTGGACAAAGCCCGAGGGGCAGATAATCGTAGAAATCCCATACAAAATAGAAAATCCTTTGTCAACGAAACTTATCATTATCTGCCCCTCGACAAAGCCGGTATTCGATATTGACGTTCACTAACACACAGACCGGTTCAATTTATTTTGCCTGAATGTTACGCTGAGCAGATAAACGCTGAAAATGAACGTTGCTGAAAAACATTCGTTTGTTTCAGGCCACCGGACAACTCGAGCAGCGATCGCAGCTGGTCATCAAAATACCCACGACACTTCAGAAAATATTCCTCCACCCGCAATCGCGCGATCACGTCTTGTCCAACCAAACAGAATGTCCAGTTCGAACATTCCACAAATGCAATCACAGCATACATCACAACAATCGTCCCAACAGTCGTCCCAACAAAGCAATCAGCCTCGACGGTCATATGCAGTTAAAGAGGTTGAAAAATTAAAAGAAAATCGCGAGAAACGACGAGCTCGACAGGCTGAGATGAAAGAAGAGAAGAACGCATTGATGAACATGGATCCGGGCAATCCGAATTGGGAATTGGCTAAAATGATTAGGTGCGTACGATCAGCAGTAATCGTATTACGTCGCAAAACAATAAATTTGTTCATTTCTAATATTACAGAGATTATACAAGTCAAATTGACTTTCGACCGTTGGTTGATGGCCAACCAATTGATGATCATCAAATTACAGTTTGCGTACGCAAACGACCTGTCAGTCGAAAAGAGATGATGAAAAAGGAACTGGATGTCATATCGGTACCCACCAAAGATCAGTTACTTGTTCACGAACCAAAAACGAAAGTTGATCTTACGAAATATTTGGAAAATCACAAATTCCGTTTCGATTACGCATTCAGCGAATCTCATGACAATGAAATGGTTTATAAATATACTGCAAAGCCATTAGTGAAAACAATTTTCGAAGGTGGCATGGCCACTTGCTTTGCCTATGGTCAAACAGGTTCTGGGAAAACCCATACAATGGGTGGCCAATTCAACGGGAAAGTTCAAGATTCCAAAAACGGTATTTATGCAATGGCAGCTAAGGATGTTTTTGCTCAATTACGTGGCGCCAAATATCGACACTTGAATTTGGTGATATCTTGTAGCTTCTTCGAAATTTACAGTGGAAAGGTGAGTTCTATAGAATAGCAGAAGCAACTTAAATTCACCCGTAATGTCATTGGCAGGTATTCGACTTACTCGCCGACAAACAAAAGCTTCGTGTTATGGAGGATGGCAAGCAGCAAGTGCAAGTAGTGGGACTCACAGAAAAAGTTGTGGACAACGTTGATGAGGTCTTAAAAATAATCAATCATGGCAATAGCACCCGAACATCAGGCCAAACATCGGCAAATACAAATTCTTCACGATCTCATGCAATATTTCAAATTGTACTTCGGCCGCCCGGCTCATCACGGATCCATGGCAAATTTTCGTTTATCGATTTGGCTGGAAATGAACGCGGTGCCGACACTCAGTCGGCGAATCGACAAGTTCGAATGGAAGGGGCGGAAATTAATAAATCCCTCTTAGCTTTGAAAGAATGCATTCGAGCCCTTGGCAAGCAAAGTGTACATCTTCCATTCCGAGTGAGTAAGTTAACACAAGTGCTGCGCGATTCATTCATCGGCGAAAAGAGCAAGACTTGTATGATTGCTATGATTTCACCGGGGCTAAGTTCATGTGAACATACACTCAATACATTACGATATGCGAATCGGGTCAAAGAACTAGATCCGGAAAAACGACAAGATGATGTAGAACATATGGAAAGTGATGATAAAAATGGCGACAACGAAAATGATTTGGTTCACTTGAGATCGTTAAACGTACGTTGAATCCATTAATTGGGTTGATCGCTATTTATTCATGCGAATTTCTCTTTTTCAGGAGCATGATATGTCTGATGAAATGTTCAATCAACATGCAGCTATATCCGATTTGCAACAGGCAGAAGAACTGGCGGTGGACCAGCATAAATTAGTCAATGAATTTTTGACTGAGTTCTTACCGGAAACCCGAAAACTATATGCTATGACAAACTATGTGGAGTACGATCAGGACGGTGAGTTCATTCTGTTACGAAGACTGTGGAGTTAAGGTCATCATGTCATTACGTCATCATATTCATCTCCTAAAGAGTCCCGTGAACCACCGGGGCTATTTTGTCGGTGTTATTTTGCTCAATTCCCCTGGAACCAGACGCCACTAATAAGTCCAGACTTAGTTGGAAAAACTTTAGACTTTAGGGGACATAGTGCGAACGGATCTTGGATCCCTCCCCCTTGCACGCAAAAATTCCAGAATGTCGAATTTCGACCCGGGAGTGAGGGGAGAGCACCGATCATGGTCCTTAGATGACGAATCAGCATAAAAAATGACCGTCCGTCCGTCTGTCACCGCGATAACTCGTGTAAATCTCGACCGATTTTCAAAAGGTAATTCTTTTATGGGATTGTATCTGGGCACTTTCGGCCCCACGGGCCGCAGAGCTAGGGCCGTTTAAGTGGTTTTTGGTCTTTTGTACATAACTCGAGTAAATCTTTTCCGATTTCCATAATTTCCTTTCTGTTTGAAAAGTTTCTGCATGGCCGACAATTTATGGAAGAAACTTTTTTAATTTTAACCGCTTGGACTTAGCTATGGCACTAAAAACGAGTCTCTGCTAGCACCCTAGGTGTTTTTTGTACATAATTCGAGCAAATATCTTCTGATTTTTGAAAACTTTTTTAATCGAAAGGTCTAGCAATGTCTGACATTTTATAGAAGAAAAGATTTTGATTAGAGCACTTGGACTCAGCCAGGGCCCTAAAACTGAGTTTCTTCTAGGGCCCAACGTGTTTGTTTATATATATCGGGTAAATCCTAACCGATTTTGTTGATTCTTTTTCTATTTGAGAGGTAACAAAGTACCGAATTATATTCCAAAACAAATTTGGGTCCAGTGATTGCGCTTAGAGGTCAAGTAGGCCTCAGGTCGGTCCTAAGATCGGTCGGCCCTAGCCCAAAAAATTGTTTTTTGCTATGTTGTAGTGAAAATGGAGGGGTCAATTTTGTGCTTACGGAAGGGTTTTTTACACCGTTGCTTCGGACGGGTCTTTCAATATCGCCCTCTCGGCAATTTCCAATACAATCTGACGTGGACGTAATTTCATACACTTAAGAGTTAAGGCAATATTTACTTAGATACGTTCGAGTCTTTTCGTAACATCAAATCTTTTTGCCGCATCTATTCTGATATGTCGGGATCCCTTGCATATGTTTTCTTTTGGATTCCTTCGCGCCACCGCTTTTGACGGACTTTATTTGTGAACAACCCGTAGCCATCATGAAGGTCACAATATGCGTTTAAAGCAGTGTCTGACTTCATTAGCCTTAGCTGCACAGCTGTATTTTTGTCTATTCGACTGGAGTTCTAGATTTATCAGGTTGGGGCGGTCCATGAAACACAGATCTAGTGATCCTTTGTTTCGTCGACCGTTCATCATGTAAATCTCCTAAAACCTCCCAGTCCCAACCAAGAACCTATCTAAAGCGGCAGGCCCTGTTGGGTACTGTTGCGGGTTGGACCACATAACTACCAAGAGTCCTAAGCCTCAGTGAGCAAAACTTCGGACATTCACATATCACGTGAACGCCCGTCTCCTCGCCGAAGCCACAGGTGCAATTGGGATCATTGGTGAGTCCCATTTTAGCCAGATGCTTGCTTAGTTTACAGTGCCCGGTGATCGCACCAACCACTCGCTTGATGCGACACCTGTCCATGTTTAGCAATTCTCTAGTCCATCTAGTCCCATCGGGCACCGGGAAGAAGCGCTTTGGGCCCACAACATAAAGTTGCCGAACCTTTCCTCGCCAGCTCATCTGATCTCTCGTTTCCCTCCACGCCGGAGTGTCCGGGGACCCAGACCAGCTTTACCTGATTTCTCAGTCCAACCCGGTTCAGGTTTTCCTTTAACTCTTTCACCAGCTTGGATGTCACGACAGGAGACATGAGCGCCCCAATCAAGCCTCACTGTCGGAACAGACTGTGACTTTTCTTCTTGCCTCCTGCACTCCCATCAGTGCCGCGAACGTCTCAGCCTGAGTCACGTTGACTAACCTTCCTAGGTGATACCACCTTTCAACAACCTACCCTGGAGAAAATACCCCGGCTCCCGCGCCTTCCGAAGTTTTAGAGCCGTCAGTGAAGCTCACAACTTCTTCACCCGAGATGTGACTTGGCCAGCCTTCCAGCCATTCCGACCTGCTGGGCACGACAGTCTCAAACCGCCTCACGAAGTCTGTCTCCGGTCTCATTCGGTCCCTAGGCATCTGATGACCTTCTTGATTTTCCCATCAAGTGAAATTTGCAGTCCAAAGATTATTCTGTTATAACCTATCTGCCGTAGCAAAGGCTTTCGCCTTTAAGTCCACGTAGATCGGTGGCAGGTTAATCAACGTCTCAATGGCCGCCGTAGCTGTCGACCTCATAGCACCGGTAACACAAATGCACACCAGCCTTTGAATCTCGTTCAGCTCTTTCCTCTCACTCCCTATGTCGAGTCTCGGCCACCACACAACGCAGCCGTGACTCATCATAGACCTTATGACAGTATAGCCTTGGACGAAAGACTCCAGTTCCTACCAAAGGAGTTCCTGCAAATACAGAAAGCTGCTATAGCCTTCTGTGCCTTGTCCTTGACATACTCGATCCAATTTAACTTGTGAACTCCCAGGTATTTCACCTTCTTTCCAGGGACGATGTCTTTATCAAACAGCTTCAGTTCACCTACAAGTTCTTGACCCGACGTTCTCTTGCTAAAGAGAACTATGTCCGTTTTGTCAGAGTTAACTCTAAGGCCGTTGTTTCGACACAATTCCTCAACTACTTTCAGCGAGTACCTCATCCTATCGCCCATCGTGCTCTCGAACTTACCTCTGATCAGAATTGTCAAATCGTCCGAGTACCATAGGGCGAAAATCCTGTCGTCATTCAGCCTCCTGATGAAGGAGTCCACGACCATGGACCACAGCAAAGGAGATAATATTCCCCCCTGAGGGCAGCCCCTGGCTGCCCACAAACTAGACTTGTGGCCACATACAGTTGCCTCAACTGCCCTGTTCCTGAGCATACCAGTAATCCACCTCGTCACCATCTGTCCTACTCCCCTACTTTCTAGGGCTCGGCAGATGATGTCGAAGTTGGTATTATCGAAAGCACCTTGAATATCCATGAAACATCCAAGTGCTATCCCCCCCCCCCCCTTCGAAAGATATCTCTACCTTGACCACCAGACTGTGCAGAGCGGAGTCAGTAGATTTACCTACCTGGTATGCATGCTAATTCACATGCAGTGGACATCTCGGAAGAATTTCATCTCTGATGTAGAAATCTATCAGTCTTTCTAACGTTTTTTGTACGAAAGACGTAAGACTGAGCGGTTCCACTCTCTTTCAGAAGAACAGGGAATATCCCGTCGTTACCCGTCGACTGGAGTTGTCGTGGGCAACATTCCACTGAAATCATCACAACAAATGACCTCCTGTCAGTTGTATTTTGCGTGTTTTAATTCCCAGAGAATCATATTTTACGCTGAACCGCAACTTTTCGTATTCACCGAGCAAGCGCAATTCTTAACCTCTATCTCCTGAGGAGTAATGTCCGAGAAATGATTCCAAGAAACCTTAAATTCCCGCCGAATCGTTATTATATCTCTATTCGTGAACTAGGAAATTGGATCTTCAAGTTTCTCAATGTGACTTTTTATCTTCTGCATTATGATCATTAATTTGAATTACATTTGCTTTTCCAGCGTACTGCAAAAATGGCATCATGTTGTTTAATCAACTCATCACAACGGCTGAAGCTTGTCGAGATTTACTGGGTGACTTTCAAACGAAACTTGCCAACGAAGAAATGCTTTCGCATAAAGTTAAAACGAATCCCGACAAACGTTAGTTTACTAAATCATTGGATGTAAATCACATTATGCCACTACACTATATTTTAAACAAACAGCAAAAACTTTATTATTAATTTTATTATTGTCTAATTTACGTTTCAAAATTTATGAGTGACGAATTGTTATCGAGGTAGAGCGGTGGGACGGCTCAATTGCTTGCGAATTTACAATGAAATTCTGGAAAGGGATTATTGAACAAATCGATGTGTAGTCATGAAAAAAAAATCAATGAGAAAGCAGGATGCAACTGTCTTTTTTTTGTTGAATTGCTTAGTTTTGGCTTGTGTTTGAATCACACAGACAAAACAAATTTAATATAAAACTCAAGATCTTTGAACAACCAATTTGTCTTATTTCGTGTATGTCGTTGAAACGGCGTTTCTATTAAACGATAAAAAATAATAAAAAAAAAAAATTAAAAATCATTCAAACTAAAAATCCATGAAATAAAAGACAAAAAACACTGTACTATACTAACTAATAATTCAAAATAAATTTAAAAATTAATTTAGTAAGAAACTTCATCATTTTGGAATAAAAAAAATATAAAAAATACGTTGCGTTAAAATAAAAACAAAATATATTTTTCTTTTCCATCATTCCACATCAACAAGTCGTATTTTGATGTCGCCTTAAATAATGAATTACACCGTTGACATTAGAGATGAGCGAGTCGACCATTTTTCGAAACCCAACCCGGACCGAACCAGACACTCAAGTTTTTCGAAACTCACAACCCAAATTACTTCGAAACAAAAATTATTTCAACGCCCGAATTTAGACGGGTTTTTTAAAATATAAAAAGTCAATAAAGGATCGGGACCCGAATAAAATGATACAACAATCCGACCCGGACCGAACCCGACCCGACAACATTTTTCGAAACCCGAACTGTTTCCAAACCCGGCCCCGACTGAACCCGACCCGATTAAAATTTTCGAAACCCGAAACCCATGAACCCGAAAAAAAACAATTTGGGTTCGGGTTCGGATCAGGTTCGGGTTGGGTAACCCGCTCATCTCTTGACATTAAAATAAACTCCACAAAAATCTCAATAAGTTCACAGAGATATTCTGAGAAATTTCACTATTGGAATAAAATGGAATTGGGAAAAGTTGCACTTATGTTTTGGTTGAGTTTAAGTTTTAAAGCAACTTTTACTTTTTCTCACCAACTTCCTTTCTACTTGATATCTATTCAGGCAAATGCTATTTCTTTCTTGCTCTCGCATGTTCATATAAAAAATGAGAGAAAGAAATTAAGGAGATTTGGATATTTTCGTACATATGACGATTTCTCTAGGAATAATTTTCCCATCCTGTCAAAATAACTTCAAATTGACGCGTTGCTATTATTATATTTAACCAAACTAAGTTATGAAATTTCTAATTTCGTCTTATAGACCGACACGATACGACTTGTTCTTTTAGGCCGACACGAATACGTCTTACGTCATAGATCGACAAAACGACGTCTCACAATTCGCTAGGACGACGTCTCACAGGTCGCCAGGACTATGTCTCATAGGTCGACAGAACGACGTGTCACAGTTCTCTAGGACGACGTCACACAGTTCGCTAGGACGACGTCTCACCGATCGCAGGACGACGTCTCACATAGTTCGATAGAGCGACGTCTCACATGCCGCCCTGGGTAGGTCCGTAAAAAATGTTTTCTCTAATCGATTCCGCAACCTCACAAAAAATATTGTTCGGCATCAAAAACGCAAAAAATATTTTTTTTAATTTTTTGAAAGAAAATTGCCCGTGAGAAATATCAAAAACTTCCTTTTTTTCAATGTTTGCACCCTCCCCCCTTGCACGCAACGATACATGGAAAAAAATTTAAAATGTATGGAGCGCACGCTTTTCTCAAACCCCCCCCCCCTCCCCCCAAAAAAGCGTGTGCACTATTTGAATGGCCCCTAGTAGGTAATGCAGAAGGTCACTGAATCAGAAAAAATACCTCGTTGCACCGTGTTGGATAATTGTGTAAATTTACACCACTCACACCTCTGACGTGAGGGACGGATCCCCAGTTTAGGGTGAATTCATATGTTCAATGTTGTTTTGTACACAATATCCTGCCTCTTATGTTGTCGGACCTGCTTCGTTTCAATGCAACCGATCGAAACTCACCACCAACTACAACTTAACGACATGAATTCGACGTATTTGATCATGACAAAACTTTTATGCTTACATCCCTGTGGAAAATGAATCGAATCCATCAAATTCGTCGTGTGGAGTAACGGGACAAATTAATTCGAAAACAATTAGCAAAATAGGTGGCACTGACGACGCTTCAAAGTGCAAATAGATTGAAATAAATGAAATTTTTGATTTTTACGCACCGGCAATTTTCCTTCAAAAAATTAAAAAAAACTTTTTTTTTGCGTTTAAAAGGCCTGCCCAGCCGACACGACGACTTCTTACAGGCCCAAAGTATTGACTATGGAAAGACTCTTCTCAAAACTGACAGTTAACAAATATACTGAAAAATGCAGATCTTCCCTTTCCGAGTGAACTTATTAAAGAATGAGCCAGTCCACGGTGCTGCTGAAAGAGAAAAAAGTTCTTTTGAAAAGGCACCCAAAAATGTGTTGTGGTTTTCGAAAAAGGGACTCCAATAGAGTTCAAAACAGGTTTCACTTGATTCCGATCAGGTGCTTCCCCATGTAACTATACGAGATTTTTGATTTTTTTTTCCTTCCGTAGGACTGGTTTTTTTAAAAAAATTTTCGATTTCTTCTGGTTTTTCCTACTGAAAAGTTTTTAATATTTGAGAAACTTAGAAAAAAATTTTTTTTGAAATTTTTCGGAAAGGATTTAGAGATCGCGCAATCGCAAAATGTGCTTTTTTGCTCATTTTGGAGCGTTTTCGGCCACTAACTCTCACAAGATCAATCAAATCGGCTTTATGATATTTTGAATGAAAAGCCACATCAATTTCCTTTCCAACGACGCCCCACACGAGACATTTGATAAAGGATTGGATTTTCGGGGTCGATTACAGTTTGCTGATTTTTGCTACTTTTCAGTCACATGGTAGGTTTTGAGCTCCACTCTTCACGCGTTAAGTGGAAACTTCAAGATACTATTTTTCTTGGAAATCATAGTCCATAACCTTTCCAACGACACCCTACATGAGACATTTGGTGATGAATGGGATTTTTGGCAACTGTTAGTGTTCGAGCACTTTTCACGTCTTTACCTTTTTGAAGTTTTACAACCTCCAGACTTCAGTCGGAAGGAATTAGCCACTATCATTACCTTTCCAACGACACCCCACTTGAGAAATTTGTTGAAAAATTGAATTTACGACGACCATTTGAGAGGAGGTGATGGCCAGAGCAGCGAAATATTCGGAAAAATTACCTTCACTCAAATAACTGCCGCAAATTCAAATTTTCAACAAATTTCTCAAGTGGGGTGTCGTTGAAAAGGTAATGATAGTGGCTTTCCACAAAAAATTCTTTTAAGACATTAATTCCTTCCGACTGAAGTCTGGATTCCAATTCTTTATCAAATGTCTCATGTGGGGTGTCGTTGGAAAGGAAATTGATGTGGCTTTTCAATCAAAATATCATAAAGTCGATTTGATTGATCTTGTGAGAGTTAGTGGCCGAAAACGCTTCAAAATGACCAAAAAAGATCGCGCAATCGCAAAGATCTCAATCCTTTCCGAAAATTTCCAAAAAAAATTTTTGGGAAAAACCAGAAGAAATCGAAAATTTTGTTAAAAAAATCAGCCCTACGGAAGGAAAAAAAAAATCGAAAATCTCGTATAGGTACATGGGGAAGGATCTGATCGGAATCAAGTGAATCCTGTTTTGAACTCTATTGGAGTCCCTTTTTCGAAAACCACAACAAATTTTTGGGTGCCTTTTCAAAAAAACTTTTTTCTCATTCAGCAGCACCGTGAGTCCTAAAGAAGAAACAAAAGTTAGGTCGGCCATGCATCCGAAAGGTAAGTATGGAATGAAAGATGTGGACGCCAAGAAATGAAGGGAACAAAACATTCACCTGCCGAGCACGTGATATACAACGACATAGGACCATTCTTATGAATGGAGACATTAGGACATTTTTCAAAAAATTAAGATTTCTGCATATGTAGAAGGTTAACGTTTGGAAAAAATCGAACCGTCCACTTTAATCCTTCATGCCGGGCACGACGCTGGTCAGACTAAATGGATGAAATTGGATCCATTCCGAAAGCTACGTGTAGTCCTCACATTGAGTTCCATAGTTTTTCCGAATGCCAGGGAACGAGAAGGCCTACCAATTGGAAAGGACTGGGAAAGGGTCAAAATTCATCGGTTTGGAACCCAATTCTCCTAAGGAACTTGACATTTTCGTTTGATTTAATATGAAAATATCGAAGTTCCACCGTTGGATCTTAGATTCACCGATATGAGAATTGGACCCCAGGTCTGATAAGGCAAGCTGAAGAAGAAGACTGAAAGGTGGCAAAAAGTGGGTACTCTCGCCGAAGGTAATGTTTTGGATATATACAACTGTCATTAGACCAATTATAGCATACGCCTCTTTTCTCTGGAATCACAAATGCCAACTAAAATATATCCAGAATAAACTAGACAAGTTTCAAAGGAAAGCATGCATTACCATTACGAGCGCTTGGAAATCAACTCCCACAGCCGCAATGGAAGCAATGCTAAATTTACCTCCATTACATATCTTCATCCATACAGAGGCACTGGTCACTCTAAGTAGGATAACTAGACACCAACCTATAAGAAATACAGACCACTCACAGATCTGGCTAAAATATATAAATAAAGAACCTACACTCTCGGAAATGTGAAAACCGACACATTTTTGTGTTTTGTGCTTTACAGACTTTATAGATTTCTCCATATAAAATACATGCAAAAATTCACAAACTCAAGTAAAACATAAACGCAAAAATGTGTCGGTTTTCACTTTTCCATGAGTGTATATTAAGCATGCCTACAGATAGGACTGACTGAATTTAAATTTGACAAGAATTTTTACATTAGTATACCTCCAAAAGAGGACTGGTTTAACGGTATTTACCTACCAGAGCATGAAATAGTTATGTACTCGGACTGTTCACTAATACTTGATTCAGCAGGAGCAGGATTATACTGTGACAAACTTAAAATACAAAGATCCATACCATTGGGAAACTACGTTGCGATCTTCCTAGCAGAAATAAGAGCCAACATAGAAGGTTTCCATGCCATCAAAGATAGTAACACCACTTATAAGATCGTCTTCATCTGCTCAGATAGTGAAGCGGCTTTGAAAGCTCTATCATCAGTTGAAATAAAATCAGCACTAACTTTAGAATGTTGGGATTTACTAAACAGCTTTGGTTCGGACAACCGCATAGACTTATTGTGGGTACCAGCTCACTCAAAAGGGTAATGAAACAGTAGATGAATTAGCGAAAAAGGGAGCCTTGATACCATATTCCAATATAAGACGATAAAACATAACCAAAGACCCGTACGTATCTGAATAGATGTGACAAACAGAATAAATGTGGCAAAGTGACTCGAACGTACCTTAATATACAAATAAGCAAACAATCCAACGTTTTTTGTTCTTTTATAACTGTAAGAATTTCAAAGATCCATAGAAATTACCCAAGGTAATGCCAAAGGCCCTACCGAAGTACGCCTCAGACCATTCAAATCTAGAAAAGCTAATATCTAAGGACTAAGTCATTTTTTCCTAAACACCTGAAACACGTGTCCACTAAAATTTTATTCTCTACAACTTTGCCTTTGGAAGCAACTTTGTACCTCTCATAGTTCTTGAGATTTGGGTCATTCTGTCCAATAATGGAAGTGGCCATATACCAGAATTGGGAAATATTTCGCCAAAACCCTGAAACACGTGTTCGGTTATATTTAATTCTCTACAACTTCGCCTTTGGAACCAACTTTCTAACTCTCATAGTTCTGGACATCTGGGTCATCCTGCCCAATTATGGAAGTGGCCATATACCAGGATTGGGCCATATTTACCCAAAACCCTGAAACACGTGTTCGCTTAAATTTAATTCTCTACAACTTTGCCATTGACAGTAAATCTCCATATTGCATAGTTAAGGAAATATAGACGAAAAACTGTTTTCGTATATGGCCAAGAATCTCAATTTCGTCCATTTTATTGGTCCCAGTGCCTACTGCCCATACCCCTGACCCGATTCCCACAAAAAAATTTTTCCCAGTTTCGTGACATCAAATGCTTTCATTTGACACCAAAATGAGGAATTTCCGTGCTATACTTGCTGAGATATTTGCAAAAAAGCTTCACCGACCCTCGAAAAACCATGTTTTTTTGGTCACTTCCTCGACCATATCTCCGGAACCACTTGATCGATTTTGCTCATCTTCGAACTTGAATCATGGGAGACATGTACCTTTCAGGGAAAAAAAAGTTTAGGCTAATCGGTTGAGCCGTTTGGAAAAAAAAGTGGAGACGGACAGACGGACGGACATTTTTTTATTGCTGATTCGTCATCTCTAGACGATAATAGATGCATCCCCTCAACTCCCACCTCGACCTACCCCATGTTACAATAAAATTGTTTGTAGTAAACGTATAGGACCTTTGTACTTCGTACGGGTCCAATAACAACTGTAAGGTCCAAAATGATTGCTTCGCACTGGCATAGTATCCCAAACTGTCGCCAATTGCATAATAATTGACAAGAAAACTGCCGTAATTTGCATAAGAAACTTACTAATGACATTTTGAGAGAGAATTTCATATATTTTCTCTCTCAAAATGACGTCACTAAGTTTCTTATGCAAATTACGGCAGAAAACGTCGAAATTCCTATTAAATGTAAGTAGAACAAGACTGAAAAAGTATGTTGGCACAGTAACAGGACACTTCGGCTTCAATAAACACTTGACGGCAATATGTAATCGATCGGATCCAAGCTGTGACCTATGTGGGGAATACATGGAAACAGCTGAACATTTTCTTTACTACTGTCCTGCTTTCATTACAGCAACAAAAAAGCATTTAGGCGGTTACACCATTAGGTATAGCCTAATTAGATCTTTGCAACCAAAAGACATCCTGAACTACATTGCTAGTACAGGAAGGTTCGATACAACAACAAATGCCTAAACAACAATATAGTAAACAAAATGGGCCCAACGGTGGCCTCCGTGCGCGTTCTATCATAGAATAGAACTACTAATTTTAATAAAAAATAATACTGACAATCGAATTTTGGTGGACTGCAACGCAAATAGCACCAATTTCCTCTTGGGTCTCAGTAAGGTTAATCTGCGTAGGTTAGCAGATATTCTTACTGAACAACGGCCCAACCAAACAACCCTAAAGTCCCCCAACGTAAAGATCTTTAGAATGGCAGCTGCAATTTGCAGAGTAAAACAGGATTCAAAGGATCAATAATACAACAAACTGTGTAACTGTTTTTTAGTTTGATACTTTCCACTTGAGTTTTCCTCATTATGCGATCAAATACACCATGACTTCAGCAGACGAAAGGTCTGCCGACTAACATTTTGATATACGTTTTAATATAGTGAAAGAAAGCAATGACAACATCAATCCAAATATAACAAAAGTTACACCATCAATAATAATGGAAACAAAACGTCATCATCCGTCAAAAGTATGAAATCGTCGCGCTCTTACACTGATAAAATACATGTCGGCATGGCCTGCAAAGTTTCAAGAAACTCATAAATGAAATTTTGATTCAATTTGTTTGCTAATTTATGGATTTGATAATGAAATTGGAAAAAAAGACAAACGACTTTTTGTCTCGAAAAAATTAAATGAAAAAAGTGAACAGAACCAATTCACGCGCAAATGCACAACCAAATGAAACGCCATCTATTGGTTCTAAAATGAACTTATTTACGCCATTAACAAGAAAGAAAATTCAATGTAAATTTTATTTAGTGATTTAAATTTGTCTAAACAAAGTAAGTAAATGAAACTGAATAGAGAGGCTGACAATGTGAATTAAAGTAAAGAGGATGTCAATTGTGAAGTTATAATTGAATTCGTTTGATTAGCTACGGTGCTAAAGTTTTTGACAGCACTATTACCCGACCTGATTTTCAAATATTTTTTTTCCATTTTTGTGTACTTGAAATCCTGATCGGAGTATTTTCCTACAACACAGTTACCGTTTGATCAATAGAGTAATCATGGTTATTTGTTGGATTAAATGAAATTTTCTATTGACACCAAAAATGTCCACAAAAACACCATAAGAAAAGGGTTGTAAATTGATATTTTTGCTGTCATAATCGAATATAGTGACCTTGATTTTGCACATCATTTCGAGTGTATAATCGAAATTCCATAATTATCCAATTATGCACATTGATTTTTTCATTCATGATTGGAATAGAATCTGCTTTTGGATTTGCTTGACCTTTCATTACGTTACAAAGAAATTTATCACCATTTAGGATCGGGAAAATTGCGTAGATTTCTCAAGAAAATGAACGTGAAGTGTTAGTCGTAGCGAATAAAAATTTCTAAATATACAGTCCTGGTGAGACATTAATTGTGCGTAGGTTGATTTTGATGGCATACACTATAAACGCGCTGCGAATTATTCTCTGATATTGAAGTTTCGATTTAATTACAGTGTTGAGAACGGATAGAGAAAAGTGTGCAAACATTTCGATCAATGTGTTACAGACCTTGAATTTACTTAGTGCTTTGTTCGTAATTTTATACGGAATACGGTAATAATTTATTGAATTCATTTGATAAAATGTTATCCAAGGTCCTACTTGATAAAATATGCTTACCGTGTCCAAGTTCATTCCGCATTGTCGCGAATTGCGAATGTAAACGAACAACCACTTTGGTTCACGTGGATTTTACCCCACTAACCGTTCAAAACGATTATAATTTGAGATTTATGGGTTGAATGAGAAGTCGAGAGTGTTTGTTAATTGGTTGCTCTGTATCACTGATCAATGTGGGTAAAGTTAGCACAACACAAGAAAATGCTGTTGTGCTATCTCAACACAACACAACACTTTTCTTGTGATATCTCAACACAACACAACACTTTTCTTGTGATATCTCAACACAACAGTTGTGGTGAATATAGCCAGTTATTGGTGGTGAATATTGTGCTGAAGTTGTGACCGCACAACACAACACAACACAAGAATGACCATCTCAACAGTGAATTATCTGCCTATGGCGATTATTCATTGAACTCAATGTTGTGCTGCTGTTGTGCCAGCACAGCACAGCACAACACAACAATGGCCATCTTAACAGTGAGTTATCTGCCTATGGCGATTATGTTATGTTATGTTGTGCTGGCACAACAGCAGCACAACATTGAGTTCAATGAATAATCGCCCTAGGCAGGTAACTCACTGTTGAGATGGCCATTGTTGTGTTGTGCTGTGCTGTGCTGGCACAACATCAGCAGAACATTGAGTTCAATGAATAATCGCCATAGGCAGATAACTCACTGTTGAGATGCCCATAACTGGCTATATTCACCAATTTTGAAATTTTATATTCACCACAGCTGTTGTGTTGAGATAGCACAAGAAAATTGTTGTGTTGTGTTGAGATATCACAAGAAAAGTGTTGTGTTGTGTTGAGATAGCACAAGAAAATTCGAGAGTGGTGAGTATAACATTTTTAAGTGGTGAGTTGAGTACACTGACTTCAATGCTGTGCTGCTGTTGTGCCAGCACAGCACAACACAACATTGAGTTCAATGGATAATCGTCATAGGCAGATAACTCACTGTTGGGATGGTCATTGTTGTGTTCTGTTGTGTTGTGTTGTGCTGTGCTGGCACAACAGCAGCACAGCATTGAAGTCAGTGTACTCAACTCACCACTTAAAAATTTTATACTCACCACTCTCGAATTTTCTTGTGCTATCTCAACACAACAGCTGTGGTGAATATAAAATTTCAAAATTGGTGAATATAGCCAGTTATTGGTGGTGAATATTGTGCTGAAGTTGTGACCGCACAACACAAGAATGACCATCTCAACAGTGAGTTATCTGCCTATGGCGATTATTCATTGAACTTAATGTTGTGCTGCTGTTGTGCCAGTACAGCACAACACAACACAACAATGGCCATCTCAACAGTGAGTTATCTGCCTATGGCGATTATGTTATGTTATGTTGTGCTGGCACAACAGCAGCACAACATCGAGTTCAATGAATAATCGCCATAGGCAGATAACTCACTGTTGAGATGGCCATTGTTGTGTTGTGCTGTACTGTGCTGGCACAACATCAGCAGAACATTGAGTTCAATGAATAATCGCCATAGGCAGATAACTCACTGTTGAGATGCCCATTGTTGTGTTGTGCTGTGCTGGCACAACAGCAGCACAACATTGAGTTCAATGAATAATCGTCATAGGCAGATAACTCACTGTTGGGATGGCCATTGTTGTGTTGTGCTGTGCTCGCACAACAGCAGCACAACATTGAGTTCAATGAATAATCGCCATAGGCAGATAACTCACTGTTGGGATGGCCATTGTTGTGTTCTGTTGTGTTGTGTTGTGCTGTACTGGCACAACAGCAGCACAGCATTGAAGTCAGTGTACTGAACTCACCACTTACAAATTTTATACTCACCACTCTCGAATTTTCTTGTGCTATCTCAACACAACACAACACTTTTCTTGTGCTATCTCAACACAGCACAACAATTTTCAATGTTGTGTTGAGCTAACTTTACCCACATACTGATCAGACCATCAGGCAACCTTGAGACAACCATTTTTTGGGGAAACGGAATGTTGTCAGTCGTCTGTGGGATTTTTCGAAAAATGTGGGACCTGTTTTTCGTAAAGTTCGTCAAAGTCGTCACTCTTCTCAAAGTTTCATCCTCCCAAAAAATATCGACGTCTTCGTTTTACTAATCAATTTTCATTCCTTTTTTTTTAGATTCGATCGGCAATACGAAGAACACAATCGACGGACGCACTGATATATCGAAAACTCAGCGATAGCCGACGCAAAGAAATTTTGATTGTGTTCGCCTTGTAATATGCCTGTACTTTCACACAACCGACTCTCAACGACGACTGGGAATTCATTTCTACCACCAACTTATTCATCTCGATTATCGACCAGCAGCGGTACGACATCATTGTACACATCAAATCGCACACCACAATACCGAAGCAGTCTGATCAATTCGTCTAGCTACGGAACACGTAGCGATGATTCATCCCGATTTGGAGTAAGTAGATACACGTCACGTTCAAGTTTTGATAAACCGCCAACGGGATCATCCACCGCATCAAGAATTCGATCGGAAAGTCGATCACGCGATTATTCATTGGATGGTAGTAGTGGTTATTCATCATCAACCACTAAAAGCGATTTAAATTCTTATAACACAAAAAGACAATCACCATCATCATTAGCACGATCAGTAGCCACATCCGGGGCGGATCTATACGAGAAATATAGTCCAACCCATTATATACCAAAGTGTGAATTATCACGTTCTAGATCACTGTCTGAAACGACAAGCAGTAAATTAGCACAAGCCGATTTAACCACCACACGTAGTTTGTTACGATCAACTTCACGTGACCGTGATACGTCATCGCCCGTTAACAGTTCAGCTATTACAAGCAAGGTAAAAAAGAGTGTGCCCTCTCTAGCAACCCATAATTGTACCACATTTAATTCACTCCATCCAAGCTCAAATAATAATAATTTAACTGAGCCGCCTGCTGTTGTTACTGCTGTTACTAACACCAAATCAAATAATCCAAAAGAATTCATTTGTTCCAATTCACATTCCACTCCATCGGCTGTTGGCTTTAAAAATTCACAAACCAAAAAAGCCACTGCAATAGCGGTAAATTCACCTGCCGTCGGTAAAAAGTCATTAGTGTCAAATAGTGTACGAAACATTCATTCAAATGTGACCGACAATATGTTTAACAACACCACCATCGCCACCACCACCAACAACAACAACAATATCAACGTGAATAACAACAACAATAGTACGATAACCAATCAATTTAACCAAAGTAAAACGAGTGAATTTTTAAAAATTACTGGCGTCAGACCGCTCACGGTTGATAAAAGCTTTTTACGCAACGAATGCGAATTGGCACGATCGCAAGTCGTTTGTTCAGGATTGACCTTAAAAAGTCGTGATTCGTCACCGAATCACTGTAGTGCAGTGGATGTTAGACAGAATCGTCGGCTAATTAAACCTCCCGTTCATCAAACCAATATTTCAATTAGCCTAAGAAGTGAAGCTAATAAATCGGACGAATTGAATAACAACAACATGAATTGTTTGCAAAAAAGTCCGGATCTGTTAGACGACATCAAATACATTGATAGTGATGACAGTGAACGGAAGAATTCACCAACCGTTTCCAAAATAACAACGTCCAGAGAATATTTTAACGGTCATATGTCGTCCACACTACCACCTCCTGCTACAGTTAAAATACCGTATGAAGGTTCTGGTATCAATAAATACAATACATTGAATCCAAGAAGTGGACATCAGAATAACGATGTTGGTGTACCGGAAAATGATTTAAGTGAAAAACGGTTTGCATTTGGTGTTGAAAATGTGCGATCGACGTCACCATTGTTAAGACAGATTAATAAACGAAATGATGAAACAGCAACAGATAAACAAAAACAAAGTGGTGATGTCAATGGAAGTGTAAGTTAATATTTTATGCGCATGAGAATCATAAATTATTTCTTTTCATCTGGTTGTTCATTCTGTCTTGCTTTTATAGTTGTTAAATGAATGGAAATGATTTCAATGCACAATTTCAATTTTCTGTTAGAGTTTTTAGTGAGGAAGTCTAGGAGAATGTCATGTTTTAGGTGACTTTCGCTAAGCAGAACCAGACGAGATCATCCGCTCAAACAATGAAACTATTTGCCCGTATGGTTTAACAAATTACAATATTCTCATTCCTGGAAAAATATGTTAGGAGTCTCCCAATTTGTGGAGCATTTCACTATTTGTTTCGCTTTGTTTTCGAAAACTGTTCGTCTTGCTTTGCAACCGCCCAAAGATTTATTATTCGCTAACGGCTTACGCTTTAACTTTTTTTTGTTCACTGTAGGCGCCAAGGTTTAATAGGGTAAATGCACTGGCTACGAGCCCCGTGCTAGTTACGAGCCTTTTTTTAGAACAAAGGAAAAGGCTCATAACTAAAACAATTTCTAGACAAGCTCGTAACCGGTGTTTTCACCCTGTGATCCTTCCGTTATAATAGCAAAGGTCGTTAGCAGTACAAAATAACCTTTTTCGAGCATAAAAGCGGGAATTCGTTACTATAAGAGAAGTCCGTGGAGATAAGACCGTCGACTGGGAGCTCAAATGAAAGAAGAAACTTCAAGGTTTTTCATATTTTTTTTTTGTTTGAATGATCTGGGCATTGCCGAAAATTTATGGAAGAAACGTTCTTGGATTTGAATTCTTTACCTTAGCTAAGGCACTAAAAACGAGTTTTTGCTAGAGACCTACGTGTTTTTTGTACATAACTCGAGTAAATATTTTCCGATTTTCATAAATTGTTATTGTTTGAAAGATCTGGACTTCTGGGAGAAACTTTTTAGGATTTGAGTCCTTGGACTTAGCTGGGGCACTAAAAATTAGTGTATGCTATGGCCCTACGTGTTTTTTGTACATAACTCGAGTGAATCTTTTCCGAATTTCAAAACTGTATTTTTAATCGACAGGTCTATGAAAGCCTCACAATTTGTAGAAGAAATGTTTTTGAGATTGGGTCCTTGGACATAGGGCACTAAATACGAGTCTCTGCTAGGCCCCTACATCTTAGGACCGACCTGAGTCCCATGTGAGCCCTAAGCAAAGGCACCGGGCCTAAATTTGTTTTTGTACTCGGCTAGTCTCAAATAGAAAAAAAATCAACAAAATCTAAGGGCGCAAATTCAAAAATTTACTTTCATGAATTATTAGGAGCCCAATAGACCTATAGAATAAAACAGATTTATGGAAATCGTGTAAGATTCACTCTAGATATGCACAAAAAACACAACACCTATGGTCCTAATAGAGACTCGCCCTAGCTAAGTCCAAGGGTCCAAACTCAAAACATAACGAAAGACCCGTACGTATCAGAATAGATGTGGCAAAGTGACTCAAACGTACCTAAATATACAAATAGGCAAACAATCCAACATTTTCTGTTCTTTTATAGCTGTAAGAATTTCAAAGATGCATAGAAATTACCCAAGGTAATGTCAAAGGCCCTACCGAAGTACGTCTCAGACCATTCAAATCTAGAAAAGTAGAAAAGCTTATATCCAAGGACTAAGTCGTTTTTCCCTAAAGCCCAGAAACACGTGTTCGCTTAAATTTAATTCTCTACAACTTTGGCTTTGGAAGCTACTTTCTACCTCTCATAGTTCTTGAGATTCGGGCTATTCTGCCCAATAATGGAAGTGACCATATACCAGGATTGGGCCATATTTCGCCAATACCCTGAAACATGTGTTCGCTTAAATTTAATTCTGTACAACTTCGCCTTTGAAATCAACTTTTCATCTCTCATAGTTCTGGAGATCTAGGTCATCCTGCCCAATTATGGAAGTGGCCATATACCAGGGTTGGGCCATATTTACCCAAAACCCAGATACACGTGTTCGATTAAATTTAATTCTCTACAACTTTGCCTTTGACAGTAAATCTCCATATTGCATAGTTAAGGAAATATAGACGAACGAAAAACTGTTTTGGTATATGGCCAAGAATCTCAATTTCGTCCATTCCATTGGTCCCAGTGCCCAGACGCCTGTACCGATTCCCACAAAAAAATTTTCCCAGTTTTGTGACATCAAATGCTTTCGTTTAACACCAAAATGAGGAATTTCCGTGCTACACTTGCTGAGATATTTGCAAAAAAGCTTCACCGACCCTCGAAAAGCCATGTTTTTGGTAACTTCCGCGACCATATCTCCGGAACTACTTGATCGATTTTGCTCATCTTTGAACTTGAATCATGGGAGGCATGTACCTTTCAGGAAAAAAAGTTTAGGCTGATCGGTTGAGCCGTTTGGAAAAAAAATGGAGACGGACAGATAGACAGACAGACGGACATTTTTTTTATTGCTGATTCGTCATTTCTAGACGATTTTTTTAGATTTTTATCAGTTTGGGACGATCACTTTCGTGGTCTGGAACATAGATCTTGTGACCCTTTGTTCCTTTTTCCCGCTCATCATTTAAAAAATCATGAAAAACCTTTGCGTGCCGACCAGGAACCTGTCTAATATGATAGCGTAGTCGCGTCCTGAGTCTTAGCTGATGGAATTTAGGGCATTCACATATAACGTGAAAGCCCGTTCCCTCTTCCAAGCCACAGGAACAGTCTGCGTCACCTGAAATTCTCATCTTCGTCAGGTGCTTGTTGAGTCCGCAATGTCCGGTCGTCGCACTAGCCATCCTTCTTATGCGATCCCGGCCCATCATCATGAGCTCCTTAGTCCATTTCTCGTTCGGAGTGGGGAAGAAGTGCTTGGTATGCACTCCTCCTTCGTACGCTGTCCAGCTTTTTCTATGCTCCGCCCTCACCCAGTCCTTCACCGCTTTCGCACAAAGCGAATTCGGGATGGGGATGTGAGGTTCGGGTCCGTATGAGGTTGCCGTTGAGCCGGTTTTTCCAGCTTATCAGCCTTCTCATTACCGTTCACTCCGGAGTGCCCAGGCACCCAAACCAGTATGGCTCGATTGCTCAGCCCTATCTGGTTCAAGTAGCCTTTACATTCTTCTACCAATTTAGAAGTCACAATGGGTGATATCAGCGCTTTCATTGCTGATTCACTATTAGTGCACACGATGATGTCTTCACTATTCAGTCTTTCTGGCAGAATTTCTCGAGCTCCCAAAAGAGCTGCTGAAGTTTCCGCCTGGAAGATGCTGGATAGACTTCCCAGGTGAATCCAGGTGCCGGTATCCATCCTCGGGTCATATACCCCGGCTCCGTTCCCTTCACCTGTCTTCGACCCGTCTGTGAATCTGACCCATTCACTTTCGGGTAGCGTAAGTGGCCACCCGTTCGCCCACTCATCCCTGTTTGGGAATAGCACTTCAAAGTTTCTTTCGAAACTCAGTTTCTGTGTCATAGAGTCCCGCGGCATGTCAAAAATATGATCAGAGATCATACTTTTGATCTTCCCATGCCCGGTCTTGAAACCTGGAGACCACCAGCCATTTTGTGTCAACCTGTCTGCTGTTGCGAAAGCTTTCGATAAGTGGCACTGCTAGTAGCACTTCCAGGGCCGCCGTTGCCGTCGTCTTAATGGCACCCGTGGCACACACACACGCCAACCTTTGAACTTCTTTCAACCTTTCCCTCGCCGTCTGCACGTTGAGCCTTGGCCACCATACTACGCAGCCATGACTTATCGCGGGCCTTACTGCCGCTTCGTACATCCACAGCATTGCTTTTGAGGATAAGCCCCAGCTCTTCCCAATAGCACTTCTGCAAATCCAAAAGGCCGTCAGAGCTTTTTAAGCTTTGTTATCTACATGGGCGATCCAGTTTAGCTTGCGGTCAAGCGTAACTCCCACATATTTCACCTGGGGGCTAATTTCAACGTCCTTCCCGAAGATCCTCACTTTCCCAACAAGATCTGAGCCTGTGAGTCTTCGGCTGAACAGCACTATGTCCGTCTTATCTGGGTTTACTTGCAGACCCCTTTCCCGGCAACATCGCTCCACTATTCTCAGAGCCATTCTCAAGCAGTCTCCCAGAGTGCTATCGAACTTGCCTTTGATCAAAATGGTCAGGTCGTCCGAATATCCCTGGGTAAGGAACCCGCTTTCGTTTAGCTCCCTTAGAAGGGAATCAACCACCATGCACCATGGCAGGGGTGAAAGAATGCCGCCTTGGGGACATACATCCCTTGGCAACCCAGAGATCAGCCTTGGCGCCGCAGACGTCGGCCTTAACGGTCCTATCTCTGAGCATCCTATCATCCATCTGACTACAACTGGCGCTACTCCCCTCTCTACTAGTGTCCTGCCGATCACTTCGAATTCCGTGTTGTCGAAGGCCCCTTGTATGTCCATAAAACATCCAAGGGATATTTCTTCGACGCGAGAGGAATCTTCTATCTCAGCCACAAGACCATGTAGAGCGGAGTCTGTAGACTTGCCTGCCTGATAGGCATTTTGTTTTACGTGCAGTGGAGATTCGGCAAGAATTTCTTCCCTTATGTGCAGATCAATCAGCCTTTCTAGTGTCTTCAGTATGAATGAAGTCAGGCTTATTGGTCTGTAGTCCTTCGCCTTATTATGTGACGGTTTACCTAGCTTCGGTATGAAAGAGACTATAATAGATGCATCCCCCCGCTCCCACCTCGATCTACCTCATGTTACAATAAAATTGTTTGTAGTAAACGTATAGGACCTTTGTAGTTCGTACGGGTCCAAAAATTTTCTTCCATAAATTGTTGGGTATTCATAGACCATCGATACGTAATGTAAGTTGGAAAATATTTACTTGAGTAATGTAAACAAAAGAGTCAAAACTAAATAAGCGTCCCTGGCTCGGATGTCTATCTCAGCAGAAAAATCTCATTGAGAGTCCTTTTTTGATAGATTCAGACATTATTAGATGGCCAGGGTCGTAGCCAGAAGATATGGGCCTCAGGATACAAATGACTGCCTACGATGATGCATTCATAACCCGAAATAAAAAGTAGGGGGGAGCGTAGATGACTCATTTCAAAAATTTTTTAACTGGGAATGCACACGGCGAGGTCTGAACTAATCTAAAATGCATATCATAGATTTTTGTACCCTTTCGTACATTTTTAATCAAATAAGTTTTGATAGAAATGTCGACAACATGAAGAGAATTTTAAATGTGTATGAATTTAATCCAAATTTTTAAATGCTAAATGAAAAATATTCTGAATATTTAAAAAAAAGAAGAAAATTTGAGGCCTTAAGACCAGTAAAATGTCAAAAATTCATATAAAAATCACTCGAGAAATGTATTTTTCACTTAACACACACCGACAACAGATTTTTGTCAGCGACGGCGAGCCATCGGCCGGCATTTCAGCGGCGCGCCGACGGCGGCACACTCTCTAAAATGAAGCAGATTGAAATCCAATCTCCAGAAACAGGAAATCGTTGGGCACTAAATGTTACCGTCTCCGTTTCAGTTTGTTCGTTGCGAGTGGAACGAAAATGGATGGAAGAAAAACAAAGGCTCCATCATGTCCAGTCCATCATCATACTTTTTTTTAGTGGATGCAAAATTGAATTGCACTCTGGGTGTTATTGCCATCTTGTGTAGCACAATTGATCTGAGTGAGACAGTGGCAGTTTCATGAGAATAAATTTTGCGAAGGAATATTATTCACTTCCCTCCTTCACTTGTCTCCTTCATCTACATTATTCGATTTAGCACTGGGTTTTGTTTCAGCAAACACTTCAGAGCACGCAGCTTTTTCTTCGAATGAATTTTTAATATTGTTTTCTGTGTTTACTTTCATTCACTCATTCATCATTTTAAATAAAAAAAAAAACTAATTTATTTTTCCATCAATGTGTGTCACATTTCAATCGAGTTCTTGTGTAGGTACGAAATGCGTCCCTTCGTTCATTGTCAACATCGTCGCCATCCTCAACAAATCGATACTGGGACCGAGAGGGACGGTCAACACTCAGCAGCCGAATATTAGCTGATTCGGACGCCTTTAACAAATCGTTGGCTTCCAGCTCCATCTATGATACATCTGATGACTCATCGGAAGGTAAAGTTACTATTTCTATCTACTGTAGTGGCACAGCCGATGTAGGATTTAGCAATCTCCATGTTTCCTCTAATTCGCATAAAAGTCGGTTGAGTGCGGTAGTGAAAATTCATTTATATGGCGAAGTTGCTCTGAAACAACATTTTCCTTTATTTTGCCCAAAGTGAGGTCATGTAAACAGCCGGTAACATAAGGGCGAAGTTTGCGGTAAAATCCTTCAATGCGACACCGAACTGACGCAAAGAAAAAGTGGCTTTATGTCGCTGAATTGCAAACAAATCGATAATATAACCGATAACGGGTTGACATAGTGGTTAGCTTACTGGCATTCCACCAAAACGATCGGGGTTCAAATCCCATGTCGGATATTTTACACATGGAATTTTTCTCAAGTGTACCGTATAAGTAACGTCCTAAAGTTCACACAAGCTTCAAAAGTAGGTTCTACTGTGTTTGGTACCTATGACGATGTACTCACTGAGTGAATCGTATGACGTAACCCATATACGATGAATTTGTGTACGAAATATCTAAAAGCTTAAGGGATCATTATATTGAACGCGATGCGAGTCACATCACTCTAGGTCTGTGTAAAAGCTCAACTTGTCAAAAACAAATTTATTATTATCAAGTTGAGCTTTCACACAAACCTTACACGATGCGATTCGCATCGCGTCCAATATAATGAGCCCCTAAGGTGTCATTATATTTAGCGCGATGCGAATCGCATCGCGTAAGGTTTGTGTGAAAGCTCATCTTGACAAAAAAAATTTTCGTTCTGACAAGTTGAGATTTCACACGAACCTTACGCGATGCGATGCGATTCGCATCGCGCTCAATATAATGACTCTTTTAAGGCGATATCATAGTCAATCGCCTAACAATTCTCGAAGTAAAGGGTTCATTATATTGGACGCGATGCGAATCGCATCGCGTCAGGTCTGTGTGAAAGCTCATCTTGACAGAACAAACATTTTTTTTGTCAAGTTGAGCTTTCACACAAACCTTAGGCGATGCGATTCGTATCGCTTCCAATATAATGAGCCCTTAATTGCATAATAAGGAAGACGTTACATTCGCATTACTCTGAGACGTAGTTCGGAAGTCACGTTCAGTCACAATGGTCCAGACAACACTTGTTATTGGCTATAAAAAGCTGTTTAGTTAGTGGAGTCTAATACAAATACAAAATATTAATTCGAAGCAGTTAACTTTGAAAAACGATTGCCAAAATTTTGTCGTTTCGAAAATATTTTGCTTTGTGTTTCTTATGAAAATTCCAAACTAAATTTCCTTCAAACCAATGCAATTAAATGTTAATCTAACGAATGGGATGATTTCAGGTCTGTGTGGACTACGTAACATCGGCAACACGTGTTTTATGAATTCCGTCATTCAATGTCTTAGTCATACGTCCGAATTGACACGTTTCCTCAAAACGAAAACTGATGGACGATCAGCAACAAAAGATCAACGAATTCTCGTCGAATTCGCAAAACTCATACGTGATATGTGGACGGCGAACACACGCAGCGTAACACCCAGTGAATTAAAATCAGCATTTTCTAGTAAGCATCGTATGTACAGTGGTTGCCAGCAGCAGGATGCACAAGAATTTCTCAGATTCTTTTTGGATTCACTGCACAGCGCTTGTAATACGGGTACCAAAGGCGGAACGCTGGAAATCGATGACAATTTATCCGATAACAAGAAAGCTGACTTGACGTGGGAGTGGTACACCAAAGTTGAAAATTCAATGATTAAAGATTTATTTGTTGGTCAACTGAAGAGTAGCTTGAAATGTACACAATGCGGGAATACCAGTGTCACATTTGATCCATTCTGGGATTTAAGGTAACCTTTCATATCACGAAAATTACAGCGCCGTAAATACAATTAAGCGAATTGTCTACAGTGTGCCGCTGCCATCATCAAGCAAATGCAAATTGGAGAGTTGCTTAGATTTGTTTATCAAAGAAGAAGTGCTCGATGGAGATGAAATGCCCACTTGTTCGAAGTGTAAAACGCGGCGGAAAAGCACCAAAACATTCACGATTCAACGATTTCCTAAATACTTAGTAATTCGTATCCTTTTCAAAAATCTAATTTTTAAGTGAAACCGAAGAGCTTTTGGGAGTCTGACCTTCTTGTGTTACAGACTAAAAATGTTTTTACGGGTTTTTCTGCTTATTGTGAACATGTGACAACAAGAGAGACGAGGAGTTTGATAGCATTTGTATTATAGCCACTTCTCGTTAAGGTCTAGAAGGAACTCAGCATGTGGACGACGTCATTAATTCTTTAATTCGAAGCCGAATTGTATCTTCTCTCCTATTCCTCGACATGAGGAAGGAATTTGACTGTGGCGATCACACTTTGCTTTTAGGGAAAATGGAACGTGCGGAAATAAGGGGAGTAGCATTATCGTTGATTGACGACTACGTTAGAGGTAGAAAGCAGTGTGTGATTATTAATGGTCAAAGAAGTGAGCTTAGACCCTTTGATCTTAGAGTACCACTAGGCAGTGTGCTAGGCCCGCTATTGTTTTTGGTGTTAGTAAACGATACGCATCTTTTTCCGCTTACAGGAACTATCAGCGTTTCCGCAGACAATTAAGGAGTCGTCTGTTTCAACCTAACATTTCGTACCAATATTCAGGACATTCTGTTCGACCTAAGTCTCATCAGTGGATTTCTCAATGCAGATAAGCTTTCACCTAACCTAGACAAAACAAAAGTTATGTACTTTAGGAAGGGAAAAAAGCCAATTACAAACATGGATGTGGTCTTCGAAGGGCAAATAATTAGCTCAGAATAAAACCAACAAGTACCTAACCTTTCCAGACTGGAGAGCCGAATATAAATCGATGGTGGCGGCTAGCCGAAAAAACTGAATGCAGGCGGCTGATAATTCGGCTAAATTGTATTGAAAAACTTGGCGGCGAGTGTGATTAGCCGCCGACTAAAATGTACTAGCCGCCAATTTCAGCCGACAAAATTAGTAGCCGGCGGCTGACGGCGCGGCTAATTTTGTGTTTTTTCCTAATCCTCGGCGGCGGCGGCAGCACTTTTAGCCATCAGCCGCCGTTTTTTGGCGGCTAAATTTCGACGGCTCTCCGGTCTGAACCTTGCTCATCGATGCTAGACTAAAATGAGCAGTTCTTTGTATAACGCTTTTCCAGAACTAGTAATGACATCAGAGCCATATAGATTTGTAGATCGACTCAAAGAAGGGCCTTCGAGCCAGCAATACCCGCTTTAAACATGATTTGTTGAAAGAAAGACCCAATTTGTCGAAATTGAACTGATCCTAGAAACTCCTGCATAATTAATTACTTTTTCCTTTATTGTTCTATATTTGGGCTATGGGCAGGTTTGTTTGTATCAGGGGAGGTGAAGATTTGGCGCTCGCTCGAAGGGTGCCGCTCAAATCATAGATGACAAATCATCGATCTCAAATCATCGATGACAAATCATTGATGACTTATCACTGATGACAAATCATTGATGACAAATCACCGATGACAAATCACCGATGACAGATCACCGATGACAAATCACCGATGACAAATTACCGACGACCAATCATCGATGATAAATCAACAATGATAAATCATCGATGACAAATCACCGATGACAAATCACAGATGACAAATCATCGAAGACAAACCATCGAAGACAAACCATCGATGATGGGTGCACAGACGGACGGACAGGAAGGGTAAAAACATAAAGCAGCTACAGCTAAAACGCAGTTGAAGCCGTATATGTGAAATATTCCGGAAAAACTTATGTATTGACTGCAGAGAGCGCAATGGAGTCAATTACCATAGTTTTTAGGCTCCCTGTAGAACAAAATTTCAATTCAGCTTGTAACACTGCACAGAAAAAGAATGACTGAAAGTACATTTCCTTAACTCACTTGTAATTTGCAACAGATTTAAAACGATTTTCGGAAACACGATGGAGCAAACTATCAAATATTGTTGAATTTCCAACTGGCGACAATGAGCTAAACATGGCACCTTATGCAGCCAATTCGTCATCAGCGTTGTATTCGCTGTACGGTATCTCAAATCACATGGGTAAGTATTTAAAACGTTCTAAACGCGGCTGTCATTACATTGTAAATGTGTTTTTTCAGGTTCAACCGCCGGTGGGCATTATGTAGCGCTGTGCAAACATCCAGTGACCAAAAAGTGGCACGAATTCAACGATAACAAGTAAGTTAATTGTCTATAAAAGCCGATTAGAGTGAGATGTTAAAAATTGTTTAAAAAAAAATTGTGGGGCGTCAAGTCGTCAATAAATTGATAACGTGGATATTTAAACCTTGGTTTAAAATGCAAAAAATTCGTGACTTTGTACTCGGAGAAGCATAAATTATGATCGCTGCAGCACTCGACAGCACAAATTCGGATCTAATTTGTGCTGCCAAGATCAAAATAGACATCAACTTTTAAGAAATCTCCAACTATAGGCTTTGTCCCGAGACAGTCCTTATATCGGGGAGGGGATGGGGAGCGGGCTGACAACACTGACATCCATTTCATGATTTTTGTGTCGGTCGTTTTGAATTCCTGCTTTCCGATTTTTTTGCTCAACTTTTTCCTCTCTCTCGAATGCTATTCGTAGGACTTTCCTAGACGCTATTTCTTGTGTAAAAAAAACGAAAATTTGTTTATGAAAGAAACGCGTTGCACTTCTTGGCAGGTCATAGAGATAGCGTAGAGATAGCGAAAATGAGGTAAATTACAATCCATGCTTTGTGGCTCATTGGAGAAGATTAACAAAAATTAGGTAAAGTTAGGTAATTGGATAAAATTTAGAAAACCAGTGGCCCCCTGTGAGTGTTCGTTCTAGTGCCTACTTTCCGAGATGTACGCAGCTTTTCTTCCATCATCCATCTTCCACCTTCAACGTAACGTTGAAGCCTGACAAACTGGCCGCGTCTTCATATGGGCAAAGTGGG
>CM055406.1:57612635-57626013 GCA_029228625.1 Pseudolycoriella hygida
ACACGTGTTCGCTTAAATTTAATTCTCTACAACTTTGCCTTTGAAATTAAATCTCTGTATTGCGTATTTAAGCAAATACTGAAAAAAAACTATCTCTTATCATTTTGGGCAGAGAAATTTATTTTCGCCCATTCCATGGCTCCCAGTGCTCAGACCCCTGACCCGATTCCAACAAAAAAAATTCCCCAGTTTTTTGGCATCAAATGTTTTCATTTGACACCAAATTGAGCAATTTCCGTGCTTTACTTGCCGAGATATTTGCGAAAAAGTTTCACCGACCCTCGAAAAACCATGGTTTTGGTCACTTCCTCGACCATATCTCCGGAACCACTTGATTGATTTTGCTCATCTTCGAACTTGAGTCATGGGAGGCATGTACCTTTCAGGGAAAAAAAAAGATTAGGCTGATCAGTTGAGCCGTTTGGAAAAAAAAGTGGAGACGGACGGACGGACGGACATTTTTTTTATTGCTGATTCGTCATCTCTAGACGATAATAGATGCATCCTCCCAACTCCCACCTCGATCTACCCCATGTTACAATAAAATTGTTGGCCAAGAATCTCAACTTCGTCCATTCCATTGGTTCCAGTGCCCAGACCCCTGTACCGATTCCCACAAAATTTTTATCCCAGTTTTGTGACATCAAATGCTTTCGTTAGACACCAAAACGAGGAATTTCCGTGCTATACTTGCTGAGATATTTGCAAAAAAGCTTCACCGACCCTCGAAAAACCATTATTTTGGTCACTTCCTCCACCATATCTCCGGAACCACTTGATTGATTTTGCTCATCTTCGAACTTGAATCATGGGAGGCATGTAGCTTTCAGGCAAAAAAAGTTTAGGCTGATCGGTTGAGCCGTTTGGAAAAAAAGTGGAGACGGACAGACGGACATTTTTTTTATTGCTGATTCGTCATATCTAGACGATATTCGATGCATCCCCCCTCGATCTACCCTATGTTACAATAAAATTGTTTGCAGTAAACGTATTGGACCTTTGTAATTCGTACGGGTCCAAAAATTGTCACAAGTGTTTCCCAATAATCTTAAAACAATAATGAGATTGCAAGAGAAACATTTTTCGCTCCCATCGCCCGCGTGTTTCCTTTTAAAAACATTTTCAAAGTGCAACGCTTTAATCTTGCGTTTCAATAAAGAAATTACTAAAATTAAACTGAAAGGCATATTGAAAAGCGGCTCAAGAACACCCAGAACAAACGGTCCTTTGGGTTGAGGTATTTCTAAACAAAGACTGTCGTAGTACTCTTCTTGAGCAAACGCCGACTTCCTCTGTTTCTTTCAAGTTTTTCAACCTGCGAAAATTTTTTTGCTCCGGTAGAGCTACTCACTACGTAATATTTGATAACCAGCAAACGGACTGCGTCTAGTTCAAAAGTTATGTAGAAGGGGCGCTAGATTTTAGTTTGCCCAGGGCGCTGAAAAACTTGAGACGCCACTGGACACACCGTACAGACAACGTAGATGTTGTGTACCTAGCATAGCTTTTACCGCGCGGCCCCCATGGGCGAGGAATTGGGGATTTTTAAACAATTTATATCGACGCACCCACAACACGGCTGAATCTTGTCTTTCATGTCACTTTCACAGGATTTTGGTCAATGTTTTAATGTTAAAAATTATGTTTTTTCAAGGGTGCATGATTCTAGTGAAAGTGAGTTGGTTTCATCCAGTGCCTATCTTCTGTTCTACGAACGAGCGTAAGAACAACATCAGTTAACCTGACAGCAAACTAAAATTTTACACGTGGGAAAGAAACAGCATTACTAACGACAAATTCTACGTTTATGTTTTTAACTTAACCGCGCGATCTAGTGACTCAAGGCACTACATCCAATTTGTTTTTAAAAAAATTTTATGACGTTAAAAAATTAATTTATATTTTTATTTATTTTATTTTTTTAATTTTTAATTTCATTTATTTATTATAAATTTTATTTTATTTATTTAAAATTATTTTTTTTGCAATTGCCTGACTTGATTAAATTCAATCGAAAAACAACAACAAATACTTGTATTTAAATAATTAGTTCTACTCAATGCCACACAATCAACCACATAATCAAACGGCATTATCGTACGATTTTTCATTCAATTTTTCCCAATAATTTATTTTCAACTACATGCTTGTCATACCGATGATTTAAATTGATGAATTTAACACATCCGCCAGATGCGAACGACCAATCTGGTCTCTTCACACATTGTGCTAAATGCCATGTTGAATGTTTCGTTATTTCCACATCTGGTAGATGCGTTACATTCCGACAAATGATCGAACAACCGCAATCATCAGTTTCTAACTACTGATTCCGTATGCAGTATCGAATGGCTAGTCATAATGAGAGTTTATGTATCATGCAATGCTTGGTATTATTTTTTTTTAACTTAAAATTGTTTAGTTTTCTATAAAAAATTGTTATTCATTAATTTATTTATTTATTTTTAATTAATATGTTGTTATTTATTGTTAAAAGTGTGAAGTGTTATGTGTGTAAATGATATTCAGTGTTGATTGGAATCGTTTTAGTGTTACGCAAACAGCCCTTAATAAAAATTTGTCGAATATTTATCGGAGAAACTATTTATATAGAAATCTAATGAGACGGAGGATATCGTTAATTTTTAAGTGTTATTGCAAGAACTGTAATGAACCGTATTTCATAACATCTACATGACGAAAGTAATCAAACATTTTGTCCAAGTTCTGGTAGAACGAATTTTGTAACCTTAAAATGTTTCTTATTTGTTCGAAAAATGAACCACAAGCGTAAATTTTTCAATTTTTTTTGTCCATCTATGTATGACACTAAATCTTGTCACGCTTAAGCAGCGTTACAATAGTACCACTCTTTTAGTTCCACTTTCCCCGCTTTAAAAAATTTGCACGTCCCATATATGCAACGTTACAATAGTTTTACTTTTTTAGTTCCACCTTCCTTCTGTAAGTATAACTATTGTAACGTTGCATATATGCGGCGCGCCTTTTTGTGTTTCGAATTGGGTCGGGTTCATAAAATTAAAAGTCCAGGGTTCGGTTCGTTTTGAAAGCCCAGTCCCAGTTTCTTTCTTTACATAAAAAACTATTAGAACCAAGCATCGAATCTAGTACCACAATTAGAGAATCCTATCATGGTGGAAAATTATTTCTACATTTGTATTAATTTAAATGAAACGTGAATTCAACATATTGCATTTTTCCACATTCTGAAAACAGTGCAACATCAACTCAATGCAGCGGTTTTTCAATTTATAAATGCTTTTCCCACATTGTCATAAATTGGTATTCATTATTTTAAAAGTAGCTAGTTTTTAAATTCATTATTTTATTATTTTAAATCTATTTTATGTTCCAAATTTTTATTAAAATTGAAGTGCATGCTGAAATGGCATATGGGATGTACTTAACATAAATTTGCAGTACTGAACAATGTAATTAAATTTAAAATGCTAAAGTGAGCTTTTATGTCGAAGTGTTACGTGTAGTAGCTGATATGACATAAATAGTCAACATATAATTATGAGTGGATATTTAATGGCAACTTTGCAGAAAATATTAATGATTTATTGCTATTTCAGAATACTTGATATACATTTTGCTTTTTACAATTTTTACGATTGGACGATGAAAAATATGTAGAAAAGCGCAAGCATTTTCATTTACTCTTTTCAGTATTCGTAAAACCAAACACCCTAACTGGCGCACAGTAGGCTAATCCGTTATATTTATGTTCAAAAATCTATATCTCGTGAAATATTCACAATTTAAATGTAAGAATTCTTAAAACGTGATTTAAGAATATTCAAAAATGTCGGGAAAAATATTTGTGCATGTAGGCCGCAGATTTATAGTCGTAAAGTTGTTAGACAAAGTGACAGGTTTGATTTCTCCCCATACATAACCTCAAAAAAATATATTTTCCATATCTTCGTCAGAATCTTGTCGAAATCAGTTGTAAACGTTAAAGTAATTCATAATAAGTCGAAACGAGCCTTGTCCGACGAAAAAGGGATGAAATTCCTAGTGGTTTTGAAGCGAATTGTTATTCAGCGCTCTGAGACTCAAAGACAGTCAGTATGAAAATCGAAGAATCAACCAAGAAATTCATCTTTTTTTTCGTCGGACTAGGCTCGTTTCGACTTATTATGAATTACTTTAACGTTTACAACTGATTTCGACAAGTTTCTGACGAAAATATGGAAAATATATTTTTTTGAGGTTATGTATGGGGAGAAATCAAACCTGTAACTTTGTCTAACAACCTTACGACTATTAATCTGCGGCCTACATGCACAAATATTTGTCCCGACATTTTTGAACATTCTTAAATCACGTTTTAAGAATTCTTACATTTAAATTATGAATATATCACGAGATATAGATTTTTGAACATGAATATAACGGATTAGCCTACTATGCGGCGTGAAGATAGTTCCACTTATTTTTTGAAAGCGGGTAAAGTGGGACTAAAGAGTGGTATTATTGTAACGCTTATCTGACCTGAATCTCAATCTTTTGGATATAATTTTCCGAATCAATGAACAGTTCTTGACGGGTCGAACCTCAAACAAGATCTGACCTGATCACGTTCCTATTAGGAGAGATCCAGGTTCAGTACATAGTAAGTTTCTTCTTTTTCAGATTGAGGTGAAATGTGATTGACGCGTCCGTAGAACTATTCGTTGTTATACAATTCATTATAGAACGGCTTAGGTCAGTGGTAACGTACTGGTTTTCCATCAAGAATACCCGGGTTCAATCCCGGTGACGCAAAAATTTTAGGATTTTTCTTCAATTTTTAGCATGAAAGTAACGTTCCTAAGCATACCCAAGCTTCTAAATAGGACTCGAAGTCAGGTCAGGTCAGGTCAGGTTGACCTGACCTGAAAGTACCTGAACCTGATTACGACCTGAACCTGATTTTCTAGATTTCAACCTGACCTGAAACCTGAAAACCTGAAATCCAAAATACCTGATGAAACCTGAATGACCTGAAATCCAAAATGATCATACGAGTCTCATGAAAAATGTAGCCGGATGAGATTTAATTTTGTTTTTTGCATTCGGACTGTGTTTTCCGCGTTATTTTTGCACTAGAAGAATAAACCAACATAATTTATATTTGAAGGAGAACTTATTGTTCTATTTACATCTTTTTACTCTTTTTCGCTTTAGAACTAAAATATTGTATTGACATATGAGCGGAAGCCTCGACGTTCCTCTCATAATATGTCAATAAATTAATATTATTTGAGTTTGTAGGTGTCAAAAGTTGGTTTATTCCAACTGTCAAAATGACGTTTTAAACGTCAAATCTTTAAGTCAACGAGTAGTTAGGGAAATGGTGCAAAATGTTTATGTCGCTTATGTTAATTTGATCAAAAAAAAATCTCCGACGAATGACGTTATTTGACGTTTAAAATGTTATTTTGACATTGGAATATACCCGACTCTTCATCCCAACACACTCATTTGAGGTTTGTTAATTTATCGTTCCCATTCATGATTGATTACAACCAAAAAGTAGTCTGATATGTTCCATATTACATCACGTCGTAGATCATCGACAGAAACAGCCTTATTTTATTAGACAAAAGAAATACGGATAAACAGGCCCGGATTCAGGCGCGCCGACTTCTACGGTTAGCCGGGGCAGATGCCCCCGACGAAAAAATCCGTGAGGGGCGGTGCCCCTTACGAGAATTATGCCAAATAGTTTAATTCTCCTGAAATCACGGGGTTATAACATTGGAAACTTTCGCCTGCGGCGGATTCCACTTAAAGTCAATCCTGGTTGCCCCTAACGAGGTTTTTGCTTTCGATTTGTTTGCCTCCCCCCCCCCCCCCACAAGTCAAATGAAAAGGGCGGGGCAGGGGCGCCGGATTGGTCTTTTGATTTTTGTACCCCTCAAATAAAACAAATAAAATTCATTTACTAAACTTTCGCCTGTCTCAAGAGCCTTGCAGCTCATAACATTCGCCTGTGGCTCTAGAAAGGTTATGTGATGTAAGTACGCAAAGGGTACCAGAGTATCATGTTTTTTTTTCAAAAACACAGCTAATCAATTTTTCCCAAACAAATCAAAAATAACCAGGTCATTCAGGTAATTTCAGGTTGAACAAAAATCAGGTTCAGGTCAGGACAGGTTTTTTTTCAACTGACCTGACCTGACCTGACCTGAATTCAATTTTAAGATTTCAGGTTCAGGTCAGGTAATATCGACCTGTTTAGAGCCTTATTACTAAAAATGGGTAGTTGTGGTGTTTGGCGTCTACAACGAACCGTACACAGAAGAACGACATGTATGACGTCACCCGTACACGATGAGTTCTGTGTACAAATATCTGAGTCTATCTTAAGGCGGAGACATAATGAACACCAGATGAAATCCTATATATGCAGCTACAACATATAGGCGTGGTTCGGAATTCACGTTAAGCATGTGGTCCAACAAACAGACTAATGTCTACTCACACAAATGCCCTAGAAAAAGGTATTTCAGTTGTGTGTGATACACCACATTTACGGGCTCGTTTAGAATCAGCATAGTTTCGACGGCTTGAAGATGTATCGCAATGTCCGTACCCAAACAGCGAGATTCGTTTGGCGTGTACGGCTTGTGCCGGAGGATAGAAGATGTATCGTAGTGCGTGTGCTCAGACGACGAGGCTCATTCTGCGTTCCGGTTACAACTATGCGTTCTGAAATGGGAACATTTAATGTGGGAATCTAGCTAAGACAGAATACATGACTAGGTGAATGATAGAAGATTAACGGGGAGGGAACAAAGGATCATAGTATCTGTGTTTCAAGGCCAGTTGGCCGCCTCGATCAGAAATCTAATCTAGACAATTCATTCTAAATAGGGCAAATTTGTTCCACGAACAATTCTTAACAAATAATAAGGGACCGTTCATTAATTACGTAACGCTTGAGGGGGGGGGGGCGGTTACAGGGTGGTATGGCAATAGCGTTACGTGACGCCACATACTTCATACAAAGACATACGAAAACAGTTATCAAAGAATATGAAAAAAAATCAAATCGCTGTTTGAAGCGCAAAATTAAATTGATGAATGAATTTTCAATTTTTTTGGAGTTCGACTTTCATTAAGGAGAGAAAATGATAATGGGGGTAATGGCCTTGCATAAAGAAGAAACTGCAGTTATGACTCTTAACTGCCCTTATGTGGTTATGACCTAATAATTGCATGGGTTAGCGGTTTTATGTACTCTTCTGGAACACAGATGTGCTAAGATATATAATAAATCGATGAATTGGTTGGGGCACTAAAACACAGATATGGTGATGAACACGTAATTGTAGCCTTCCCGAAATTTGGACATTTCGAACATTTTTCGATAAAAAACTAAGGACATTTCGGACATTTTACTGTGAAAAACTATTACATGTCAGACATTATGTTGAGAATTTGATACATGTGAAGGTTCTAACTGCGTTGGTTCTAAAAGCGCAAAATAACAGGACAGTTAGGACATGTTTTGATGAAAAATTTGGGACATTTTGGACATATGGGCGAATTTGACTTCCGTCTCCTATTCTTCATTGAATGAATTGCATTGAAACAAATAAATCTACTCCAACTAACACTCACGCTAGAGCTTATTTTAAACATTTGAATTTCTTTGGATTGTGTTCTTGTGTAACATTACTTGGTTATGAAGTACATAACCGACATGTATAATTATATACTATTAACATTCAGTCGCACTTATATCGCACATGTCGCATGATCGTAATACCAATAAAAAAAATAATTAAACGTCAATTTGAAATACTATATGATATATTTGTAAAGTTGGAGACTTTAAATTCACTAAAATAAGCCCCAATTGCCGAACGTAGATTTTGTAACAATGTAACAACGACGCGACGTCGATTTTCCAGTGGAAAATTAACAAAGCGTAAAACATTTAGTGCTACATCGGGTTATGCCAAACTATAGCGAATTTCATGAAGAGATGCCTACACTCCTGACCGTTTCTGCATTTCATAATGAATTTCGTTATATTTGACGTAAGCCAATGTTGCAATAAGCGTGTCAATTGTTGGAGAAAACAAATTCTGTGAAGAAAATATGAAAGAGAATTTCGTCCGGTTTAAAGGTATAAAGGTATCCGGTTTACTGGTATAAAGCTTTAAGGGGCTTATGGAGGAATAAATAAGCTTGTAATATTCCCGTCCGTTTCAAGATAATTTTCCAGAAAGTTAGTAGACAAATCTGATTTGAGTTTGAAAATAAGACATTCGTTCAAGTGCAGTGATGTGTCAAACAGACATTTTCAAGGGTTCATAAACTTTTTCTTTAAAGTTCATGAAACTCGTTTAATCGAGTCAAAAATCGGCTATTCAAAAGAGGAGAGGTGGTTTTAAACGTTTCTGATGTTAGCGAAACGAGCTAAGACGTGTGGAGTTTTCACACAAGGCAAAGTATTTATTTACACTTTGCATTCTAGCAGATAGGAAAATGCTTTTCAGTGTCTCAAAGAGTGCGTCAAATGCCATTTCCTACATGCTCATACAAGATTTTCGGAAATTTGTGTTAATGTTAGAGTTACAAGTTTAAGGTAGAGCTACTTTCTAAAAATCGTCAACTGAACGTCGACATTTCTTTTGGAAGTCGTTAATTTTTCTTGTCATTTCTTGTGAAAGACGTCTTTTTTTCTGAAAACCGTCAGTGGTCGCTTCGTTGGATATTGAAACCCTGTCTAGGGGGCAGGATCGAGGCCATATTTGTTGAACGCTACAATTCATTTTATGGACATTTTCGTTGACTTGTCTATTGACTATTGACAACGCAACGCAACATTCAGAACCAAAAAAAATTGGTGTTTCTTCTTTCTGAGCGATACTTAGGGACCATCCATAAATGACGTCCGGTTATTTTGACAGTTTTTGGACTCCCTTCCCTACCCCCCTGTTCGAATTCGTCCGGTTTCCCTGTACCCCCGCAAATAATGACGTCTGATTTCATTAACCCCCCCCCCCTCCCCAATAAAAGATTGAGTTAAAAAAAATTATTATTGTTGAATAAATAGCAATATTTCCCACACTCTATCGAAGTGATCTGTCAAAGAAACTACAGGAAAACTATTTCCGAAATCCGTGTTTCTTTCGCGACAGACAACTTCGAGCATGCTCTGTGGTGCGTCTATATCTCGCTCATCTATCCATTCTACATCTTCGGAGCCTTCGTAGTTTGAAATAACAACCATCATCTCGTTAGCTCGTCGAGCAGCGATTCGACGTGGTCTAACTTTCGGAAAGGTGACGTGTGCAATTTTATGGCAAACTTTCATGTGCAGGACGACTTGATTAATTGTTGAGAAGCACATTTGTTACAGATTCGTTTATCCAAACAAGTCTTAACTGACGGACAATACAAATCGTATGGTATCGATTTGTATTTTTTGAAATCGGTTGGTAAGATTTGTTCAACGTCCAACGAATTAAACAAGAAAAGCGACGCGAAGTGTTGATTATCCGGATTCCGAATTTATTCTATCAGGTGCACTGGACGTCACGTTTCTCATACACCCCCCTCCTCCATACCCCCTCCCCCCCTTACGACCGGACGTCATTTATGGATTTTTTTGCGATATTTCACTGCTATTATGACTTTCAATTCGTCGTTTTTTCTCGTCATTTTCTCTAAAATTCGAAATTTCTTAATAAAGCTGTTATTTCTCAACTCGTCAGTAATTCTGGATAATGAAAATTTTCTCTACTTTCTTTCGTTCTCTATGGTTTTAAAGAATCGATCGATCGTACCAAACGACTAAAGTTGGTAGACTAAAAAGGTAGATGTCGCTACTCATCAAAAGTAGGAATGTTGCCTGATGAAATCTGATGCTAGACATTTTCTATTGAAAAATGAATTCAAACTTCGTTGTTGGAAGGGTTTCATCTGAAGAAGAACGAATAAATCACCTCAAAAATGTTCAGAGGAATAAGTTTTTGTCACTGAATCACACAGCTACACTATGGCTATAATGTTTCGAAAATTTTCCAAAATTAATATCTCATAAATTGTTGGAAATTTTGGAAAACAATATTCTACAAAGTTGTGGAGAATATGTTACTGCAATTGAGCCCAACTCGAATTTCAAAATGGCGGCTTCCTCGACCGGAAGTAGCAATTATCTTCGGAAGTAAGCCACTTAGAAACATATTTTCTTCACGAAAGTCTCGGGATTTGCTTCCGCTTAGTTTTAGGATATTGCAAAATATAAAATGGCCGCCACCTAAACCGGAAGTTGTCTGTAACTTTTGATATACATGACATACCCAATTAATCAAATTCTTTCGATTTGAAAATCGGAATTCCTTAGGAAAAGCTTAGGCAAAAGAACAAAAGAAGCTTTCTGAAGCTTTTCCTTTTGAATTCCGATTTTCCACTCGGAAGAATTTGGTTGATTGGGATACAGTCAAACTCTTTTCACTAAAGTCTAGGAATGCGCTTCCGCTTAATTTTGAGATATTGCAAAATACAAAATGGCCGCCACCTAAACCGGAAGTGCCTTGTAACTTCTGATATATACGACATACACTCAAACTCTCTTCACTAAAGTCTAGGAATGTGCTTTCGCTTAATTTTGGGATTTTGCAAATTACAAAATGGCCACCACATAAGCCGGAAGTGGCTTCCAACTTCTAATATACACAACATACTTTCTTCACTGAAGTCTCGGAATACGCTTCAGCTTAATTTTGGGATTTTGCAAATTACAAAATGGCTACCACATAAACTGGAAGTGGCTTCCAACTTCTAATATACACTACATACACTCAAACTCTCTTCACTAAAGTCTAGGAATGTGCTTCAGCCTTATTTTGGTATATTGCAAAATACAAAATGGCCTTCACATAAACCGGAAGTGGCTTCCAACGTCTGATATACACGGCATGCAGTCAAACTTTCTTCACTAAAGCCTCGGAATGTGCTTCCGCTTAATTTTGTGATATTGCAAAATACAAAATGGCCACCACCTAAGCCGGAAGTGGCTTGCAATATCACAAAATTAAACGGAAGCACATTCCTAGACTTTAGTGCAGAAAGTTTGACTGTATGTCGTATTTATCAGAAGTTACAAGGCACTTCCGGTTTAGGCGGCGGCCATTTCGTATTTTGCAATATCACAAAATTAAGCGGAAACACATTCCTAGACTTTAGTGAAGAGAGTTTGAGTGTATGTAGTGTATGTTAGAAGTTGGAAGCCATTTCCGGTTTATGTGGTGGCCATTTTGTAATTTGCAAAATCTCAAAATTAAGCGACAGCACATTCCTAGACTTTAGTGAAGAGAGTTTAAGTGTATGTCGTATTTGGTGGCGGCCATTTTGTATTTTGCAATATCTCAAAATTAAGCGGAAGCACATTCCTAGTTTTTAGTGAAGAGTGTTTGACTGTATGTCATGTATATCAAAAGTTACAGGCAACTTCCGGTTTACCCATTTTGTATTTTGCAATATCTTAAAACTAAGCGTAAGCACATTCCGAGATTTTCGTCAAGAAAATATGTGTCTAGGTGGACTTCCGAAGATATTTGCTACTTCCGGCCGAGGAAGCCGCCATTTTGAAATTCGAGTTGGGCTCAATATGAAGTAATATATTCTCCACAACTTTGTAGAACATTGTTTTCCAAAATTTTCAACAATTTACGAGATATTAATTTTGGAAAATTTTCGAAACATTATAGCCATAGTGAGCTGGTGGAAAATAGAACTTTTCACATCTGCAAAAGCTGGAAACCATTTTGTTTTTATTCCAAAGGATTTGTTAGATTTCAATCACAAAAATCCTTATAAACTTCAATATATTTTGACGTGAGTACTAGCCCTTTTCATTTCTTTTTTTGTGGAGTTGTTTTTCTGGACCAACTATATCTGCCTCATGCTAACAAACGCTTTGAAATAGAAGAACAAAAGTCATCCGCGTCTATTTCGATCCCATTTTTTTTGTAAACCTTTATCGTTCTCGATTATCTACCAGAAAAACAACTCCGGAAGCCGAAAAAATCGAATCTGAAATGAAAAGGGCTAGTCAATACCCCTCGGAGTGGTACGGGTCTTGCACAACATTTTGTCCATTTTTTTTTATTTTAATAATATTTTAATCTAATAAGTTTGCCAATCAGTTTTTTAAACAACAAAATGGACATGGCCTTTTTTCAGCAATTCAGTCGCTGAAATTTTTTGATTACTTCCGCGAAGAAGCCTTGTCTGCAGTAGGTAAATCGAATTAAACAAAAATGCGACCGATAACTCCAACAATATTTTGTGTAAGAAACTAGCCTTTCAAACATCAGTATTGAAAGAAAAATTTATCATTATTTCATTCACTTTATGTGGTTCAAATTCAAACTTTCAACAATCGAGCTTAGACGATAGGATTTTATGAAATAATTAAAAAATAAAACAAACCAAAAGGAAAAAAGAACAATTCTGGCGAATTATTTAAATGCATAAACCATAAACTAATGTTGTTAGATAAATTTTATTGAAGAATTTAAATAAAAAAATTTTTAATGAGTTAACAATATTTGAGACAAGTTGAAGAAAAAATTAATGACAAAACATTGTGTTCGCTAAATTAAACGAAAGAGAGAAACCTTAAAAATAAAAAGAATTTACTAAAAAGAGTTAATTTTGTTCAAACATAAACAACTATAAAGATTTTACCATTAAAAAAGAAAAAAATTAGAAAATGTGATAAAGTCAATTTGAATTTAAAACATGCAAATTAAAAAAAATGAAGAAAAGTTAAAAAATTAAATCTGAAACTCTTTTAAGTAAAAGTAAGAATATTTATATTTAATGTGAAAAATTAAAGAAATATATTTTTTCTAATAACAAAAATATAAATTTATTAATATACACCTACTGACACTTACAATACTAACTCGTTACATTTAAATTAAAATAAAAAATCTTAAAACAAAGGATAAACAAATAATTTAAATAAAAAAATGATAAAATAGTATGAGATGCAACTAAAGAGCACGTCGAAAAAAAATACCTAAATAAGTGTAGCATTTTTAGGGTGACAAAATAAAGAAATTGTTTAATGAAAATATTAGTCAGAAATAGTTCATTGAATTCAAATTTTGTTTGTAATAAGAGACAAAATCACTAAAATGGAAATATATCTAAATATACCGTCGAATATTTATAAAACAAGAAACTCAAAAATGAAATAATTAAACTGAGAATTAAACAAAACGATTTTTTTCTGTTTTATTTTAAAAAGAAGAACATAACCAAAGACCTGTACGTATCAGAATAGATGTGGCAAAGTGACTCGAACGTACCTAAATATACAAATAAGCAAACAATC
>CM055406.1:57626513-57639430 GCA_029228625.1 Pseudolycoriella hygida
AGAATAGATGTGGCAAAGTGACTCAAACGTAACTAAATATACAAATAAGCAAACAATCCAACGTTTTCTGTTCTTTCATAACTGTAAGAATTTCAAAGATCCATAGAAATTACCCAAGGTAATGTCAAAGGCCCTACCGAAGTACGTCTCAGACCATTCAAATCTAGAAAAGCATCCAAGGACCAAGGCTGCCGCGCTATAGCGAGAATTTCGCTATCGCTATCGCTATTCGTTATAGCGATAGCGATAGCGTTTCCATTTGTCGAATAGCGACAGCGATAGCGACTTTTTCGTTAGTTCCACGCTATCGCTATCGCTATTTTTCATATGTTTGAATATTATAAATTTCTTCGTTCTGCTATTGAAAAATCATTAGGAAACATTCCCGGAAGACACTACCTGCGTGTTTATAAGCAAAGGTATATTGCTTATATCAAAATGAGACCTTTCGAAGGTCCTCATTTGTCTCATTAATTGATTTCCACAGTGAACATTCTCTATTTTAAGTGAACACTTAATCACCAAAGAACTAGAATTGAGACCATTCAACAGTCCTCATCGGTCTCAGTAATAGTTTTTTAAATTAAAATCTAAAAATATGAGAAGAAAAGAGTCTCAACACTTTCAACGCATCGAAATTATCTAGAATGAGAAGTCCTCAACGTGTACTTTAACTGAACTTAATTTTTTAATGGATCAAAATAAGTATTTTTTTTTTGATTTTTTTTTAGTTAACTTAAACTTGAGACCAATGCGAGGTCTTTTTTTAGTTTCATTTGAGACTTTTTTTTACTTGGGTGGTAATAAGCTTAAGTATTCTAAAATATGTAGTTGGTTTATACGAACCTCGACACGTTTTTTTTATTTCTATATTTCAACTTATTATATTATTTAAACCAAACATCCATCTTAACAAAGTGTAACATCGAGTCCTAAGTCAATAAAATGAAGTATTTTTATTCAGATACCTTGACTCAACATACAATAGCGAAATAGCGCGAAGTTCGCTACCGCTATCGCTATTTCGCTATAGCTTTAGCGACGCTATATTTTGAATAGCGATAGCGATAGCGACGCTATATTTTTTCAATAGCGCGGCAGCCTTGCCAAGCACTAAGTCATTTTTCCCTAAAACCCTGAAACACATGTTATCTAAAATTTTATTCTCTACAACTTTGCCTTTGGAAGCAACTTTCTACCTCTCATAGTTCTTGAGATTCGTGTCATTTGCCCAATTAACCTAGAGTATGAAAATATTTCGGTAGTTTTCATTTTATTTCGACAAAATGAGTAATTTAAATTCTACGACACATCTTGAAAATGTATATTTTGTTTCTAAATTCCATTTCAGCTTTCTGCATTCGAATAATTCGAGCGAAATATTCACTTACAGCATGACCATTGGTACCAACCAAATTCGATAAATTCCATACATTTCTCAAGACAATAAACTGACAAGGTGCGATCATGTGCGATTGCACTATTACAGCAAATCCCTAAACTACAATTTTTCTTTTATAAAATTAAATCAAATAGCCAAAATAGTTTTTTGAACCCAAATTACGGATAAATAAGCCCTCTTTCATCATTTAATGAATAAAAAATATTTTCAGGCTCTTGCTTAATTATGGAAGTGGCCATATACCAGGATTGGGCCATATTTCGCCAAAACCCTGAAACATATGTTCGCTCAAATTAAATTCTCTACAACTTCGCCTTTGAAACCAACTTTCCATCTCTCATAGTTCTGGAGATTCGGGTCATCCTGCCCAATTATGGAAGTGGCCATATACCAGGATTGGACCATATTTCCCCAAAACCCTGAAACACGTATTCGCTTGAATTTAATTCCCTACAACTTCGCCTTTGAAACCAACTTTCCAACTCTCATAGTTCTTCCACTTATGGAAGAGGCCATATACCAGGATAGGCAATATTTCCCCAAAACCCTGAAACACGTGTTCCCTTAAATTTAATTCTCTACAACTTCGCCTTTGGAACTAACTTTCTAACTCTCATAGTTCTGGAGATCTGGGTCATCCTGCTCAATTATGGAAGTGACCATATACCAGGATTTGGCCATATTTCCCCAAAACCTTGAAACACGTATTCGCTTAAATTTAATTCTCTACAACTTTGCCTTTGACAGTAAATCTCCATATTGCATAGTTAAGGAAATATAGACGAAGAAGTGTTTTCGTATATGGCCAAGAACTCAATTTCGTCCATTCCATTGGTCCGAGTGCCCAGACGCCTGTACCGATTCCCACAAAAATTTTTTCCCAGTTTTGTGACATCAAATGCTTTCATTTGACACCAAAATGAGGAATTGATACTTGCTGAGATATTTGCGAAAAAGCTTCACCAACCCTCGAAAAACCATGTTTTTGGTCACTTCCTCGACCATATCTCCGGAACCACTCGATCGATTTTGCTCATCTTCGAACTTTAATCATGGGAGGCATGTAGCTTTCAGGCAAAAAAAGTTTAGGCTGATCGGTTGCGCCGGTTGGGAAAAAAGTGGAGACGGACAGACGGACATTTTCTTTATTGCTGATTCGTCATCTCTAGACGATATTCGATGCATCCCCCCTCGATCTACCCTATGTTACAATAAAATTGTTTGTAGTAAACGTATTGGACCTTTGTAATTCGTACGGGTCCAAAAACATACGAAAAGACCTTTCTGCTCCCTGAGTCTATTGCTACATTCATCCACAGTAAGCGCTAATTTTGACTCCGTTTGGCGTTTCGCTAAGAAATTTAATTGGTTGAAATTCGTCACGTGATTTTCTCAACAAGTAAGTAACTACATCATTTCAGATATCAAGTGATAATAAATCATTTCACTAATCCTTAAAGTTCCAATATGACAAAGTCAATTCAAAGGAACTCTTAAACAATCCATCGATAAATCATTAAATCAAACTAAAACTAGAACTACAACTACGTGTAACAATGTGATGTTAATTCATAACTTCATAAAACGATTAAAATCAATTTAATCTAATCCTATAAGTTTCAAATAGGAAAAGGCAAAAAGCTTAAGTGAAAACTTAAAAAAGAAAAAGAAAACAAAAAGTAATATTCATTGTGATGAAGAGAAAAAAAAAGAAAGGAAAGAAACACTGCGGATACTCCAACACGGATATGACGAAAGTTGCTACGCAATAAAAAAAAGGGTATAAATATTAGTTGAGAACATCACTAACCACCACTCACAATCAAATGATCCTTTAACAAACGCTTAAATTTGTCATGTCCAAGGTCAGTTCTGAACCTCCTTGGCAATTTATTAAACAAAACAGGCCCAGCAAATGACACTTCTTCTACCAATCTTAGTTTTCATCAACGGTACGTATAACAAATCTTTATTTTTCGTAAAGTAGGCATGTTTCCTCGTCATAACATTAACATTATGATGACGATGATCATACACACATGAATGAACAAAAGTGCACATCTCAGCGGTGTACATCTTTGAAATCGGTAAAATATTTTTACAGTGTTCACTGAATAACCTTCCGGCATTATATCCCAAAGGCAGCCCAAATACTGATTTCAGGGCCTTCCTTTGAAGCACTTCAAGAGTGCTAATGATCGATTTAGCCGCACCTCCCCAAATACCCACGCAGTAAAGCAACCTCGAGTGTATCATTGCAAAATATATTTTTTTTAACACGACTGTAGGGAGAGAAAATCTCAATCTCCTCAATATCCCAACACACGGCACAATCTTGTTGCACAAATACGTTATATGCTCGTTCCAATTTCACCGATGCTGCCTTTTCAATTACGACCCCATTGTACACAACCTCTGGGAAATCTCTTCTAATGCTTCTAGGAGATCTGAAGTGAACAATTTTACACTTTCTAGGTTCAGAGTCAATTCGTTCGTTCTAAAATATTCAGACACTAATTTCAAGTCCTTTGTCAAAGTGACGATGTTCGTTTCGAAACACAAATATTTTTCCTACAAGTCCTGCATCATTCTTTTTGTCAAGCTCAAAAGTCCGAAACCCAAAAGTCTGGCCTAAGCCCAAAAATTTTTTTATACAATTGAGTTAGGGCAGAAACACTTAATTAGCGAAATTTCAATATATTCATATTTTCTTCATATTCATCCCTTACGACACAACGGACGGCCGGCCGTGATGAATGTTATTTGGACCCGTACGAAGTTCGAGTCGTATGTTTTTACCACTACGTTTGTTCGATTTGAGGTGGGAGTAGGGGGGAGCATCGATCATTGACCCGAATGTGCCGAATCTTCGATGCCGAGTCTGCAAAAAAAAAATTTGTCCGTCCGTCTGTAAACACGAAAACTCGAGTAAATGTTGACCGATTTTCAAAAAAAATTTCCCCCTGGAAGATAGTATATTATACCAAAAGCGGTTTCAGGATTGCAGATGGCCATTTTTGGACGAAGGGGTTCTGGGTCGTTTGTACATAACTCGAGTAAATCTCTTCCGATTTTCAAAAACATTTGTTATTCGAAAGGTCTGACAATTTACAAAAGACACTTTTTTGATTTTGAGCTCTTAGACTCAGTCAGGGCTCTAAAACTGAGTCTCTTCTAGGGCCCAATGTTTTTTTTTTCTATCTTCATTGTTCTTTGTCCGAACGAATTTCCGCGGAAGAATTCGGTTAATTGGGAAGTGTGGGTCCAACTCACGCTACGCTTCCATACATGACATTTGCTGATTAATGAGGTTGTTTGTGCAGTGCTGTTGAGAAAAAAGAGCTGAACTTTTTTGTCCATGGAAATATGGGTCAAAGGCCTCTCCTAAGTGCTCTAGGTCAGTTTTATGATCGGATCAAATTTATTTTTTTAAAACGTTTTTTAACTTTTTTTAAATGTTGGGTTTTTTTAGGGAGTTGGATAGGTTTTTTGCGTCGTTGCTTCGGACAAATTTTTCAATATTGTCCTTTCGCCAACTTAATGTGGACATAATTGCATATAGTTAAGAGTTAAGGAAATGTTTACCTAGATTAGAAGTTGATGGAAGTATTTATGTCTGGTGATTACAATTTGGGAGATACGATTACGTGGTCTTTTGATGATGTCAAAAAAGTTCATCGAGCTTCAGATGTCAATGGGGCTATTCCGAATGGATTACTTGATGTCCTTGCTTTGTGTAATTTGAATCAATTTAATACGATTCGGAATAAGCTCAATAGGACATTAGATCTTTTTATATCGAATTTGGAAGCAAATTGATATTGAATGAGTGGATGATCCTCTGGCGCTTCCTATTGATGGATATCACCCGCCATTTCTTGTGAATGTAAATTTGTCTTCATTGCGGTTTTTGAAAAGCGTAAGCCTAAGATTAATTTTTACAAGGCGAATTATGTTAATTTGAATTCAGAGATTTCGAAGATTGATTGGTCGAATGAACTTGAAGGTCTGAATATAGAATATGCTGTCAATAGATTCTACGATATTCTAAACCCTTTGATTGAAACCATACCAAAGACTGTTGTATCGGCAAGAGATTATCCTAATTATTACACGTTTTCGTTAATAGTAAAGGAATATAATGTTAAATCTAAGTTGAAGAGGGCCAAGCTTGTGACGGACGAAACGAGCTCAAGGCGGAATTTTCAAATCTTCGAAAGCAGGTTAAGATGAAGAATAAGATCAAGTCGTGCTTCAATGATTACGTTGACGACTGTGAAGATAAGCTAAAGTCCAATACTAAGTGCTTTTTCGCGTTTACGAAATCTTTGAAGAAAACAAACTCTCTGCCAAACCAGATGAGCCTTGATAATGAACATTTCAATGATAAGCAATCTATTTGTAACCTGTTTGCGAAGTTTTTCAATTCTGTCTACAATCCTAGTGTGGAGGTGATAGACGAAGTTATCTACGATCCATTCTCTCTTTCTGACTTTGGAAAAGTCTCGTTAACGTCATTTAGTCAAGATCAAGTTGAAATAACGGTCAAAAGTTTCAACGCAAACAAAGTTTCTAGCCCGGATAGTATACCGATGATGTTTTTCATCAATTTAGCGCTTTCACTTAGTTTGCCGTTGTCCATTTTATTCAATAAGTCTGTGATGGAGATGAAGTTCCCAGCAACATGGAAGGTAAGCTTTGTCTCGCCCATATTCAAGGATGGCGACAGAGGAGATATAATGAACTATCGGCCAGTTTGTATAATGAGTGCGGTCTCGAAGATTTTTGAGAGGCTAGTTTTCAACCAATTATTTGATCAGATTAAGTTTCGCATTCACCGCTCTCAGCACGGTTTCTTTAAAAAGGGTTGGACTCAAACGAACTTGATGGAGTATGTCTCGGTTGTTGCTCAATCCATAATAAACGGTGGTCAAGTGGACACGATTTACACTGACTTTTCAAAAGCCTTTGATAAGGTAGACAATTTCGTCCTTGTTAAAAAATTGAAAGCATTTGGTTTCTTCGATGGTCTTTTGTATTGGTTCAGATCTTATTTGCAAGACCGCTCTGAGTTCGTTGTTGTTGGAGCCTCCAAGTCAGATCTTATAGTACCAACTTCCGGTGTTCCGCAGGATTCTATCTTAGGGCCATTGTTATTTATACTGTTTATTAATGATCTTTTGTCAATGCGATCGTCAAGCTCTGTATTTGCAGATGATCTAAAGATCTTTCGTAAAATCAATACTATGTATGACTGCGAACTATTGCAGCAAGACTTGGTAAAAATTGTAGACTGGTGTAAGATTAACGGAATGGTTTTGTTAATGTCGGAAAATGTGCGGTAATGTCAACAAGTCACAGTCATAATAAAATTCAATATGGGTATATGATTGCAAATGAAGAATTGAAACGAGTTTCTGTCAAAAACGATGTGGGAGTGATCACGGACGATAAGTTATCATTTACTCAGCATATTGACGAAATTACTAGAAAATCTTATAGGATGTTAGGTTTTATATTTCGTTGTGGCAAGTATTTCAAGAATCAGAGAAGTATGACATTACTTTTCAATTCGCTTGTAAGAAATCGTCTTGACTATTGCTCATCTGTTTGGAGTCCTTGCTATGTTAATGCAATTGATCAATTAGAAAGAGTCCAAAAAAAATTTACCAGACTATTTTACTACAAATTTAATCTTGGAAATCCGCGTTCAAATTATTGCGACCGATTGAAACATCTAAAGATTCACTCTTTGGAGTCCAGGAGAATCGAAAATGATGAGATCATGCTGTTCAAGTACATAATCACGTAGATTCATCCTCAAAGATTAACACGACAGAACGCTATTTTTTACCTTCCAAAGATGTGTACTAATTATCAACAGAATTCACCGATTCTTCGCCTTCAGAAAAGCCACGACACCTATTTCGCCTGCATTAAATTGCAAGAAAGAAGCCTGTCAAAATTTAAAAACGAAATTACACAGTTTTTTGATTTTTAGTTTTGGCATTGGCTCTTATTTCTCTTTTCTCGATTTAACTTTAAATTTTTTTTTGTACATTTTTCTTTGTTGTTAAAAATTAGTTTTTCAATTTTGTAATATAAAATTAGCTATAATAAGTGAATATGTTATTGGGTGTAACGCCTCTTTATTTATCTTTAACTGAATAAAATAAAATTAAAAAAACTAGGCCCCATCTTTTGGATGGGTCAGATCCCTTGACTGTTTTTAATATTTGGAATGTAAAATTTGCACCATATGCTTCAATGAAATTTAGTTGGTAATTTACTTGAGCTGATTTTCAGCTGAGCGACTCATACGTATGAGTGACTCAGCTAAAACATTTTCGAAATAAATTTGACTAAAGACGTAGCGATCTCTCAAATAATTTTATTGATAATTGATTGTAGAAATTCGGTAAAGAAGTACATACGTAGTCACGTATTACATTTTAACTTTAATCGCATTTCTATTTATCGCACTGTGTACATAATTGATTTTCTGTTACAAGACCCTGACTTTCAATCAAGAGAAATTGTAAATTCTCCGAACCTGGCCTCAGAAATTTTATTCCTAGTCAAACTAAAACTAAATTCTTGAAAAACAGTTTAGAGTTGCTCAATATATAATGACTTAAAAACCAGTTCAAAACTCTTTTGGAATAACTCCCAGATCATCAGTCCAATATTGTTTTTTCGCGAAATTGACCTTGTCAGTTTGGCTAAATGAAAACAGCTATCGCCTCATTAAAAAAACAGGAAAAAATTGTTTCGGGAATAACTATCAGTTGGTAACTTCTATTGTGCTCATCTACGAATACGAACTAACCTGAGGAATTAACTTCTTCGTCGAATAAAACCTAATTTCTAAAAATCTTTTAAGTTTCATTCAAGTTATCGTGTAATCAAGAACTCTTTCGAGAATTACTCCCAGATCATTACTTTTATTGTGCACATAGATGTGACTTAACCCGAATTTGTAAAAATGGACCTATTATCTGATTTCATTATAATAGTCTATAACACACTGGTCTACAATATACAGGTCTATATTATAGACCTCAAACTAAAGTTTCATATCCTCCTGTTATCATGTAGTATGCTACACGGGCTATAGTATTGTATTCAGTATTTTGGAGGGTTAAAAACCTCTGAAGGTTCCCTTCATCATCAGCCCTTCCGAGATACGGGATACAATATGATAGCCCTTGTAGCATAATATATCATTACTTTTCACACCATGCTGGAGCGCGAAGTTTTTTTTCGGAAAAAATGCTCGCTAACCCGATGATCATCCGAATTTTTAGACCCGTACGAAGACCGAAGTTCTGCGAAATGGGGTCTTATGCGTTTGCCCCGACGTTTGTAACCACCCCAATTTCGACCCGGGATCGTTTTGGGATCTAAATAAGAGAAAAATGCAATAAAAATTTTGTCTGTCCGTCCGTCCGTCTGTCACCGTTCTAACTTGAGTAAAACGTAACCGATTTTGAAAAACTTTTTCTTTCCTGAAAGGAAATCGAAGAAGCTTTTATGGGATTAAATCTGTGCACTTTCGGGCCAAAAACCGCTGAGCTAGGGCCGTTTAAGTGGTCTTTGGTCTTTTGCAAATAACTCACGTAAATCTTATTCGATTTTCAAAAACATTTTTTTGTTTGAAAGGCTGAGACATGCCCGACATTTGATGGAAGAACATTTTTCGATTTTGAGTCTCAGCCACAACCCTAAAACTGAGTTTCTACTAGGGCCAAAAGTTTTTTTTCTACATAAATCGAGTAAATCTCATTTTCAAAATCTTTTTTTTTTTCTGAAAGATTATTAAAAAAATGATTACGGGTTTGAATTTGGGCAAAATCGGTTAAGAACTTGCGAAGTTACAGTCAAAAACGTGTTTTTCGAAGGTCGGTGAAAAAAGTTTCTCTGCGAAATTAGGACGGAAATCCCTATTGAAGGTTTTAAATAAAAGATATGAACATCAAAAAACCACGAAAATTAAACTGGTGAAAATCTGTTGGGTGGATCGGGCTGTAGAGCCTTTAGTGAGGGCCGAATTCTCGCTACGTGACCCTACAAGATATTTAGTGATTTTTCGTGAATGTTAATGTTAATGTTAATGTTGAGATTTTTTTGTACAGTGTTGCAGATAAAAAGATGCGAACGTTTCTGTTCATGGAGGTATGGATCACAGGCCTCTCCTAAGTGCTCTAGTTAGGTTCTTAGATCTGCCGTAGCGCATTTTTTTACATTTTGAGATTTTTTTAGGGATTCAAAGAGATTATAATAGCGTTTCTTCGGACGGGTTTTTCAATACTGCCCTTTTGGCAATTTCCAGTCCGATGTAATGGCTACGTAATTTCATACACGTAAGACTTAAGGCAATATTTACTGAAATACGTTCGAGTCGTTTTTTGCAACATCTATTCTGTTTGCCACATCTATTCCGATGCGTACGGGTCCCCTGCATATGTTTTTTATAAATTTTTAGTAATTTTGATGTGAAGCAAGTTCTTTACTTACATATATAAAAACCTTTCTTCCAAGCTTTCCTAAAAAAGGATTTTTTAATATTTTCTAGGGAGAGTGTCGAAGAAAAACTTCTATTTTTATTGTACTCATTAATTTTTTCAAATTTTCCGACCACGATTTCGATTGGCAAACAATCATTCTCAAGGAGTTTCTTTTACCTCATACTTATTCTTCTAACTAATACCAAGCCCTATTCTGGGTTTGCTATAATGAAAAATGCAAGTTTCATTGCCGGGACCGTTGATCTAAAAACGGTACAACATTAAAAAATACATATGCAGGGGATCCGTACGTATCAGAATAGGTGTGGCAAACAAAATAGATGTTACAAAAAGGCTCGAACGTATCTAAGCAAGTAAATATTGCATAACTCTAAAGTGACGTGGGCGTCATACGTTAAATTGGATTGGAAATTGCCGATAGGGCAATACTGAAAAACCCGTCCGAAGAAACCCCCAAAATAACAAAATTCAAAATACTTTCAAAAAAATGTAAAAACTTTTTTCTCAGACATATTTTCAAAAAATGTTATTTGTTCTACGGCCGATCTTAGAACCGACTTAGAGCACTTAGAAGAGGCCTGTGCCCCATACCTTCATAGACAAAAGAGTTTGCCATTGACACCGATCTTCAATCACGACATGCACCACACCTAAACCAACTACTTTCCCTTTGACACCGATCTTCTATCTCTTATAGTTTTCAAAATATTTGAATTTTTCCAAAATAAATTGCCTAGATCGATCCACCCTAACATTAGCGGCCATATTGGCAGGCATCACTACATGCACCACACCGAGCCCAACAACTTTCATTTTGACACCGATCTTCTATCTCTTATAGTTTTCAAAATAATTGAATTTTTCCAAAATAAATTGCCTAAATTGATCGTAACATTAGCGGCCATCTTAGGCTCGGCCTGGGCACAAATTTTTTCTTGGATGCTCTTAAGGCTTTGATTACCTATCGAATAGAAAAAGAATCACGAAAATCGGATGTAATTTACTCGTTTTATGTATAAAAAACAAGTAGGGCCCTAGTCGGCCAGCTTCTTTAGGGCTCTAGGTAGGTCCAGCGACCCAAAGTAAAAAGTTTTCTTTCATAAACTGTTAGGCATTCCCAGACATTTCGAATAAAAATTTGTTTTTTTAAATCGGAAAAGATTTACTCGAGTTATGTACAAAAAACACGTTTGGCCCTAGCAGAGACTCGATTTTAGTGCCCTAGCTAAGTCTAAGGACTCAAAGCCAAAAAAGTTTCTTCCATAATTTGACGGCTATGCCCAAGTCTTCCAAACAAAAAAAAATTTGAAAATCGGAAAAGATTTACTCGAGTTATGTACAAAAGACCAAAAATCACTTAAACGGCCCTAGCTTGGTGGACATTGCCCAGATTCAATCCCATAAAACATTTTTCGATTACCTTTCAGGAAAAAGAAAGTTTTTGAAAATCGGTTGAGTTTCACTCGAGTTATCGTGTTGACAGACAGACGGACGGACGGACGGACATTTTTTTTATTGTTAAGGACCATGATCGAAGCTCCCCCCCCCCCCTATTCCCGCGTCGAAATTGGGGTGGTTACAAACGTCGTGGTAAACGCATGAGACCCCTTTTCGAAGAACTTCGTTCTTCGTACGGGTCTAATCATGGATTGAAAGCTGCTTTACCCTATTTGCAGCTAATTGTTTTTACAAAGTTTGTTAATTTTAATATGAAGAACAGTTTAAATTTACTCACATATGTAAAAACCTAGAAATTTCAATCAATGGAAACTAACTTTTAAACGTAACCAAAACTTTATAAAATGTACATCACGTGTTAACCTTATAAGGTATTTGAATTAACGACAACGCCCACAACACATCGGTGGTTCAGTACATTAGTGTTGTACTGGAAACTTGGAGGTGCCCGGTTCAAATCCGGCGGATGTATTTGTTTTTTTATTTGCTTTTTTTAATTAATTTTACCATTGCATGATTACATGATCGATATTAAACGAAGCTAATCATCAAAATCTACAAACATAAACAAAAATTTCGAAACCATGTTCATAACTCCCCGAGTTATTTCGCCATTGGAAAAGCATAAAAACAAATCTTTTGAGAAAAACAAACAGACAATGAATGACTTCTCATATCCATCTACGAACTCAACATTGTAGTTTTGTAGTTTTCATCACATAAAAAAAAAGTTTTTGAAGATCGGTCCACAATTACTCAAGTTATCTTGCCACTAAAAAAAACAGCAAAATATTGTTTTCAGAATAACTACCAGCCAATGAATTCTATTGTACCCATCTACGAACTTGACTTGAAGAATTCATGTCTTCGAATAAAAAAGAGTTTTTAGAAATCCGATAAGAATAAGAGTTATCGTGTCATTTAAAAAACAGAAAAAAATTCTGTTGAGAATAACTACCAGACTATGAAGTATCTTTTAGCCATTAACTAACTGGACCTCAGAAATTGTAGTCTTCGCCATATAAAAAAATGTTTTTGAAGATCGGTCCACAATTACTCAAGTTATCTTGCCACTACAAAAACAGCCAAATATTTTTTTGGGATTAACTATCAGATAATAAATTCTATTACACCCATCTGCGAACTTGACCTGAGGAATTCATGTCTTCGTCGAATAAAACTAAAGTAAATATCCGTTTAGATTTACTCAAGTTATCGTGATATCAAAAACATTGACCAAAATTCTTTTAAAAATCATTAAGAAAAAAAAATGGTTCACGCTAGGGGATTGAACTCCCGACCACCGACATACCAGTCCAACGACTTCCCTATGTGACAACCTATGTGTTGTGAATTTCAAAGCAGTGATGTGAATTTAACTTTAAATAACAAAGTGAGTGTGTTATGAAGGAAAAATAAAACCAAGAATTATATACATCCAGATGACTCATTCGATGCATTCATCTTCATTGAACCTGTGAAATTTTAATCTTCGTATAATAAAATCAATTTCTCGAAAATCCGCTAAA
>CM055406.1:57654728-57703747 GCA_029228625.1 Pseudolycoriella hygida
TTATAGCGTTTGATCAGGAGAATTTTTTGGTATCATTAGAAAATGGCTGCCAGCTGTCATAGCGGCGCCATCTTGGATTTTCGTTTATGCTTTTTCGGTTTTCGAATTTTAGCTCCGCAATGGCACTACTTAGAGAGATGGTTTCTTCTAGAAAGTTATAGAGATTCATCAGGAGAATTTTTTGGTATCATTAGAAAATGGCTGCCTGCTGTCAAAGTGACGCCATCTTGATGTTTTTGCTATCTTCTGAATTAGAATAGCTAGACAGTTGGTTTCTTCGGGAAAATTATTGAGATTGGTGAGGAGAATTTTTTTGATGAATAGAAAGTGGGTTTGCCGTTTGCCTAGGCGCGAAAGTTGGTCAAAATCGAAGCGAAAGTTTTCGCCAAAAATTTTTTTTCGTCGAAATCGATAGATATTGACTTGCGCATCATTTTGATGAAAAATTAATTTTGAACTCAGTAAAAAAGTTAGCCTCAAAAGTCAGGCATCAATGAGGTCAAATTTTTGCTATGTAAAAACTGAAATCACAGAAAAATTATTTCGTCGTTGGCTCTGGCATTTGTGACGCAATTTCAAACATTTGAATTTTTTAAAAAGTTTTTTTTTGCATCGTCATTTCTTGCGTATTTTCAGCGTAAGCGTCACCTCCACTGATATCATTAATTTTGGAAATGGACATTAGGGACTGCGTAACACTTCACCTTTTTTGAGTGCAAAAGGATTTTCTATCCCTCGTGAAAAATCAAAAGATAAACTAAAAAAAATTCGAACGGAATCCACATTTATCCACCCCTCGTGTGTGACAAAAGAAATTTGAAAGAAATGTCCAGACAAAGCCCGCAACATTTTGATAGTCTTCATAGCAAAAGGTATTAAGCATTGGGACTTTCATTTATTAGAACGCAACAGGTCCATTGAACACACTTCTTAAAAATTACCGAATTACACTACAACTTCGATTTTCCGTCGGGAGGGAACAAGAGAATTCTTTTGTCGAATAATCGAAGTTGTACTGAGTTATTTTATAATTACCTTGCCGAGCAAAATACAGCACGTTGACAAGAAATAATTAAACTTTCAATAAATACATTCGCCTAAATATCCACACTTTCCTTGGTCCAATGGAATGAATCCGTAAGGATTATAATTTTCACATTTGCCATTTTGAACTGGTAGCATCAACGTTACCGGCGTTATGTTGCTTCCCTCCCATTCAAAGTTTTCGAAGCGAAAACCATCAGAACGATTGCATTGCATGCTTAGCGGTTCGTGGGTGTACATTGTAAACATTTCATCGACACGACTCTTCCTCCATTCAATCGATCGATAGTTTTCCGATCTTGCTCCGTTTACTTGAATATTTGTTTGGTGCTCCTTTCTAGAAGAAGAAAGCGGCGCAATTAGGAATCACGGTGTAACACCTGACACCACTCTTACGTTTTCATGTATCTAAAGTAGTCGTCCAACGTTTTTTCGGATACTGAACTTTTACAAACTTCCAACTCAGTGGCTGGATAATATTGGATGTAGTTGACGCACATTTCATCGCTAATAGAGAATCCTCCCAGAACGGTCTCGTTATAGCCTTCAGTTGTATAATAGCACGTTGTCACTAGTGCATCACCCTAATTTTAATAGAAATTTGTTTGTACTGCACATTTCAAGTTCAGCAATCAGACATTACCGGTAAAACAATTGGCTTGTGACGTACGGAACGTATTTCTTGAAAATGATGAGAATAATAATCGTCTCGGTTAATTTCTTTCAATTCTGTAGCTCCTCTAAAATGTCTGGTAAATATGCGAACGCCACGAAGGTGAGTATGTAACTGAGAACCGAATATTGTAATGCCTTCCTTCGGGAGAGCCTTTAGTGACATATTTTTTTGAATAAACAAATTTTCAATGAATATTTTGACTAGAATTTACTTACAATATTGGTACATTCAGAGATGCAGTATCCACTTAAGGGAAACGCGGTAAGACCCTGTGGAATCGCCATTTTATCGGTGTATTCCAATCCAAGTTCCATTATTGCAGCATCAAATTTTCTCAACTGCGACACAAACTTTATTTTCATTCCAGAACTATCAACTTTTCCTAAAATTATCGATTTGTTTCACTGCACAAAATAGCCACTCTCACGAACATACCACTCAACAAATCAGGGTTGTTAAAATGAACCTCAATTCGAATGTGTGGATTGTAATCCGGCCCGCCAATCGGTAGCCCGGCCTCTTTAGGATATGTGAATGCACTCGCTCCCATAGCCCACAACGAAATAACCCGAGAACAAACCTTCGCTTCTTTCGGTAAATCATCGCAGTCTCCCTCATACAGCGGTATCTCAACATCGACATTCGTTTCACAATGAAATACTTCCATGTGATGAACAATTGATGGAGTTGTGATAATTGGTTCAAACTGAAACGGAAAGAAAAAGGCAATAAAAGGGTTCATGGCTTTACAGTTACAGGTGAAAATTTCGAATCTAGGCATTCAATGCAGAATTTAGACATTGTCTTAAAAAGTCTGGAACATAGACACTCACTCACTAAAAAATCTGGAATATAGACACTAGACACTCGCTCACTAAAAAATCTGGTTGTTGTTACTTCTTTCTCCGCTAAGAATATATCCCCTGCTGGAAAGAGGATGCGGACCGATTATATGCTGAATTCCAAGAATCAGAAGGCCCTGAAGTGGTTAAGGAACTTCTTAAATCGCTGGACAATGCCAGAAAAAAACAGTGGATCGAAACAGTTGAGAGCATTGATTTCAGTCATTCGAGTCGAAAAGGGTGGTCCTTAATACGTAAGCTAGGTGGCGCTTCGAAGGTGACAAGAAACAGCTCAGAAATGAATGCCGTTCGCGTCGCGCGCCGCTTGGTACAGTCATCCAAGGCTCCAGCAAACAAACAATTTTCGAGGAAAGTTAGCCGACTGTATAAAGCGCTTCGCAATTCTACCCCACGGCATACCAATATATCAAGGCAATTTACGATTGTGGACATCAACGATGCGCTAGTAAGAATGTAAGGGTAAGTATGCTAAGTAAGAATGGAAGGGCAAGTGGCTTTGATGGTATATACCCGGAATTCTTGACATTCAGTGGGCCACGGATTGTGGATGGCGCGGTTCTTCTCAAATGTTGCTAGTTCGAATAGATTGCCACCGACATTAAAGAAAACCAAAATAATTGCATTGCTGAAACCAGGTAAACCAGAAGACCGGCCGGACAGTTATCGGCCTATAGCTTTGCTATCAGTGATGTACAAGTTCTTGGAAAGATTGGTGCTCAATCACATCGAATCGGAAATAGACAAGCTACTCCCACCAGAACAAGCCGGGCTTAGAAGGAATCGTAGTTGTGCTGAACAGGTGGTATCACTCACGAACCACATCGAATCTGGGTATCAAAGGAAGCTGAAGACAAGCGTGGTATTTATTGACTTGAGTGCAGTATACGACCCGGTCTGGAAACGAGGTTTGCTTTTTAAACTCATTAAAGCCATCCCTTGTCTACAGATATGCGATTTGCTTAGCAACATGCTAAGCGACCGATTATTCAAAGTTCTCCTGAATGACCAACGTAGCAGATTTAAAAAACTTAATAATGGCTTGGCACAAGGATCTGTGTTATCGTGCTTGCTTTTCAATCTCTACATTAACGATTTGCCTCCGTCAAAGGCTAGGAAATTTCTGTACGCTGATGACAAAGCTTAAGCGTACCAGCACAAGTCATTCCAAAAGATCAACGAGACATTATCAGAGAACATGGGTGACTTCGTTCGCTACTGTAAAAACTGGCGGCTGGTACCAAATTCCAATAAAACTTTAACGTCGTGCTTTCACCTCACAAATCAGGCAGCGAACATTAGCCTGGATGTGAAATTCAACGGTGCAACTTTGAGATACGAACCAGAAACAGTCTATCCCGGAGTCAAATTGGATCGTTCCCTAACATACCGACCGCACATGGAAAAGGTTAAACCAAAAATCGCTACAAGGAACAATCTTCTTCAAAAGTTGGCATACACTTCGTGGGGTGCAACAGCTGTATGCCTACGAACGAGCGCTTTGGCATTAGTGTACTCAGCAGCGGAATACTCTTGTGTGACGTGGCTAAACAGCTCACACGTGTCAAAGGTAGACGCTGAGCTGAATCGGAAGATGCGAATCATTTCCGGGACTGTTAAGTCTACACCGCTAGAATGGCTCACAGCATTATGTAATATATCACCACCAGACATCAGATGACGACATGCACTTCTAAATTTGTATAGGAAAATTTCCTGTGACCGTAAAGTATCGCTTCATCACGATTCATTAATCGACATTCCATCCAGACTGGTATCCCGTAACCCACCGCTCATATCAGCCAAAAGCTTACACGCCAGTGGTTTCGATGCTAGAGTGAATAGTGTCTCATGGGGCTGCTAGGAATTTCGCGCCCATACAGCGCGAAGTTCCTACATTAGAGGTGTACTTTCGAGCAGCGTGAAATTCCGTCATTAGAAGATGATTAATAGTAATAGGAAAATTTAGTTGGGTCGACTGAAGAGGTAATTGAAATTTTGTAAAGGGAGAATTTAGCCGGGTCGACCGAAGAGTTAATTAGAATTTCGTAAAAGGAAAATTTAGTCGGGTTGACCGAAGAGGAAGATTTATTTATTTATTTATTGTATTGAGCCAATGGTTACAAATAACTAACTGGCTTTTCACCAAAGTATTGACAGTACTGGAAGCAAATCCGGAAGTGATTACGTGGCCCAGTCGACCAGTCGAAGCCCAAACCACTCTTTGCTTCTAGCCGCCTATAATGTAAACATGTCGTGCCGTGCCGCGCCGTGTGCATTGTAATTGTGCAGTCCCCCAGATTCCGAAAACAAAAAAAAAAGAAAAGTTCGATTATAGATCACTCAGAAAAATTCTAAGCAAAAATTCAAGTCAATTTGGCTAGATCCTGAAACCGTGCCTGCTCATAGTTTCATCAGTGAGAATCGTCGATCTCACCTGCGATCGGAATTTGTAACGAAAGACTACAGGGTCATAGAGGTGAGCGAACATATTGAAAGTCCTCGCCACTGGTTCGAACAACCCGTAATACGTACGATGTGCACCCACAAGAAAGAAACAGTCACTCCTCAAAGGCATGATAGGCACGTTCACTGTTAACCGCTATGGAAGGCGCATCAACGCGACCTCTCAAAACGTCAAAAACGAAAACTGAACACAAATTCAGTCTCCGACGCGAAAGACTTTCGAGACCAATAGATCGGCACCTGTCGTCATAAGGCGGAAGCCGGTAATTTTCGTCTCTCTTTACCGTGCGTCTAAGTGCATACATCAGAAACTTCTTCTGAATTGACTCAACTACAGAAGCGTACTTCAAGTGCGCCCGGACGTGAGCCAGATATATACTTCTAAGGGCATCAACATTCCTAAAATCTTTACAGATCCTCTTGACAAAGCCAAGCATCGAATACGCAATGTTCAGCGACGAAGCGTTATCTCGACAGCAAATTTCGAGCGCATCCAAATCACGCTGCATCGCAATGCAGTCACGCAAGGAGGTCACATTGCTGTACATCTTCAAGTCATCTGCATACAATGAACACTTGACCGTTTTGAAAATTGTAACAACGTCATTAAAGTAAATTAGAAACAGCAGGGGGCCGAGGTGACTTCCTTGCGGGACGCCTGAGGTAGTATGGAACGACTGTGATCTCCAACCCATCATCTTAACATACTGGCTACGATCGCTCAAATAAGACTGAATCCATTGCAGTAACGATGAATGCACACCTAGCTCACGCAACTTTCTCATCAGCATACTGTGTTGAATTTGGTCAAAAGCCTTGACTACGTCAGAGCCAAGATGTAGACGTATGGGGTTTGGGTTGAAGTTTTTGAATCAAATTTGTGAAAAAACTAACTTGATCGTAGAAGTACTTAAAAATCTATGGGCGCGAAATTCTATTACTAGTGTACGAATTTCGTGCTGCGCGAAATTCCCCGCTACCCACTGGTGATGATCTTCTTGATGTTCCCAAGTCCCGATAGGAAATTAGGAATCCAAAGACCATTCTGCGATAGCCTGTCCGCCTTGGCAAAAGCTTTCGCCTTCATTCCACGGTTCCACGTGAACCGGTGGCAGACTAATCAGCGTTTCGATAGCCGCAGTAGCCGTCGGTCTCATAGCCCCTGTAACACAAATGCATACAAGCCTCTGAATCTCGTTCAACTCTTTCCTATCACTCCCCACGTCGAGCCTCGGCCACTTCGGAAAGTCTTAGCGAAGAATCCAAACAATTAGTTCCTCAGTTCCTGTCTGAAAAAACAGACAATCCTTTTTCTTAACAAAAGCAACTGGACTACAAAAAAATGTTCAACAACAAAAGTACAGTCTGAACCAGAAACATTTCATCAGATTATTAACAAGCTAAGGAGTGCAAATTTCAATTATTGTGTGAAACTTTCTTAAAAACTCCATTACCTGAACAATATGATGCTTTGTTTTGATGAAATCTTTCAATTTCTGAACTCGACACCAATATGTTGTCTCTTTGGCCGGAACTTTTACTTTATTTAATGTGATAGAAACTTCTTGAACATTTCTGGAAAGGTAGAGAATTTTAACCAACTGTGAAATAATAAAATAGTTTTCCGAGTTAACTTTTCTGGAATTTCCAATTTATCCGCTCTCAACAATTGTACCATAACCATTCCACCGTTGTTAGCAGACGACATGTTTGCGTGATGTGAAGAAAAGTTTTCTCGCATAATCGATTTCGGTGCGATTTCCGAATTCTGAGCGATATCAACAGTTTCGTTGGTTTGTGACCATAACACGTACATTGTTCCTTCCTATCACCATAGCGGAGATATCAAATTATTCAATTTAAAGAATTTTCCTATTTTATCAATTAAAATTCTCCAGAAATTGAAATTATACACAAATCTGAAACGTCAAATTGTTGCGATAAAGACTTCTTACTCACATGGAAGTCAAAATCTTGAGGATCGCAAGTAGAAAACTTTCGTTTAAACGCAACTGATTTATCGTCCATTCTTAAAATTTGGCAATCTTGCTGAACATCTTTGTATACATTTCCATCATATCCGATGTATGTGTCCTATGCGAATGTAAGTAAATTTAATTTATGGAAATCACAAAACATAAAATATAACGCCACTCACAACAGCTACATCGAAAATGTCGTTTTCTTTAGAAAAAAAGCAAACGTCCGAGAGTTCAATGTCTCCTCTTTTGGAAAAACCGAAAGAAAACCATTTGTTTTTTGCTGAAAATGCATTGTCTACGTTGAACATAACTTCCTTCTTGTTCCAATCTATCAACCAACTAAGTTTTATTTTATGATGGTCTAAGAGGAGTGTATGCAATCTAGTGTTGGATAGTCCTGAAAGATATAGTTGATGATTAGTGAGTTGGTCTGAATATTACGAAAACAGGGTTTGTTTGAAATAAACTCTCCAATTTTAAATTATGTCTTTATTTTTATTCATTAACCAACTGGTTTCAGGAACTGTGTTCCCATCATCAGGGCTTGGTTCAAACTAAAAGCATTTGACACACCTTAAGGAAATTTGAAAAATACATACATAAAATCATCTCAAATTGATACTGCAATTAAGTACATCTTACAACGGGTAACGAATTCTTTAAAAGGTGACAACAGGGTGACCAGGGTTGTATTCGCTAACCAATTTTTTTAGCGGAGCTAACGCTAATTGGAAAAAATATTAGCGAAACTAACGCTAATCGCTAATAATAAAAAAATTAGCGCGCTAATAGCGGTCGCTATTAGCGGACGCTAATTGTAACTAATTTTAAAATGATTTTGCGAAAACTTCGACCGAAGTCGTAAATTTTGGGACAAGATGTCACAGTTTAAAGAGACTTATGGCCCGTTCGACTCCTTGAACCATGAAGAGAAAAACGTTTTCTCAGTTTTCGAAATTGCACTTCGTTCCAAGGTGGGAGGCTGCGGAGTAGGTGCAGGTCAGAGGGTGTTAAAAATGGTTTATCTGTCCGATTCAGCCCGATTATGGTTCTCAGTATTGCAAAGATTTTCTTGCTTCGGAGCCTATGGTCACGGTGCACACCATCTGGAGCTATAGGCCATTTTAGTAGATTTTTTTGAGCGAATTTCGTCACTTGCAACAACAGCCAACTGTGGAACCAAGAATATGGGTACTTAGTATAACTATACTGGTACCAGAATATGCAAAGTCTTCTTTGGTTAAAATTTGCTGCAAGGAGCGACTTTTCAGTTTTTCGTCATCAACGGGAAAGGAAAACTTCCTCATATACACAGCGAACCTCAACTAAAGTTGAAAATTTATTATTTTCTGTCAATTATACGTTCTCAAACGATACCCTACCTGAGAGATGAATAGTTGAATCCAAAAAGTGGTCATCTCTAACAGCGAATTATAAGTAAAATTAAGGTCGCAATTTCTATGTGAGTTTGTTGGGAGCAAAACCCGGTCTATTCTAATTATCAAAATGACGTTTTAAACGTCAAGCGAAAATTGCTTTTGGAAATATACAAAACCTGTTCATTTTCGTCAATTCTATAAACCTAACAGAATTGAGGAAAAATAAAAGGTTTTTCGAAATTTCGAAAAAAAAAATTGTTTGACGTTTAAAACGTCACTTTGACAGTTGGAATAGACCGGGTTTTGCTTTCAAAAAGCTCATGTGTGGTATTAATCATACCTCAACCTTTTCTTAAAAATTGCAATAACACATAATGTTTTAAGGAAAGAACGACAAAAGATTAAATATATGTATAAAAATTGTGAGCTTCATTTTAATTATAATTCTCTATTGGAGATGACCCCTTTTTGCATTTAGCTATTCATATTTGGTTAAGAATTGCAATTTTGGTGATCATTTCAGCGTGGTAAAATCGGTCAACTCTTCCGCAGAGACATAGGCAAAAACTATCATACTGAAAATGGTGGCCAAAACTGTTATTCCTAACCAAATATCTCATATAGCATATCGTAATAAATGGGACTTTCAGAAAAAAATGAATCTCCGATTGTCTGGGTTACTTTGTGTAGTGTGGAGTCGAAACAGGCCTCAAATTGATGAAAAAATTAATTTTTTTACTGTGCGGGTCACCTAACTGGCCGCAGAAAAATTTCAGAAAATTCTTTTAACAATTGTCTCACAAGTTTGTGATTGTGATAATTTATAACATTTTAGCGATTAGCGAATAGCGAAATTTGGTCTCTCTAATTCTGGTTTTAGCGAGACGCTAGTCGCTATTAGCGGAGCATATTAGATTTTAGCTTCGCTATTAGCGCCGCTATTAGCGACGCTAATAGCGACGCTAATGATTAGCGGCGCTAATACAACCCTGAGGGTGACACAATGTTACAATTACGAGTACAATTGCAAAACAACTTCATGTAGAGATTGGGTAGGTTGATGTCATGTGTAACGTTGTTTTCCACATTTCAGCGTCGTCATACAATGTGCTATTCAATACAAGGCTCTCGAAATCGTCAATGTTGCGGTGTTCCGTTATAGTCATATTTGTGTGTTTATTCACAGTCAAAGAACTCGTCGTCATCCACTACAGTGTGTGTCGAATCGTCTAAGCTTATGATATTGTTGTCAATGGTTCTCTTCTTATCAAACAAGGTCAGGATAAGGGAATCGACATCTCCCTTATTTTCATTCAATAGATTTAAATGAGAGTTCTTACGAATGTGGATTGCTTCATTATATACGATGTTCCATGGGCGTCTCACTTCTTCAACTAATTTTAGGGTCGTGATGTCGATTTCGTGATTAGTTTTGAACAAGTGTTTGCCCACAGCCATCCTATTTTTCCAATTCTTGGAATTTATATGTTCAAAAAATCGAGTTATTAGTTGCCTGATTGTCATCCCATAATAATATCTACCACAGGCCTTACAAGCAATTTACTTTTAAACAAATTAAAATTAATTTATTCGATCTGCAGAACACGGCACATTTATCGAAGATTACTACGAAGGGGAAATGAGTTGAAACATTATCCGTTTAAATTTTACCAATTTATTTTTATTTCAGCGACCGGTTTCGAGAACTAAGTTCTCATCTTCAAGGCTCGGTCAAAACTAAAAACATTACAAAAGATATATTTCTCTACTATCACAGGCGATTTTACTAACATTGTTGAAATCGAAATTTACAATGCGTCGTCGAAATCAAGTAGCTTTTTTTAAGTTGGATTTATTATTCACAGTCAAAAAATGTCTCTTCGTCATCAACTGTCTCGTTGAACATGTCAATCTCGTCGTCAATAATAATAACATTTTTGTCAAGTGTTCTCTTCACACAGAATAACTTTAGAAGGGAAGAGGTTACGTTTCCATTGTCAGCGTTCATGAGGTTCAAATGCGCGTGTTTGGCTATGTGTACGGCTTCATTGAACTCAATATTCCATGGGCGTCGGATTTCTTGGACCAACTTTAGAGTTGTGATGTCTAAGGAATGGTCGGTGTCGAATAGGTGTTTTCCCACGGCTGTTTTCTTTTTCCAATTTTTGGACTTCACATGTTCATAAAAGCGGACCAATAACTGTCTAATTGTCATACCAAAATAATACTTTCCACAAGTCGCACACTGTATTCTATAAATTCCCGATTTCATGATGTCAGGGGGGATGTCTTTAATGGAGCCTTAGGAGTTTTTTAGCGTGTTGCCATTCCTATGAACCAGTTGAATGTTATGTTCACGATACACTTTTCTCAGCTTGCTGGTAATGAGTGGGTAATGTGTAAACCCAACTCGTTGCGGTGGTTCGATAGGAGGAGTTGGTTTATAGAAAGTGGAGGAAGGTCTTACACTGTATCCGGTATATACACGACTTCTTAATGTCAGGGGGGACATCTTTCAACGAACCCAGCATATGCAATAGGCAAAACTCACTCGCTTTACAGGTTCTTCAGGCTTGTTATCTTTGAAAAACGTTGAGACGTTCTCAAGTGCCTTTTTTCTCTGGTGTTTGTTGATTATGTTTATCACAGCGCTTTCTTGGTAGCCATTGACTCTACCGATGTCGACAATTGTTTTGATTTCTTTATCAATTTTTTCTTTCGTCAAAGGGAGATTAACCATAAAATGTGCCATCGAATGGTACGCTGCCATCTTGTGCTTAAAATCATGGTTTGAGTCAGCTGTTATTAGTCTTTTTGTGCTAGATGGTTTACGGTATACGACTATCGTCAAGATGTTATCAACAATTTGTACAAGCGTGTTGAGGAAAGGGAGCTGGTTGTTAATTTGCCTTTCGATGGTAAATCTAACTGCGCCTTTGTCAATGGTATCCATCTTGTCTTCGAATAATTTTTTGACAACATCGAATTTTCTCCTGTTCAACACTACGAAAATATCATCCACGTATCTGTAATATATCCTAGGGAAATTCGGATCTGTTGACAAATTGGTTTCAAAATCACTCATGGTCATTTTTCTGATAAAAGAAACGTTCAAGGAGTCATAAGAATATTTTTTCATTCCATTATGGTTAGACTCGGTTTCTATCTATCTATCTATCTATCTATCTGACAGATCAGAAAAAAAGTTTTCATAATGATGAAAATAATAGAAAAATCCAATTGCATACAAAAATGTCTTTTTCAAATCTCGATATCTCAGCCAATTTTCAACCGATTTTGAAGGCTCGTTTGAAAGCTCCTGCGACGTAGTTTTTTTTAAATAATTTGGAGGGTTAGGGGGGCGAATGGAAAAAACTCAAAAGTTCGACTATATGTCCCAAAGGTTTTTGTATTGAATTTTTTTGGGTTTGTGGAAGTTTTTTTTGGGTGTGGGGACTGCGTCACGCCCTCCGCTACCGCTCCGGGCATGATCTATCTATCTAATAATAATTTTCGATCTACAGAACTAGACAGCCGATCTTCCTGAAATTTTCAGGGAACGTCAGTCTCGGACCCAAATGAAAAATTTCATATGCCGCTTTTCCGGGAAAATTCTGGAAAAGCCATGGCATGTGGAAAAGTGGTCAATTTCGAGGGTTTTTTAGGTAATGCTCGGAGATTTTGAATTTTAGCTCCGGAGTGACAATAGCTAGAGAGTTGGTTGCTTCAGGAAAGTTATAGATTTTGACCAGGAAAGTTTGGGATCATACGAAAATGGCTGCCAACTGTCATAGCGGCGCCATCTTAGATTTTCGTTTGTGCTTTTACGGTTTTCGAATTTTAGCTTCGTAATGACACTACTTACAGAGACGGTTCCCTCTAGAAAGTTATAGAGTTTCTTCAGGAGATTTTTTTGGTATCATTAGAAAATGGCTGCCAACTGTCAAAGTGACGCCATCTTGAATTTTTTGCTAAATTCTGTATAAGAATACCTAGACAGTTGGTTTCTTCAAGAAAGTTTTATGAATAAGTTGGAAGAATTGGTGACACGAAGTGTTCCGAAGGTGACATAAAGTGTTCCGAAGGTAGCCGAAGGTGACACGAAGTGTTCCGAAGGAAGGCGAAGGTGACACAAAGTATTCCGAAGGTAGCCGAAGGTGATACGAAGAGTTCCGATGGTAGCCGAAGGTGATACGAAGTGTTCCGATGGTAGCCGAAGGTGTTGGAGAACATTTTTTTTCGGAGAAAAATTTTTTTGTAGAAAATTTTTTCCGGAGAAAATTTTTTTTTGAAGAAAAATTTTGTTCGGAGAAATTTTTTTCCTAAGAAAATATTCTTTTTTGAGAAAACTTTTTTCAAAAAATAGAAATTTTTTCAACAACTGAAAACTTCCAAAACGACTGATATCACAACAAAGACCTCTTTAAAGGTAGAGTGTGACGCAGTCCGTAAGTCTACTTCCAAAATTAATGATATCGCTTGAGGTGACGCTATCGCTGATAATACGCAGAAGTTTGTTTGAATAGAACCTTGTGTTCAAAGTTTTAATTTCCTGAAAAAGTTACAGCGCTTTTTTTAAAACAGAATTACGTTGTGTTAAAAACTTGCGTCACAAATGCCGGACCAAACGACAAAATAATTTTGCTGTACTTTCAGTTTTTGCGCTGCAAAAATTTGATTTTGTTTCTTATTGTGCAGATTGTTTAAGGTAAACTTAAATGTTTGCGTGTAAAAACTGAAAGTGTTGAAAAATTATTCCGCTGGTGGGTCCGGCATTTGTGACGCATTTTTTTTTTTTAAAAGCGCTGTAATTTTTTCAGGAAATTAAAACGTCGAACACAAGGTTCCATTCAAACAAACCTCTGCGTATTATCAGCGATAGCGTCACCTCAAGCGATATCATTAATTTTGGAAGTAGACTTACGGACTGCGTCACACTCTACTTTTAAAGAGGTTTTTGTTGTGATTAGAATGTATGACAGCACGCTTTTTTCGAACGCCCCGCCCCCTCTACCCTTAGTAGCATGCGTACTTTGTGAATGGCCCCTACCATTGTTGACTAAGATCATTACACCTGTCCTTCATAACTGTAGCACTTTTCAACTGCTGTAGTAAAATATTCACAGTGTCACATATTTAACGAAAATGACTTAATATAAACATAAAGACCAAGGAATAAACCTTTGCTTTCATTTTAAATAAAAAGGCTTAACTGGCAACCCAACCAGATTTTGTCTTTATATTTACCAGTTAATATTGAATTGAATTATTAATACTTTGAAATTAACAAAAAGTATATCTCCTTTAACTTTTCGTCGTAATATTTATTATTATTTAATCTTCCACTACCCCCACAACAAATTCGGGAAATATCGATTTTGCCATTGTGTTGGGAAATGAGGAATTAGCATTTTTTAGTAAAAAACCCGAATCCACGACTTTTTATATATTTGGAAAGTTCACAGAGTATACAAGGTACATTGAATGTGGTATGTGCACGGATGGAGGCACATTTCATACAAAAATTGTTCTCATTTCCAAGCACAATTGATAATATTTTATTTCAAATCCTAGCGAAAACTGAACTTGTAACTTGATAATAATTTATGCAACTTCTCGTCGGCATAAATTGACTCCAAGTCCAAAGTTTTTAATGTTTATTTTGTCCATTTCATAAACGGTAAATGTAAGAAAATGGTTAGAAAGTATTTTTCATGTTATTTCTACTCATAATTTAGTACGAGGAAAATCCCTTTTGAAAATCTTCATGGATTGATTCTATTGATGTCTAAATATTTTACGAATAAAGTTACCGACAGCAAAAGTTTCGAGAAATGAAGCCTTCCAATTGAGGTGCACGACTTGTGGAAGTGGAAGTTTTTGTCATATCATGTGTATCTTCGATTTTGTGCTCCTTCGTTAACTTCACATTTAACGACAGAAAATTTCCGAAGTCATTTTAAAAAGCCTCAAGAAGAACCATTATTATCTTGTATTTAGGAAATTGAGTTTGAAAAGTTTCTATTATTTTCCCGCACCTTCCCGGAAATAACGAAACTTGAGAAAAAAATTGGTTTCGAAACTTTTTATGTCCATCGCGAAAAATAGAAATAAAAATGTCATAGAAAGAGATGGATTGTCTGATGAGCGCTAAAAACTGAAGGGCGTCTTGCTCGCGTTTTCACTTTATTTTTCTAGGCAATAGAAAATTGCGTTTTTATGGTTGTTAGATGCCTGCCAATAGGTGCATGTCGTCAGCCCCCCCCCCCCCTCCCCCGAATTTTTGCTCTCGAATGCCACCGGTCCCAGAATTTGTGCTGATCTGGGAGCCGAGAACAAGTCAAAAGAAACTTGAAATTTTCATGTTTTGCTCATTTTGCATGGAAAGTGTCTTAAATTCTTCTTTCGTCTAATTCAACTTAATACCCTCAATTAGTGCTCAGTTTGTGCTGACTAACGGTACCGGTCCCACAAATTTGGCTAGTCGGGGAGCCGAGCACAAATCGATCATCACTAAAAATTTTTGTACAACGTAAAATTTTCCTGATAGATACACTTTGCAACGACGAAATGTCCACTTGCAAATAAAGTTTTTCCGATGAGTACAAATTTTATCTAAAATGACATTAGCCCATTAGGTTTGAGTGTCACAAAACTTCGACCCCCATGTTTACGACGTTGTCGATCTGCTTTTCTATTGTACCGCACTGGAACAGGCGAAATCTTTTTCCAAACTTCTGAAGACAATTATAATTGAAATTTATGTGCTCAGACTCGGATGAAGAAACGGTCGTATTAAAAGTTGAAGAAGTGAGGCTGTCTTCCACTGATATTTCATCGATGTTACTTGAAACACTTTCATCGTCTCTTTTGTCTTTATTTTTCGCGAACCACCTTATTGCTGCGCTATAAATAGCTTTAGGATTGGATACAGGAAACACATTTTTATGTAAATCAAGCCAAACATGAGAACTCGGTGAGACAATTTTGTTATTTACAACGATTTCGTCTTCAAATGACTTCACTAAGCTCCTCTTTGGATACGAGGCCATTTCGCTCGCCCATTTTGAGAAACTGAACTGAACTGAGGTGAATGTATGGATAAAACAAAGCGATGACCGCTGACAAACACTATTGTATTTTAAATTCCTCTACTGATAGGTTAAAGACAAAGGAGCTTTAAATGTTTCACATTTTATATGCAATTGTTGGTGTTAGTGAGAAATACGCTTTTGATTGGGTCGTTTAAAAAATGAAATTACACTTACACTAACTTAAATTCTGAGGCAATAATTAAAGTATTGAAAAAGTAGAATTGAGGAGTAAAAAAAGTGCTGATCGGTTTGTGCTCGGCTGTGGGACCAGTACCATTTGTCAGCACAAATTGAGCACTAATTGAGGGTATTAAGTTGAATTAGACGAAAGAATAATTTAAGACACTTTCCATGCAAAATGAACAAAACATGAAAATTTCAAGCACGAAATGTTCAAGCCTCCCACTAGGTTTCGCCGTGTCCGAAATTCGTACATTTTATCTGAAAACTTTAGGCAATTTCAGACATTTTGCCTACAAAATTTCGGACATTTTATTAACAAATTACGTAATGCTCCAAACAAACAAAATGTTACGTAACAAACACATTTACAACCAAAAACTTATATTTTTAATTAAATTTGTTCAAAATCGCATACGAGAAACTTTTTTGTGATCATCTGTTATATGCTATGTTTCTAGTTATCTTTCTCTAGTTTTGACAAATCATAAGATACCACGTTGAACGTCATAACATTTGCTTGTTTTTGATAAAAAATAAATTCCTTAGTTTTGTTACTTTGACAACAACGGGAGGGGGGGGGGGGTAAGTGGCCAAAAACGTGTTACGTAATTTAGGGACAGCCCCATAGGTCCTGTATAATATCAAAAAATTTCGGACATTGAAGTGTCCAATATTTTAAAAGCGATTTTTGACCCACCGTCAGGCACAAAGGGTCAAAATTGACCTCAATTTGTTTAGACCGTCAAGTTCAGCTGTACCTTTCCTCATCCCCTAGGTATGACGAATTTTTGAACGACTTCAACAAGTACAATGAAGATTAACCCTTCTTATTTCAGATTGATTTCTTTTTTTCGGTTTGTGGAGTTGTTTTTCTGGTAGATAAACGAGCCTACATCAACGTTTACGAAGATCATTTTTCGAAAAAATGGGATCTGTGTAGGCGAGGATGACTTTTGTTCTTCCACTTCAAAGCATTGGTTAAAAAGAGACAAATATAGTTGGTCTCTTTCTAATCAACGCTATGGAATAGAACAATAAAAGCAATGCGCTCACTGAAGCCACAAGTTTGACGCTCTAGGCATCCAAATTTCCCCCACCCTTTTGTGTATTATAACAACAAACTGAAAATTTTTAGAGACTCTTACACGATGTCTTTCTTTTTCGCAATTTCATATGTGCAATCAAACTGTTCAAACAAATTCAAACTGTTGATAAAGAAGGAGATTTCGATTAGAGATTTGTCAGTATCTTTCTCTGCGCTGTGCTGCAGTTACAATTTTTTGCAAATGCTGCCGATAAGAATTTGAAGACTCTAGCCACCACAAATCATCGTTGTTTTTTTTGGCAACGAAAAACGCACAAAAAATTCATCAACGAAAATGATCAAATTAGATTGTTGCGCTGCAGGCAAAAATTTTAAGACTTCAATACGCTCATGACTTAGAAATTTTCACTTTGCTTCGAAACGTTCATAATTCATCACAATTTTATGATGAGTGACTGTTCATCAAGAATTCTTGATGTTGTTCATGTATGTTGAACCCTTGAGACTAGTTATAATGAGTTAACCGAAATAGTAGATTATGCACCGCTGTCCAGGATGCTCCGTCATTTGATGTACCGTCACCTGAGTAACGAATTTCACCTTTTTCGCTCTTCCGATGGGATTTATATTAACATGAGACAAGACAAATTCGTTCCCCTGGTGACATGGTAGCGACAATGATGGGTTACCGATGGAATTAGCCATATTCAGCGGATTTTCAAATGAAAGTGGACAGCCTACTATAACCATTCTTCGGTGGTACGAAATAAAAGCAGAGAAATGATATAGAACACACATGTGAATGACAGTTGGTTCTTATGGGAGAGAATGTGAAAGAATTGCGTACAAAATTGGTACCATCCTCTCCCATACAACTCAGCTGTCATTCACATGAATCAGGCGTACTTAAAACTTAAAACTTAAAATTTCTACGTATAACGGACATGAACACTACATATGAAAAACCCGGAGTATATACAAACGAAAATAATTAAAAAAATGATTACGGGATCAAATTCGGACAAAATCAATTAAAACCTTTCGAAGTTACGGTCGAAAAAGTGGTTTTTTGAAGGTCGATGAAACTTTTTGAACTGCGAAATTAGCAAGGAAAATCGCTCTTCAAGGTTTTGAATGAAAGATATGGTGGTGAAAGATATGAGGTGTTTATATGAGGTATTTTGTGCAGTGTTCTAGAGAAAAAAGGCGAACTTTTCTGTCAATGGAAGTATGGGTGAGTACGGGTAATTTCGCACACTATGGATAATGATGTGTGCGAAATTCCTCTCAAGCGGGGAATTTCACACAGTGTGAAATTCCCTTCGTAGGCGGTGACTCTCGCACAAAATAAATTATATGTGAATAGACATGGTGTTCGAACTGTAGATTTGGTGTGCGAACTATAGATTTGGTGTGCGAACTATGTGTTTGGTGTGCGAACTGTAGACTTGGTGTGAGAACTGAAAATTTGGTGTGCGAACTATGTATTTGGTGTGCGAACTGTGAACTTGGTGTGCGAACTATGTATTTGGTGTGCGAACTATGTATTTGGTGTGCGAACTATGTATTTGGTGTGCGAACTATGTATTTGGTGTGCGAACTACGTATTTGGTGTGCGAACTATGTATTTGGTGTGCGAACTATGTATTTGGTGTGCGAACTATGTATTTGGTGTGCGAACTATGTATTTGGTGTGCGAACTGTAGACTTGGTGTGCGAACTGAAGATTTGGTGTGCGAATTATGTATTTGGAGTGTGAACTGTGAACTTGGTGTGCGAACTATGTATTTGGTACACAAAAATTTGGTAGAAGGAAGAATTAAAGCGGTTAAAGAGCTGTTTTGATTTTTTGTTGGAGAAATAGTTAAGAAAAGTGAGTGTGCGAGCTTTTTGTAAAACCGTCTATTTTCACGCCGTGTGCGAAATTACTATCCTTGTCGCACACCAAACCTATAAAATACATAGTTCGCACACCAAATCTACAGTTCGCACACCAAATCTATAGTTCGCACACCAAATCAACAGTTCGCACACCGAATTCAGAAATTTAGAAATTCCCTCCTAGCGCGGTGAACTTCGCACACACTAACAAGTGTGCGAAATTCTCCCACCCCGTATGGTTCAGAGTGCCTATTTTGAGCAAAACGTTTTTTTCCAATTTTTCCTTAATTTTCACACTTTTTCTTAAATTTTTCCCAATTTTCCAAAAAAAAATTTCGGGATAATACGTAAAAATTTAAGGAAAAAATTGGAAAAACGTTTACCTCAAAATAGTTTTTTGATTTTTTTTTGAAATTTTTAGGGTTTGATGGATGTTTGGAGAGGTTTTTACCCGTTGGTTCGGACGGGTTTTTCAAGATTGACCTTTCGACAATTTCCAAGCCAATTTAATGTGGACGTAATTGCAAGTTAACGCAATATTTACTTAGACATGTTGGAGTCTTTTTGCAACATCTATTCTGTTTGCGTTATAAATTTTTCGCCCCTCAAATCGCTACGCCCTAGACAAATGTCCGTATGATGTCGCGGCACTGCATACGCGCCTACATAATTTCGGTGACTTTTCACGAAAAAATTTCGAACATTTCGGACCGTCTCGGAAATTTCGGACATGTGGGAGGCCTAGAAATGTTGATCACTTCTAATAATCTCGGTTACAGTAAGAACAATGTGTCTAAATTTAGGATAGAAATTCGGTTTCACTATTCTCTTAGGTCTCCCCATAGAATACCTTTCGAAATATAAAATTTTACTTCGAAAACCAGTGACTAAGCGCGATGCTAATAATCCGTCTCTGTTGCCGACGGAGTGCTTTTTGACACAAGCTTCTGATTGTTGAATTTTAATAATGCATTGCAATATCACTAACTTTTGCTCTACTGGATATGTGGGTTGTGGTACTCCCGATACATTTATCTAATAAAATAGTTTAGGTTTTTTAAATTAATAGACGTGAATGGTTTGTTATGCTTTAAAGAGTAATTAAATCGTCTTGATTAGGAAAACTGAGACTGGCGGAAATGCAAAAAAATGAAAATCACGTTCCTCATGCAATTTCGTTTTCCATTATAGCGACACAATCTTTTTTGTAACACATGCTCTATAACTTTTTAGCTTTGTAGAAAACCGACCTATAAAATATTCTCCCCCAACAATCTAAAATGCACATATGTATCCGTTTTATGTATAAGAAAAGCACTGTCTCAATTGCCTACTGTGAGTATTAAATGATGGCATACCTCGCACAAAGTGAACTATCATCATCTCTAGTCCCTAGAAATTCTGTAAATTATTCTTTATTCTGCAATATGAATAAATGATCATTAAATGAAGGAAAAAGTATGATAAAATTGGGTTAAAGAGAATTCCAACACGATTTAATAAAGTCCTTTCAATGTCTTCTTCGTGGTATGTGAATAATATGCAAAAAGTATGTGAGAAGAATTTTTGGTATCTTCTGCGAACATTTATAAGTTCTTAAGTCGGGCGTCATTTATTGCTTTTCTCGTATTCACCCAAACTGAATGCCGGAACGGGATTACAGTTGAATGAATTGAGGTAAATATAATAAATGTCTCAAACCTGATTCCGTTTATATTAACTGATTCATAATAGGAAGATGTTGAGGATTAGATTTATGTACAAGTGATACAAGAGAGGATAAAAGCGTGATGTGCGATAAAATATTAGCTAAATTAATAAAAATCGGGGAATTTAAGAACTTAAGAATGATGTTGCAAATGCTCCGACATTGATTTTGACAAATTAAATATGTTAGGGGACACGCATTTCATTTTCTTTATAGAACCAAGACGTTTTGAACCATTTGAGTAGTATAGACACGAGTAAGGGTGAATGTCCTGATGAAATCTCTCCGATTTTATTAAAAGCCTGTGCTGAGAGTCTGTCATCTCCGCTACTTCGCATTTTCAACTCATCCCTCGAAACTGGAAAATTTCCAACAAGATGGAAGACTTCTTATATTACTCCAATTTTTAAAAGTGGTTCTAGAAGTAATGTCGAAAACTACAGAGGCGTAGCTATTCTACCAACAATAGGAAAACTATTTGAAGCCATCGTCACCTCTATTTTATCCACAAAGTTCAATCGAATAATTTCAAAGTCACAACATGACTTTATGAAGCGCAGGTCTACAGCAACAAATTTAGCTGAGTTTGTTAGCTATGCTACCAAAGTTATGGAATCTAGACATCAATTAGACGTCATATACACCGATTTCCGGAAAGCATTTGATAGAGTAAAGCATTCGATTCTTTTGCGCGAATTGAACCAAATGGGTGTTCATTCAAACCTGTTAGCATGGATTGCATCTTATCTTAATGAACGTTCACAATTCGTCAAATTAGGGAATTTATCCTCTCGAATGTTCAACGTAGCCTCTGGTGTTCCTCAAGGTAGCCATCTGGGCCCCCTCTTGTTCTTATTATTCATGGACGATGCTACTAAAGTCTTCTCTTCTTCAGTTTACCTAATGTATGCTGACGATTTGAAAAATTTTCTAGAATCAAAAATGTTCTTGACGCATGTGCTCTCCAACGTGACTTGAACAGGTTTCTACAGTAGTGCAAAATCAAAAAACTTTATTTGAACGTCGATAAGTGTAATGTTTTCTCCTTCACTCGAAAGAGATCCAAAATTGAGTTCGGTTACAATATCGGTGATGTTGTGTTGACTCGTGTTAAGGGAATTAAAGATTTGGGAGTCCTCTTGGACCAAAAATTGACATTCAGTAAGCACATTGAATATATAATTGCAAAAGCTTTCTCAATGCTTGGCTTCGTCATGAGAACTTGCAAGGAATTTAAAAATTAAAACTTTAAAAAGTATATGGGCAATTCCATTGGTAGGTTATGTATATATACTCTGCCTATGTCCGTTCTTACTTAGAATATGTTTCAGTTGTTTGGCATCCTTATCAGGACACATTTGTTGACAGAATTGAATCAATTCAGAAAAATTTTTTGATGTACGCATTGAGGCGGACGGTGAAACGGTACGAAAAACACAAGCTTCCTCCATATATTGAGAGATGCGATTCGATCAACATTGAAACACTCGCCCGACGCAGAATTAATGCCTGCGCACTTTTTGTATCCGATCTGATGAATGGCAATATCGACGCACCTAAAATTAAAAGCAAGGTCATTCGTAATTCTAGACCCACTCGTGCTGATGACTTTCTCTTTGTCGACGAGCACAAGACGAATTATGGTCTTTATGAGCCAATCAATGCATGGCATTTAACCGCTTTTCACTACTGTGGTTTCTAAACATACCACGTGTATCGTTCAAGATGACTATCAGGAAGTTGAAAATTACGTACAAACTGAATGGTAAGACCAGAATTTCATAAACTGAACTTTGAGTTCTCTCTCTAATCAGAAGCTGATTGGTCAACTCGGGTCTCACGACTCTCAAATATAACTCTAAGTCACGTCGACTTGCAAAAACAGCTATTCTAGTCGACTAGTTTCCGCTAATCATTTTTGTTTCAGGTGGACCATTGGCTGCACGAGACGTTGTGTTTGATGGAACGTGGGGTTATTTTCTATTTCAGTTTCTATTTTCGTCTAATAATTGATTCCTGTTTTATGTATGATAACTTCAACTTAGAATTGTATAATTGTTAATAATGACGATGAGCAGAGGTGGCCACTGACTCCGACGGGTCGACTGGGTCTGCAGCTCACTTCCGGTCAGGGGCGGATAAAGGTTTCCAGCGCCACTGGCAAAAGAAAATTTAGCGCCAATTTTGTTTAACTTTTGGAATCATTGTGTGGGACAGTGCCACCACAAGTTTTTGGCCGCCCTTGGCAACCAAATTTTGCCGCCCCCAGCTACAAAATTTTAAAGACTAAAACCATTTTGTGTGTATCACATCGTCAAAGCTAACCTATTTCTCAACAAGATTTTTTTAGATGTATATTAGATTTATGTTGACTTTATGACATTATGTTTCGCGCCCCTGGCAAAATTTTTAAAAATTCGAAGTGCATATCTGTTTTTCTATGAAAGCAGACAGTTGCTGACCATCGCACAGTGTGACATTTCTTTCAAAATGGCTGCGTGTGTCAAAATCGGGCACTACGCCAAATTTACCAAATAAGGCAAAAGCGGATAAGGGTGTTGAATCTATTATGAGCTACAAACAACGCTACAGTACTTTTTTTTTAGTTTGTACCGATTTTGCCTTATATGGTAAATTTGGTGTAGTGCCCGATTTTGACAAACGCCTGCATTTTGAAAGAAATGTCACGCTGTGCATCGTTATGAACTTAAATTTTAGCAGATATGGCCGATAAGCAGCCAACGTCGCAAGTCAAAATAAATTTTCATTGATCGAAGAGATCGAAGAGAAAATTTCATTGACGAAAATATTGAAATTAGATTGCTATGGGGCAAAACTGTTGCGCCGCAGGCGAAAATTTTGAAACTTGAAAATCCTCATGTCGCAATAATTTACATTTTACTTTGAAACGTGCACGACATTTAATTTTATAATTTGGCGCTGTATATTTAAATTCAGATTTTTCCCTCAAGACAAATTTTTCTAGCGCCACGAATTTTCCAGCGCCATGTGCTCGGTACCGAATTGCACATGGGTTAATCCGCTACTGCTTCCGGTTCTGCTCATAATTTATGTTTTTTGTCATTCTTATTTGTATTTAGTCAGGGGGCTTCGACCATTGATGGAATAAATAAATAAAATTTAAAAATTTAATTTTCGAAAATTTCGGATTTTTTAAGCCAAAAATGAAAGCATACCATAATTACCAGAAACAGTTTATTTAAGTCGATGATAAAGTGAGCGCTAATATTGGTTTTTGGTTGGATTGAAGCACCTCCTCGGTGGGAAGCATTCGATATATTTCAATTGACACTCAAGTAAGCAACTTTCAGGGAAAAGCAAATTTTTGAACGGTTTGGCGACGGACGAACGTTGACTTCTTTGCATTTTTGGCACTGAGTGTGACGTCATTTGTTCACGTCCCCCTGAGAAAGTTGAGCCATTTTTTATGTTACGAATTTTTCATTCTCTTAGTCTCGATTTGTGACAGTCCCGAATTCCTTAAGTTTAAACTTTCGTTACCGAGATTCATTACCTTTCATTTCCAGTTCATCTTTCGACATTTCCGGTAAATTTTACGTTTCGCTTACGTTTCTGGTTTTCTTTCCGCATTGTATGAATGCAGAGACGAGTGAAGAGATGCTATCTTTAATGCTCTCGCAAATAAAGTTGAGGAGGTACGATCGTTGGAAACGATTTTAGAAATATCCTGCAATCAAAGTATCAAACATAATTTCCATCCGAAAAACTAATGAGTTTTCCAGGTAAGTCCATCAGAACACATAATTGAACATAATTGATGACTTAATTAATTCACTAATTTGAAATTAAATAGCTGTGCCATTGGCAATATTTTAATTAGAAATAAAAATCGATTTCCACCTGAAACCCTCATGTAAATATCAATGTGTCATACATAAGTGTACAAAACTGACGATATAGTAATATTTCGAGAAACGTTGCAATATCAAACACTGAGAACTTAACCATTAATTCAGCACACACATTCTGTTTTGCCATGTGTATAAAGGGATGTTTCACATAATACGTAGGTAAAAGTCCGGAGGGGGAGGTTGTCTAAGAGCTCATTTTTTTAAATACTTTTTTTACGTGCAGATGGAGGACGATGGCGACTTAAAATCATATTTAATTGCGTCTGTAATATGTGGACGTCTTCTAACTCCATCAACTGCTGAAGCTGAATAACGTAGTTTATTGGTAGATCAATCGCGAAATATGTTATCCATTCAATTATTTCTCCTTTCTTTCCGACCTCGATTGTATAGGTGTTCCTTCATCAATGCTTTAGAGCGTTATAGTGTTTTCCTGGTTTTCGTTACACATTAAAATTGAATTTCGAAATTACGAATAAACAAAATTTTATTCAAATTGAATCGTTTTCGCAATAAGATACGAAAAATTTCGCTAGGATGGGTAGGAAGAAGGGAAGGAAGACAATAATGGAAACGAGCTGACCTTCGGTGAAATTAAAATCCACATTTTTTTGTATATTTGTAGAGAGATATTGGTGAATTCAGCAATGAATACATCAAGAATAGAAAATCCTTTGTTATCCAATCGTTTTAAAGAATTTTACTCTGAGCAAAGAAATATTACGTAGTATGCGAATGTTGTTACAAACTGGCCGATGGGGTTATTCCTTTGACTATTCACTTACTTGTCTATTGTCTTCGCAAGGTCGCCGCCGGCAACTCGCCCGAAAGAGAAATAATATTTTAGTTGAGATTTGCCTCTAATGTCAGTTCTGATGCTGCGTATCATATCATGGTCTTCCCTCCAACAAGTTTTTTACATCGGAGGATTCATCCTCAGCAGTACCGATTTTACTCTCGGTAAGGCTCTTAACCAAAGATGTGCGCTCATTTCTAGTATAGCTGGACCTGCTCAGGAAACCATGGTGTCGATACCCACCAGTGGACCATCGGGACAATGAAAGCAGAGTCCGCTGGCGACCACCCCACACGAAGTGATTGCAGGTTAACGTGCGTACCTAGCCTATACTTTAACCGCACGGCCCCCATGGGCGCGGAATTGAGGTACGCCCAATTAACGCGAGTCACCGAAGTGACTCTCCCTATAAACGGCAGGCCGGTGCAACCTCCGCGACCTAGGTAAGGCCCGGAATACTATCATTTTTCTACTGCATTCTCGCCAACCTGGTTGCCAGGGAAGGACTAGGGGTCCAGTCGCCCATTTCAAAGCGCAAGCTGTTCTGACGCAGCTATCTACCACAGCCCCCGCGTTGCAGCGCCACTAGGCACCTCAACCAAGTGCTGTGGCCGGATGCGGCCATCTCGTATGGCACACTACACCCGGGGGCCGCCAGCACCGCAGTACCGAATTTACCCTCGGTGAGGGCTGTCGCGGTAAGGCTCTTAACCAGACCATTTCGGTAGGGATGTGCACCCATCCCGGCACCGCTGAGCCAGCTCAAAAAACCATGGTGTCGCTACCCACCAGTGGACCAACGGGTCGAAGCAAGCAAAGACCGTTGGCGAACCACACCTGTGGTAGGCGACCACCCCAGTAGGGATTTTGCCATCGGGGTGAAGAAGTAGATCCGGTGGGAGTAAAAGGATGCCTGCCATTGGAAGTTTGTTACCTACCTCAGCTAGACTATTGTCTCAGCGCCATTGCTACTAATCATATGAGTACAAATTTTGACTGGTTGCAAGTCATCCTGGGTCCTGAAAAGGGACCTATGATTGGGATTTGTTAGGATGGTCTGAATGTGGGGCAAGAAGGGTGGAAAGGGAAGGTATATTTCACTTTGTGTGCTGCGATCACAAATGGTCATACAAATATGATGAAATCCAGAAATCCGTCCCCACGAACACGTTTAGTTTCATGAGAAAAAGTTAATTAAAAATTGTCGAACAAAGTTATATATTGCAAATGATTTCGTCGATACCAGCACTAAAATTTGAGGCAAACGTGTTGAATAAATTACTGCCGTTCATAAATGATGACACAATATGACGCTTTTTGATTGAACTTTATTGTTTAGAATATTGTGGCATATAGTGGAAAATCTGGTTCAAATTTCGAAAAAGTAAATCGATATCGATTATGGAGAGTTATTTTCGGAATTATAAAGTAAAATAAAATTGAAAACAAATGCACTGAAGATTTCAAATTATTTGAAGCAATATCATGGCTACGAAATTTTAAGGTAGCACTTAAAAAAACAGGGCTGTATGAAACTATTATTATCTCTTATATCCATACCAATCCTTTTATTTCTTTTGCATACCAAATTTTATTCATGAAAATTTATTCTTGTGAGATTATGACCAGACAAAATATCAGGAATAACTTCGTTTACAGCTACTTTCGTAACTATTGGAATTTGCAATCTGGAGTAAGAGGGAAGCATTTTTGGGTAGAGATTCTAATTCTGCAAGAAATCTTGTCTGTCCAATAATCTCCCTGATGAAGCTCACATCTACAAAATCCGGAAGGAAAAATCTGTAAGCCTCAAAATACTGCGGCGAGCTTAGTTGCGCCCTGTAGGCTGCCTTACGTGCATGGTGCTCTGCCCTAAAACCCCTTAGATACCGCAGGGGAGATATTCCCCCTTTGACCCACTATGCGGGTATTTCTACCCCCAGGGTCGGACTGATGAACCGAAGGCCCAACGAACTCAAATTCGATAAGGTCCAAGAAATGAATTTTATGAGGCCAGAATCGGGGCATGGTTTTTGGTCAAGCCCACATTTGAAAGTCATGAAGTCTTGTAGTGAAAGAAAAATGTATTCTGCTTTGATATCCTCAGCTATTTCTTCACAAAAATTACTGTTTTTTCGACTTTAGAAAGTTCCACCGCCATCTACACATAATAATTTTTAAAAATTCTACTCTCAAACAAAACATAGAAAACCTGGACCTGTGCGATATTTTTTTGTTATATTGTATATAGTTTAAGGAGGTCCAAAAATGTATGGGGAAATAAAAGTATCGAAAAGTTTAGGGCACCAACCGAACAACAAAAGGTTTTTGATCCCTGATCAAGATTGTATGTGGGCGTAACTTGATCCCAGACGATTTAGGGGTAGCTCAAAAGCGTTAAAGTCAAAAATGCAACGACTTTCAAAGGCACATATTCACTCAAGTAATGAGTGAATCTATCGGTTGTTGTGATGTTTTCGGATGCTGTACAACATACGAGAGGGAGGAAGATACTGCGGAGCACGTGTTATTTGTCTGCCTCCGCTTCGAGCAACAACGAGGTGAACTGATGACGGTGAGTAGGTCAAAGGTAAACGCTAGTAAATGCCGAAAACATAATATCGGAGATGTATGGAGAGTAGCGGATAATGTAGTTGCAAAAATATTGGGGAAGCGCATGGAGAGACGATCAAAGAAGACTGCCAGTTGATCTTAGAGAGTAAGTGCGAAAGCACAGCCCCTTCCCGAGTTCCGGTTCCGGGGAAAAGAGAGCATGGAGAGTAAGTAAGGTGGTTTCAGTTGGTAGTTCAATGAAGCATGAAATCCAACACTACCTTGGTCCAGGAGGACCGGGTGTCTATGAAGATTTCATCACCCTTATGAAAAAAAAAACCTGAGAGGCTATTATCTCTCATCAGAGGAACAGCGACCCCAATTCTCACTATGCCTTGAGATTGGATAACTTCGAAGCCGGATTTCATCAGATGCTTTGAGGCGATTCTCGCAAGTAGGCTAGATAGTTAGATGGCTAGCCAGTAAGAACAACCTTGTTAGATTTACAAATTTCTCGAAAACCATAGAAGAGAGAGGGGATGGAGCTCCAGAAACGGACACTTTTACCTGGTTCAATCTGGGAAGCTAACAATCGTCTTCCATTAAGAAATATTCGCAGTGCTGGTGATGCCACAACAGACAATAGGGACCGCATTTATGGGCATCTACTCATCCACTAGACAACAACAAACAACTTTGTCCTTCACACTGACCCGATCTCCTTGATACTTTACGAAAAAAAATCAAATTTTCACTAAAAAAGCGATGGTGGCTCCACCGTAGCCAAATTCAGCCAATTTTTTGGTCACTCTGACATCAATCAGACAACGAGAAACAATTTTGCTGAATTAATAATTAATTTAAAACGAATTTGTTTAATAAAAACATCGAATATTTTGCATTTCAATTTTGGTCTCGTTGACATTTTTCACCGTGCAAGGAAATTTTCGACATTCCAAGAAAATTTTCCTATGAGGTGGAAAGTTATAACATACTTCTGATGAAATGTTCAGCATAGTCCAAAGATGTTTTTAAGTCACTAAAATCAAAAATTTAGAGATACATATTTTGGGAATGACCGTTTAAAGTCAAAACAAGTTTTCGCAGGGGTCAAATTTTGCATGAAATTTTGATTTTGAAAATTCATATCTCGGGTAAAAAACAACCAAAATATTGTATTTTGACACATTGTTTAAAACGTTGGGATGTGTAGAATAAGGGAAAAATACATTTTTGTAAAAAAAGTAAAAAAATAAAAATTTTGTTGAACAACGAAAAAAAAACGTTACACTGAAGCGCACTTTTTTCGGTTTTTTCCGATTTTCTCGAGTCACTTGCAAAATATCCAGGGGGACTTTCTGGACGTCATTCAGGTACCTAAGGCCTACCGAATCCCGCTAAGTTTGCTTTTGTCCTAATTTTTACAAGGTCAAAAGTTAATTGCCCAACATTATTTTGAGTCTTATGGATTTTAAAGCTTCCGTATTTCGAGGTTTCCTGATTTTGAGACTTCCATATTTGTTCTTCTGGATTTTGTGCTTCGGTACTTCCAATTATTTACATAACGATTTTTTTTTAATTTAGAGATAATTTAGAAAACTGAGGTTGGGTTCAAAGACGATCATAGGACTAAAGAAGTGGTTTTCACGTGTTGGTTTACGTTTTTCATATCTACCTATGTGAGTTTAGGGGAGGCGAGGGTAATGGCGATCAGTGGGTAATACCGATCACTACATGTTTTAATTTGTTCGCTTGTTTTGATTGAACCTATTTATTACATATTGTAAAGTGACATAAATGAAACTGTTTTCACCTTTCGTAGCACAAGATCATGTGTCTAATTAAAGTGGAGGCGTCAAAGGAGTATTTTTATGTTTCAGATTGACAGTTATATAACCTCACTAAAGAACTCACTTGACAGATGTAGTTTTTCTATCTCTTGAGTAGCATACAATTTTTTTTATTTAAATGAAAGGTAATATCAGCAAAATTAACATTTTTTGGGGACATCTGACAACAGTAGATTTTGAAGCCATGCAAGTGATCGCCATTACCCCACGAATTTTACATTTTTCATTTTTCTTATGAATCATTAAAAAACATTTTTTTTCTAACTTTTTGTGTTATTGGACTCGAAATAATTTTTTATAAGAAGTACTTTGTGTCTTTTGATTTTTCATTTAAATTAAGTCATAGTACAGGTAAGACAATAGGACAAGTATAAATTTTTGTTTATTATGTGATCGCCATTACCCCGCCTCCCCTATAAAGGTCAAAATAGTAGATTATGCACGCTATTGTTATTGTTATTTTGACGTGTAGGGCATTGTGGCTCTAGCCGATAGAAATTTTATTCTTGGCGGTAAACTAATTTTTGTTCGCGAACAAAAATGTCTATCAGATTGAACAGAGAGAAAATGGGATGAAGAATGATACAATCGTAGAATGAAAAACCAAAAATGTTCATATTTTTCATCATTGTCTGCAGATGTACAGAAGAACTTTTTTCAGATTTCATGTAAAGTTTTTGGAATCGAAGTTCAGTTTCAGTCAAGATGCAGTTTGTGTATCATGTCACAAACTTTTCATAGATTACGTCAAGCTTGCTATATATTCCAAAAATTGCATAAGCTGGTCAGATATTTTATATATATAGCAGGAGGAGGGAGCCAGAGTTCTATAAAAAACATTTGCTGTCCAAAATTAAAGTTATACGAAACCTACAAAAAACAAAATATTCTTAGAGTCAATTAATGTGGTTATGAATTCTTAATCTGTTTGCTACATTTAAAATTGTGAAGTGCATTGAAGACAGACAGTGCAGAACTTCAATTTAATTTATAAACCAACGCCTTTACGCAATAATCAACTTTTATCATTGTTCTTCAATGGAAAAAGGTGATTGCTGCATAAGGTCACCGAATGATTGAAGAATATTTCATTGGAACAAAATCGATTATAAAATATTGGAACGATTTGTTATATCTTTTGGAACAAAGTGACAAATTTTGGGACGAAAACACATAGTCTGGTATCTTGAATTCGAATGAATGGTAAATTGGAATGCTGACAGTCAGAGAGACCTATCAATAGATTCACCGTTCCTATTATATGAACTGCTTAACTTACTCTTATGAAACAAATGAGACAAATTGATTTTCTGGTAAATTCTCTGAAATGTATGACCTAGGCAAAGTGTTTCATTAGTTTTGAAATCATATTATAGTCTCATAGACGATTTTTAACAAAGCGGTTTTTATTGTTCCATATAGTGTATGATCTACTTTGAATATTAATGATATTTTTAAGAGCATTCAACGAACCATTATAGTTCCACTGAAATTTCGTATTTAGTTTACGTGATAGTGCAAAGAAAATTGTGCAGGTGAATGACTTTGATATGAGTTATAAAGTAATGCTACAGGCAAAATTCAATTTAAGCAAAACTCTTCCATATATCAAAATACTTTCTTGGTTGAACAATACTGTTGGTTCAATTTCATTGGGCGTAGCATTTCCATCAATCAAGTAAGACAACAGTCAGTTCAGATTCTTTCAGTTCATCTATAATATGAGAAGACTACCTTTTTATAGCAAAAGTTTTATATTCATTTCTTCAGGCGTTTGATTGAGAATTTTTCTTGAAAACTGAACACTCAACTTTAATCGAAATTTCTGTTACTTAAATTTGTTAACCAACTTACGATTTCCTTCAACCACCAAAATTAACATCTTTAAAACGAATCCAACCGTCACAATTTTCATTTTAACTTTTGACAAAATTTTCACGTGCGTTACCAGTGAGAATACTACTTTAACAATTTCCTTGTACAAACACTTCGCGTATTCTTTAACGTAATTTGAAACCACAAAACTTTCTATAACGAATTTCGCTGAACGATTAACAGCAATTTGTGTTTACAGTCTGGTATTTATATCATTGGATAACACAGGACGACGGTATATAGTCATAAAACTTTTTATACGTGGTGAAGTACGAAAATCTACACAGCAGCACTTGTGAACGAAAAGACAATCCTCGACGTGCACAATGATATGATATGAGCGACTACATCATACACCTACTACCTACAACCACGGATAACTCAGATACCTATCGTTTAATCTTGTTTCTTCAATCAAAATGTGAAAGAGCAAATAAATGCTAAAGCTTTTCGTGAAGGAACAGTTTATGAAATGGTGACTGGTGAACTTTCGATTTAAACTTTCATTGTTCGATGAAAGCTTTCGTTTTATACGAAGTGAAAGTTCACATGTAACTTTTCATCAATTTTATACGGTAGAATTTTCAAATGAGAAATAGATCATCTCATGATTGTTGAATGTGGTGTGTTTATGGACAATTTGCATTGAAATTCTTATTAAAATCATATGCGATTCAGAATAGATGTGGCAAACAGAATAGATGTTGCAAAAAGACTCGAACGTATAATTTATTCCCTTGACTGAAAGTCTAGGGTCTTACGAAATAAAATACGTCCGTAGTTCACTATGACTATATTTGATAAAATGTATGATATATTGACCAAAAACATAAAATACTGAAATGTCTGTAACGCTTGATATCACGATAACTTGAGTATTTCTAAACCGATTTTTGCAAATTTGGTTGCTCTATCGACGCAGATTAAATTCCTCAGGTCAAGTTCGTAGATGGGTACAATAGAAGTTATTATCTGGTAGTTATTCCCAAAGAAATATTTTTCTGTTTTTTTATTGGCACGATAACTTCGGTAATTATGGACCGATTTTCAAAAACTGTTTTTCATTGGACGAAGACTATGATTTTTGAGGTCAAGTGCCTTAATGGTTAAAAAAGAAGTTATAGTCTGGTAGTTATTCCCAAAAGAATTTTTTACGTTTTTTTAATATCAGGATAACTTCAACAATTTTGAGGGGATTTATGAGAAATTAGGTTTATTCGACGAAGATTAACATTCCTCAGCTTGAGTTGAACGATGGATACTATCGACGTAGTCCTCTGGCAGTAATTTTCAAAACAAGTTTTCCCTGTTTTTTTAATTTGTAGATAACTTGAGTAATTTTTAGCGGATTTTCGAGAAATTGATTTTATTATACGAAGATTAAAATTTCACAGGTTCAATGAAGATGAATGCATCGAATGAGTCATCTGGATGTATATAATTCTTGGTTTTATTTTTCCTTCATAACACACTCACTTTGTTATTTAAAGTTAAATTCACATCACTGCTTTGAAATTCACAACACATAGGTTGTCACATAGGGAAGTCGTTGGACTGGTATGTCGGTGGTCGGGAGTTCAATCCCCTAGCGTGAACCATTTTTTTTTCTTAATGATTTTTAAAAGAATTTTGGTCAATGTTTTTGATATCACGATAACTTGAGTAAATCTAAACGGATATTTACTTTAGTTTTATTCGACGAAGACATGAATTCCTCAGGTCAAGTTCGCAGATGGGTGTAATAGAATTTATTATCTGATAGTTAATCCCAAAAAAATATTTGGCTGTTTTTGTAGTGGCAAGATAACTTGAGTAATTGTGGACCGATCTTCAAAAACATTTTTTTATATGGCGAAGACTACAATTTCTGAGGTCCAGTTAGTTAATGGCTAAAAGATACTTCATAGTCTGGTAGTTATTCTCAACAGAATTTTTTTCTGTTTTTTAAATGACACGATAACTCTTATTCTTATCGGATTTCTAAAAACTCTTTTTTATTCGAAGACATGAATTCTTCAAGTCAAGTTCGTAGATGGGTACAATAGAATTCATTGGCTGGTAGTTATTCTGAAAACAATATTTTGCTGTTTTTTTTAGTGGCAAGATAACTTGAGTAATTGTGGACCGATCTTCAAAAACTTTTTTTTTATGTGATGAAAACTACAAAACTACAATGTTGAGTTCGTAGATGGATATGAGAAGTCATTCATTGTCTGTTTGTTTTTCTCAAAAGATTTGTTTTTATGCTTTTCCAATGGCGAAATAACTCGGGGAGTTATGAACATGGTTTCGAAATTTTTGTTTATGTTTGTAGATTTTGATGATTAGCTTCGTTTAATATCGATCATGTAATCATGCAATGGTAAAATTAATTAAAAAAAGCAAATAAAAAAACAAATACATCCGCCGGATTTGAACCGGGCACCTCCAAGTTTCCAGTACAACACTAATGTACTGAACCACCGATGTGTTGTGGGCGTTGTCGTTAATTCAAATACCTTATAAGGTTAACACGTGATGTACATTTTATAAAGTTTTGGTTACGTTTAAAAGTTAGTTTCCATTGATTGAAATTTCTAGGTTTTTACATATGTGAGTAAATTTAAACTGTTCTTCATATTAAAATTAACAAACTTTGTAAAAACAATTAGCTGCAAATAGGGTAAAGCAGCTTTCAATCCATGATTAGACCCGTACGAAGAACGAAGTTCTTCGAAAAGGGGTCTCATGCGTTTACCACGACGTTTGTAACCACCCCAATTTCGACGCGGGAATAGGGGGGGGGGGGAGCTTCGATCATGGTCCTTAACAATAAAAAAAATGTCCGTCCGTCCGTCCGTCTGTCTGTCAACACGATAACTCGAGTGAAACTCAACCGATTTTCAAAAACTTTCTTTTTCCTGAAAGGTAATCGAAAAATGTTTTATGGGATTGAATCTGGGCAATGTCCACCAAGCTAGGGCCGTTTAAGTGATTTTTGGTCTTTTGTACATAACTCGAGTAAATCTTTTCCGATTTTCAAATTTTTTTTTGTTTGGAAGACTTGGGCATAGCCGTCAAATTATGGAAGAAACTTTTTTGGCTTTGAGTCCTTAGACTTAGCTAGGGCACTAAAATCGAGTCTCTGCTAGGGCCAAACGTGTTTTTTGTACATAACTCGAGTAAATCTTTTCCGATTTAAAAAAACAAATTTTTATTCGAAATGTCTGGGAATGCCTAACAGTTTATGAAAGAAAACTTTTTACTTTGGGTCGCTGGACCTACCTAGAGCCCTAAAGAAGCTGGCCGACTAGGGCCCTACTTGTTTTTTATACATAAAACGAGTAAATTACATCCGATTTTCGTGATTCTTTTTCTATTCGATAGGTAATCAAAGCCTTAAGAGCATCCAAGAAAAAATTTGTGCCCAGGCCGAGCCTAAGATGGCCGCTAATGTTACGATCAATTTAGGCAATTTATTTTGGAAAAATTCAATTATTTTGAAAACTATAAGAGATAGAAGATCGGTGTCAAAATGAAAGTTGTTGGGCTCGGTGTGGTGCATGTAGTGATGCCTGCCAATATGGCCGCTAATGTTAGGGTGGATCGATCTAGGCAATTTATTTTGGAAAAATTCAAATATTTTGAAAACTATAAGAGATAGAAGATCGGTGTCAAAGGGAAAGTAGTTGGTTTAGGTGTGGTGCATGTCGTGATTGAAGATCGGTGTCAATGGCAAACTCTTTTGTCTATGAAGGTATGGGGCACAGGCCTCTTCTAAGTGCTCTAAGTCGGTTCTAAGATCGGCCGTAGAACAAATAACATTTTTTGAAAATATGTCTGAGAAAAAAGTTTTTACATTTTTTTGAAAGTATTTTGAATTTTGTTATTTTGGGGGTTTCTTCGGACGGGTTTTTCAGTATTGCCCTATCGGCAATTTCCAATCCAATTTAACGTATGACGCCCACGTCACTTTAGAGTTATGCAATATTTACTTGCTTAGATACGTTCGAGCCTTTTTGTAACATCTATTTTGTTTGCCACACCTATTCTGATACGTACGGGTCCCCTGCATATGTAATTTTTAATGTTGTACCGTTTTTTGATCAACGGTCCCGGCAATGAAACTTGCATTTTTCATTATAGCAAACCCAGAATAGGGCTTGATATTAGTTAGAAGAATAAGTATGAGGTAAAAGAAACTCCTTGAGAATGATTGTTTGCCAATCGAAATCGTGGTCGGAAAATTTGAAAAAATTAATGAGTACAATAAAAATAGAAGTTTTTCTTCGACACTCTCCCTAGAAAATATTAAAAAATCCTTTTTTAGGAAAGCTTGGAAGAAAGGTTTTTATATATGTAAGTAAAGAACTTGCTTCACATCAAAATTACTAAAAATTTATAAAAAACATATGCAGGGGACCCGTTCGCATCGGAATAGATGTGGCAAACAGAATAGATGTTGCAAAAAACGACTCGAACGTATTTCAGTAAATATTGCCTTAAGTCTTACGTGTATGAAATTACGTAGCCATTACATCGGACTGGAAATTGCCAAAAGGGCAGTATTGAAAAACCCGTCCGAAGAAACGCTATTATAATCTCTTTGAATCCCTAAAAAAATCTCAAAATGTAAAAAAATGCGCTACGGCAGATCTAAGAACCTACCTAGAGCACTTAGGAAAGGCCTGTGATCCATACTTCCATGAACAGAAATGTTCGCATCTTTTTATCTGCAACACTGCACAAAAAAAGTCTCAACATTAACATTAACATTAACATTCACGAAAAATCACTAAATATCTTGTAGGGTCACGTAGCGAGAATTCGGCCCTCACTAAAGGCTCTACAGCCCGATCCACCCAACAGATTTTCACCAGTTTAATTTTCGTGGTTTTTTGATGTTCATATCTTTTATTTAAAACCTTCAATAGGGATTTCCGTCCTAATTTCGCAGAGAAACTTTTTTCACCGACCTTCAAAAAACCACGTTTTTGAATGTAACTTCGCAAGTTCTTAACCGATTTTTCCCAAATTCAAACCCGTAATCATTTTTTATTAATCTCTCAGAAAAAAAAGGTTTTGAAAATGAGATTTACTCGATTTATGTAGAAAAAAAACTTTTGGCCCTAGTAGAAACTCAGTTTTAGGGTTGTGGCTGAGACTCAAAATCGAAAAATGTTCTTCCATCAAATGTCGGGCATGTCTCAGCCTTTCAAACAAAAAAATGTTTTTGAAAATCGGATAAGATTTACGTGAGTTTTTTGCAAAAGACCAAAGACCACTTAAACGGCCCTAGCTCAGCGGTTTTTGGCCCGAAAGTGCACAGATTTAATCCCATAAAAGCTTCTTCGATTTCCTTTCAGGAAAGAAAAAGTTTTTCAAAATCGGTTACGTTTTACTCAAGTTAGAACGGTGACAGACGGACGGACGGACAGACAAAATTTTTATTGCATTTTTCTCTTATTTAGATCCCAAAACGATCCCGGGTCGAAATTGGGGTGGTTACAAACGTCGGGGCAAACGCATAAGACCCCATTTCGCAGAACTTCGGTCTTCGTACGGGTCTAAAAATTCGGATGATCATCGGGTTAGCGAGCATTTTTTCCGAAAAAAAACTTCGCGCTCCAGCATGGTGTGAAAAGTAATGATATATTATGCTACAAGGGCTATCATATTGTATCCCGTATCTCGGAAGGGCTGATGATGAAGGGAACCTTCAGAGGTTTTTAACCCTCCAAAATACTGAATACAATACTATAGCCCGTGTAGCATACTACATGATAACAGGAGGATATGAAACTTTAGTTTGAGGTCTATAATATAGACCTGTATATTGTAGACCAGTGTGTTATAGACTATTATAATGAAATCAGATAATAGGTCCATTTTTACAAATTCAGGTTAAGTCACATCTATGTGCACAATAAAAGTAATGATCTGGGAGTAATTCTCGAAAGAGTTCTTGATAACTTGAATAAAACTTAAAAGATTTTTAGAAATTAGGTTTTATTCGACGAAGAAGTTAATTCCTCAGGTTAGTTCGTATTCGTAGATGAGCACAATAGAAGTTACCAACTGATAGTTATTCCCGAAACAATTTTTTCCTGTTTTTTTAATGAGGCGATAGCTGTTTTCATTTAGCCAAACTGACAAGGTCAATTTTGCGAAAAAGCAATATTGGACTGATGATCTGGGAGTTATTCCAAAAGAGTTTTGAACTGTTTTTTAAGTCATTATATATTGAGCAACTCTAAACTATTTTTCAAGAATTTAGTTTTAGTTTGACTAGGAATAAAATTTCTGAGGCCAGGTTCGGAGAATTTACAATTTCTCTTGATTGAAAGTCAGGGTCTTGTAACAGAAAATCACTTATGTACACAGTGTGATAAATAGAAATGCGATTAAAGTTAAAATGTAATACGTGACTACGTACGTACTTCTTTACCGAATTTCTACAATCAATTATCAATAATAGTTATTTGGATCACAAGGGACGAAAAGTAAAAATTTCAACCGTGTGCGAGAGTTGCTGCCCGCGCCGAAGGCAAGGGCTGCAATCGCACAGGTTGAAATTTTTACGTCGTCCCTTGTGATTCACGTAATTTTTCATTACAACAACTACGAATATTGTCATTTTCGCATCCCAAACTAATAGAAAAACAAAAGCAAGTTTAAATGTGAAAACATTTCAACCGTTAAAAATATCAGTTTCTAATAGAGGTCTTAGTCAGCATCATAATCATCAAACTTGTCATTGACATGACGCTCAGACAGTAACACGTCTAGAACACACAGCTGGAGATAATTAGAAGAGATCAACATTTCGGCATCTAGTGCCAATATTTATTAAGTCATGCAACTTTTTATTATGCTGATGGTCGTGATGGGCAAAGTGTTGACGTATTTATTCGTCTCGGTTAGAGGTATTGATTGGACTATCGAACTGTCATCGAAATGATTACTGCTGCCAAAATGTTGATCCCTTCTAATGAACTCCATAACGCAACTGTTCTAGATGTGTTAATGTCTGAGCGTCATATCAAAGACAAAATAATTCAAATAAGAGTTTATACGTTAATGGTAAAAGTAATATGTAAGGAATTGCATCGAAGGATTGATTCCAAGTTTGTTGCCTTTAATCCGTAGAGATTCGCAAAGTATCGAATGACTGTCCACAGTTGCGTTTACTCAACAAAAAATTCTCTGAATTGAGATGGTTTGTTCGCTAATCGAAAGTCCCCTAACTTCTACATCTAATTTAATAGAATCTATGAACCTTCTCCTTATTCTACCACTTAGCCTAACACTCGGGACCTGTACTTCCAAATGCTTTTCAGTAGCTTATTATTACCCATTCTAAAAAATCATATCGTTTCTGAATTGTTGTTCTTATAAACAAAAATTTCTGCGATATGCCTCTATCATTTTGGAATAAATTCAATTGAAAGTGCACTTTAAAATTGGCCTATCAATTAGATATTAAAAGCTATAAATGTTTCTGCAATTTTTCTAACTGAAACTCACGTCCTTATTTCGTAAATAATCTGAGCAGCGGCGCATACGCTTCGATCAAAGTTAGCTCAAATTAAATTGAATTTAGAGAACCGAAAAAAAATATTTTCGGTTCTTTGTTATTTTCGGCTCCCATTTAGAGAACCGAAAATATTTTCGGTTCCCTTACCAATCAAGAGTTGAATTTTTTCATTTTCGGTTGTCATTTGGGAAGCGAAAATGACAATATTCGTAGTTGGTGTAATGAAAAATTATTTGAGAGATCGCTACGTCTTTAGTCAAATTTATTTTCGAAAATGTTTTAGCTGAGTCATTCATACGTATGAGTCGCTTAGCTGAAAATCAGCTCAAGTAAATTAATAACTAAATTTCATTGAAGCAAACAATGAAACGGCGACAACGGGATGTTAACTCCCCTCTATTAAAATTATTCAGAAAAAAGAGAACCTTAGACACAAACATTATTGACTTGAACGACACAGAGATTTCTCTCGATGAAAACGACGAATTCTATGATTGTGAATAAACAACACATCACATATTTATGCATAGAATTAAGGCACCACACACTAGTGTAATTTGTTATCATGAATGTAGAAATCAGCTGTATTTTGTTTATGTTTGTTATCGACCCTCTGTATAGTGTTTAGGATAAGGAATTTGTTTATGTAAAACCCTTATGTTTTTAGTCTTGACCATACCCTGAAGATGAGAGCGTGACTCTCGAAACCGGTCGGAAAATTTAAATAAATGGCATAATTTAAAACTGGCTTGTCAAGTCTCGTTTTTTACTGATTTAATAAAATTTATTAAATTTACAAGAAATTTCAAATTTCTGAAAAGTTTTCAAATTCATGGAGATCGGAATTTTGAAGAATAACGTAACTGGAACTTGCTCCTCAAACAGCATGTTAGTCACCGCCAGTCATCATCGAATAAAGAATCGCTTAACCCAGCTCCTACGCGACAAAGGATTAAAATGTTTTGAAGAAGTACACGGAATAGACACAGACGGACAATCAAGATTCAGCGACATAATTGCGTTTGACATAAAAAGAAAACGAGCGTTCATCGTAGAGGAAAAAAGATCAATTTATGACAAATGCATCCCGTTCTACAAGGAAAAATATGCGAATTCCTATGACATTAATGATTGGTCCGTGCGAGGCCTATGGTTCGGAACTTGTGGCGAAAGTGTTTTGAAATTCTTCGACAAATTTAAATTAGACAAGTCAGTTTTAAAATCTTTGACCGAGGAAATTTTAAGCAGTACTATCCACACCATAAATAATCACATCTACAATTGACAAAACATTTAACATTGTAAGATTGAACCTCTCAGATTAAAAAAAAACAAAGAAACAAAAAAACTATAAATTCGACAAATTGTTAGTTGCAATGATATCTATGTATGATTGATTAATATGCTGTGTATATAAGCAACCTACCTTAAGTGGGCAGTATATTTATTGTTTATAGTAGTTTGTCGACCATGTTGCGATACGTTAATTTTTTCAGCATCAGTCCTAATATTGTCCATACGAGCCAAAGGCTTTTTGCAACAAACAAATCGATTGAGAAGAAAGTAACAACCAAACTTAAAAAATTTACTCCACAGAAACCATTATATTGTCAGTGTACAAACAATTTTTGATCAGATTGCAATGTATACATACGACATTGTAACGTCGTATCATAGCAACGGAGGGGTACATTTCAGCACATGTATCAAATTTTAAAAGTCATATCGCTACAAGGTGTAAATTTGTTTCACTTCCCCTCACACTCTTAAAAAAATTGGAAACTGTTTCGATTTTGATCGCGTTACCGCATCGTGAACAACATCGAAAACAGTCGAAAATCGATTGTGCGTTGCAAAAAATATTTTCTTCTTATTCAAATTTGGAGAATTTTCATACAATAAAGAATTTCTATGAGTTTCAGATTTAACATTTTCTCAGAAATTTTGTGTTGTAACTTCTCTACACTTTTTAAACATTTTAGAAATTTATGAAATCTTGAAATTTTAAAATTACAGACGCATCAAAGTTAGACTGAACACTAAAGGAATATCAGACGTTTAATTGTCACAACATGAGATATGTTCACGTTAACATTTTCTTTTGTTGAATTCTGCATCGAACGCACGCGGTTCTATGTGAATTCAAAAAGCGCCCGTTGGGTGAACACTTCCCATTCCCTTTGACTTTAAAAGTCATAAATTTCATAATATAGTGTTCAACGTAACTTGACGGGGCTGTACTAAATTTCAATTTAAATATTCATGATTTGCTAATAGTGATTGAACTTCAAGATTTTCATCAATTCTAAAAATGTTTAAAAAGTGTTGAAGTTACAAAAGTCCAAATTTATAAGAAAATGTCAAATCTGAAATTCATAGAAATTCCCCATTCCATGCATGATTATGAGAGAACGTAGAATCTTTATGAATCCTAAGAAAATGGCTGCCACCTGTCAAAGTGACGCCATCTTGGATTTTTTGCTTTTAAAAGTATTTGGGAAGGTATGGGAGGCAGATCATTGGTTTCTTCGGCAAAGTCTCAGAGTTTTGTTAGTAGAAGTCACCAGTATTGGTGAAAATGTCGGGCAGTTGGGCATTGGGTCAATTTTTATGCTTTTGAAAGTATCTGGAAAGGTATGAGAGACAGACCATTGATTTCTTTGGCAAAGTCTCAGAGTTTTGTGAGTAGAAGTCACCAGTATTGGTGAAAATGTCGGACAGTTGGACATTGGGTCAATTTTAATGCTTTTAAAATTATTTCCGAATGTATGGGAGCTAGACGATAGGTTTCTTTTGCAAAGTCTCAGAGTTTTGTGAGTATAAGTCACCAGTATTGGTGAAAATGCTGGGCAGCTCGGGGGAAGAAGCGGTAAGGGGATAACCGGTTGTATGGGGAAATGGTAGTACGGGGAAAACAGTAATGAGGTGAAAATGGTAGTACGGGAGAAACGGTTGTACGGGAAACAGTAGTACGGTGGAAACGATTTTACGGGGAAAACGGTAATGCGGGGGATACGGTTGTGCGGGGAAATAGTAGCACGGTGATAACGTTTGTGCGGGGAAATGGTAGCAGGGGAATATGTTAGTACGGTGAAATGGAGTACGGGGAAAACGGAAGTGAGGAGAAAATTGTAGGACGGGAGAAACGGTTGTACGGGGAAATAGCAGAACGGTGATAACGTTTGTACGGGGAAATGGTAGCACGGGGGAAATGTTAGTACGGGGAAATGATAGAACGGTGAAATGGTAGTACGGGGAAAACAGTAGTGAGGAGGAAATTGTAGGACGGGAGAAACGGTTGTACGGTGTAGCACGATGATAACGTTTGTACGGGGAAACGGTAGTACAAAGAAAATTGTAGTACGGGGAAAAGTGTTGTATGGGGGAAACGGTAGTAAATGTGAAAGGGTAGCACGGGGAAAACGGTAGTACAGACGTAATGACAGTATACAGCAAACGGTAGTTCGGCAAAACGGTTTTGCGGGAAAATGGTAGTACGGTGGAAAACCAGATTTGCGTAAGCTTATGGTAACTACTAAAATACTACTAAATCCATTTCTTACTCATCTAAATCTAACTTTGCACACCCTTGCATACATTTTAGTATTAATGTCGCAAATCTCCGACCTAGCGGACAAGAATGCTTAATGTCCGCGTAGCCCCTAGGGGCGGGGGTATTTACTAGTTGAAATATAATTTTGAAACGAGTAAAATTATTTTTGTAAACTTTTATCTTTTCTAAATAAAATTGAGACAAAAACTCAAATTGCAAGTACTCATTTGTCATAGTACATATAGATTTTTAGCAAAGATTCTTTTGAAAGAGCCTCACTTGAAAGACTCTTGATTCAGCTCACTAGCTACTCACGTGAGAAGAGCAGAAAACAAAAACCCTGCTATTCAACGGGATCTAACTAGCATTGAACGAAAATATCTTTTCTGCAAGTAATGGCGCTTAAAATAATTTCGAAAATCGATAAATATCAAAGACACTTTCAATGGCCGATCAAATCCTAATTAAACGTCCGTTTTCCTGGTGCGTTTGTCTCTTAATTACAATCACAACAAAAACCCTTTTAAAAGGGAAATGTGACGAAAGTCCTTGTCTCTTCTTCCAAAACAACTGATATCAATTTGGGTGACGCTGGACGCTTCGAAACGCAAAAAAAACTTTCAAAATATTTTCACATTTAATTAAAAAAATGCGTCACAAATGCCGGACCCACGAGTTTTTCTGCTCTTTCAGTTTTATACGCAAACATTTGACTTCCTGTACAAAAATACTACATCCATTCCTACTAACTAAACTTTTTCTTAAGTTAGTTTAAAGACCAACTTCTTTTAAATTGTACCAACTTTATTTTTTATTTACTTCCTACCACAGTTTCAGGCAACTAATGTGCCCATCATCAGGGTGTCTGTAATTAACTAAAATCTAAACATACAAATTCTTCTTGACGAAGTACATTTTAACTATGTACAACATTACAAAAATTCTTTTTATCATTCTACCAGCAAACAAACCATGAATCTAAACAAAAAACAGCTGTTATTTTACTCTCATTATTCCATGTTCGTATGTTGTGTCTGTATTACTCAAAAAGGGTGTGGTCAAATTTATTTTTACTCACAATCCACATCCACATACTCTTCATCTGATGTTTCGTTGTGTGTTGTATTTGTCAAGTCCAACATATTTTCGTCAACTACTTTCGCAATGGTGAATAATGACAGCAGTGGCAAGGTCACTTCACCCCAGTCGTCGTTTAACAAATTTTGGTGTTTATTTCTGTAGATGTGAATAGCCTCGTAGTACTAAATCTTCCAATGGTCTCGGACTTCTTGCACCAATTTTAGGTTGCTGGTTTGAGGAAAATAAGTGCTTACCTACTGCCGTCTTCTTCTTACATCTTGCAGACCTCACGTGCTCATTGAATCTAATAAATAGTTTCCGAATCGCCATTCCAAAATAATACCTCCCGCAGCACCTGCACTGTATGCGATATATTCCTGACCTGTGCAGTTTAGGTTTTATTGAACCAACGAGCTGTCTAAGGGTGCCGGTGTTCCTGTGGAATAACTCATATCCGTGCGTCTCCTAGATTGGGATGAGCTTTTCTGTTACTTCTGGGAAACTTAAAATTCCCACTCGTTTTTTCGGTTCCATGTCAGCTGATTCCAACGTCGTAATCTCTCTCAATGCTTTCTTGTCATGGTGTTTCTTTACTATATGTCTGATTGTTGATTCATTAAAACCATTTGCTGCGCCAATCTCGATTATTTTCTTTGTCTCTTTGTTTACTTTTTCGTCAGATAGGGGAAGGTTTGTCATAAAGTGCGCCATTGGATGGTACGCCGCCATTTTATGTTTTCTGTCATAGTAAGAATCACACGTAATCCTCCTCATTGTGCTCGTCGTTTTTCTTAATACGTCGTCTGTCAGAGTCCCTTCAACATTTTCCACCATTACATTTAGGAACGGAAGTTTTTTGTCTTTTTCCCTTTCTACTATGAATTTTACTGCATTCGGTTTAACTTTGTTCATGGTTTCTTCGAACAATTTTTTTTACCGTACCGCGTCGAACTTTCTCCCACTGTTTACTGCAAAAATGTCGTCAACGAAACGAAAAAAAAAATACATTGCTACATTCAAGTCAAATTTTTGCGGTGTGAAAGCTGAAAGAACAGAAAAACTATAACACTGGTGTGTCCGGCATTTGTGACACATTTTTTTAATCAAATGTGAAAATATTTTGAAAGTTTTTTTTTTGCGTTTCGAAGCGTTAAGCGTCACCCAAATTGATATCAGTTGTTTTGGAAGAAGGGACAAGGACTTGCGTCACATTTCACTTTTAAAAGGGTCTTTGTTGTAATATCAGTAGTTTTGGAAGCAATTGTAACCGATTAACAGAAAAATATCAAAAAACCTGATGAAAGTGGAAAAGTGCTAGATAAATCCACAAAAATCCTTAAGAATCCCTTAAGCCTAGGAAAGTCCATTGGATGACCTGTCTCATGTCGAGAATAACAGAAAAATATCAAAAAACCTGATGGAAGTTGAAAAGTGCTAGAGAAATCGACAAAAATCCTTAACAATCCCTTAAATCTAGGGAGCTTCATTGGATGACCTGTCTCATGTCGAGAATAACCGAAAAATATCAAAAACTCTAATGGAAGTTGAATACCTCACTCACCCAACCGTGACACTCACACACACACACATTATTTTATATGGGATTAGCCTTAGAGCCTTAGCGCTCAAATGAGGCCGGTAACCCCATTTTTTGAAAATCTTAGATGGCGTAGAATGCCCATCCGAAGGTCCCTGCAAAATTTAAAGAAGATCTGACCGCCAGTTTTCGAGAAATCGCCAAAAAAGTCGATTTTCATACAAATGGCTCTGGAACTACTAACTAACTAACGAACTAACTAACTAACGTAGGATATTTTCATTAACTTTGGCTTCTATGACAATGCACTTTTTTTATCATTTTCATCATTTTTATTATTTTCTAAAGGTCATATCTCCGGATCCACCCAACCGATTTTAATGAGTGAAAAAACACTTCGCCTTAACATTTTCCGTAGAATCCAGGAAAAATATTTTCCGGGGGGTACGTTGCGAGAGGGGGAAGTCAAAACTTAGCTGTATATATGGTTCCGCAGTCTACGAAAAAAAAATTCTGATTTTTTTGATCGTATGTGGACTTGCGACACGGGCGCAATGCTACTGCGAGCCCATGATTTAAGAAGCCCATAACTTTTTATGGGAAACGCATGCTTTTCCTTAATCGACCGCTTATCCATTTTATGTCAGCTACAGTATGTATGAAAATCCACGCGCTTGCACCGTAACTGATGCTGAAATGTCCACAGTAAACATGCATATTACTCCGCACCACTCACCGTTATATTTATTCATTGCTACAGTGACCCGTACGAAGAACGAAGTTCTTCGAAAAGGGGTCTTATGCGTTTACCACGACGTTTGTAACCAGTCGAATTTCGACCCGGGCGTAGGGGATAAGAACCGATAATGTAGATGATGAATCAGCAATAAAAAACATATGCAGGGGACCCGTACGTATCAGAATAGATGCGGCAAACAGAGCTGATGTTACGAAGAGACTCGAACGTATTTAAGTAAATATTGCTTTAACTCTTAAGTGTATGAAACTACGTCCACATTAAGTTGTATTGGAAATTGCCGATAGGGTAATATTGAAAAACCCGTCCGAAGAAACGGTGTAAAGAAACCTTTCCGAAAGCACAAAATTGACACCCCAAATATAGATAAATTTCAACTCAATTTTCTCTACAACATAGAAAAAACCATTTTTTGGGCTAGGGTCGACGTTAACACCGACCTAGGGCCTTTAGTAGAGGGCTCGGACACATAATTCCATAGCCAAAAATTTTTCCCTCAATTTGCTCTGCAACATAGCAAAAAAAAATTTTTTTGACTAGGGCCAACCTTAGAACAGACCTGAAGCCCACTTCAGCCCTAAGCACAGCCACCGGGCCCAAATTTGTTTTTGAATATAATTCGGTACTCGATTAACTCTCAAATAGAAAAAGAATCAACGAAATCAGTTAGGATTTATCCAACTTATGTAAGCAAACACGTTGGGCCCTAGTAGAAACTCAGTTTGAGGTCCTGACTGAGTCCAAGGGTTTCCAATCAAAAAATTTTCTGCCATAAAACGGGATACAGTCCTAGACCTTTCGATCAAACAAAATTTGAAAATCGGAAGAGATTTACCCGAGTTGAGTACATTGAGCTAACAACAGAGCTGCTCCACCCAATAGTCGTTGAAGTGTGGGAAACAAATATCATTCCCGAGGAATTTACCGACGCCTTGATCATAAAACTGGCGAAAAGAGGCGATACAACAGTCTGTAGCAATTGGCGTGGTATCACACTTCTTAACACAATCAACAAAATCATCTCAATAATCATTCACAGTCGAATATCAAAGGTACTAGAACCATCAATTCGCAAACAGCAAGGTGGTTTCAGGCCTCATCGATCATGCATCGACAACATCAATAGCTTAAGAATTATCATGGAACAATCAGAGCTCAACGCTACGCTGTACTTGCTCTTCATTGATTTTAAACAAGCCTTTGACAGTTTAGATCGAAATGTTATGTGGAAGATTTGGTCGAGCTACGGCATCCCTAAGAAAATCCTGAACCACATAATCGGGCTTTATCGAAGTGGAAAATGTCGTGTTATACATTGTGGAAAACTGGGTCGATGTTTTACCGTGGATTCTGGTGTGAAACAAGGATGTGTGTTATCGCCTCTCTTACTCTTGCTCATACTGGACTGGGTTATGAGAAAGGTGAATACATTAGAGTAGAGTAGAGGTATTCAGTGGACCCTAACCGATCGTCTTTGTGATATTGATTTTGCTGACGATCTAGCCCTTTCGGCGCAGACTGCTCGTGCGTGATATGCATGAATCGTTACGTCTACTTGTGAAATATGCTGGACAAGTTGGACTAAAGATAAACGTAACGAAAACTAAATTGATACGCATGAACACAACAGTACCGCGTAATTTGTCGATCGATGGTAAAACAATAGACGAAGTAGAGAGCTTATGTTATCTTGGAAGTATCATATCAATGGATGGAGGAGCTGATTTGGACGTAGAAAGCCGTATACGAAAAGCGCGCCAAGCATTCGTCTCGCTTAACAACATATGGAACTCAACGCAACTGACAAGAAACCTGAAATTGAGATTTTTCAAAACGAATTGCGTATCAGTATTGCTGGACGGTTGTGAAACTTGGAAAATGACATCGAACATCTTGAATAAAATCCAAGTTTTCATCAACAGGTGCCTCAGACGCATACTGGAAATACGTTGGCCAGAAACTATCAGCAAACTATCAGCAACAATAACCAGGTGTGAGCAAATGCAACCATTGATTATACGTCGAAAGTGGAATTGGATCGGCCACACTTTAAGGAGACCTGTTGGTGATATCGCGAAAACTGGAATCCGCAGGGAACACGAAAAAGAGGTCGTCCAAAGCAAACGTGGAAAAGAACAGTCGTCGATGAAGCGAGAGCTGGAAACAAAGAATGGAATGAAGTGAAGGCTCTAGCTAACAACCGAGTACGATGGCGACAATTTGTGGATGCTCTATGATCCCCCGTGGAGTAGGACTTAGATGATGATATACAAAAACACATATGCCCTTAGCAGAGACTCGTTTTTAGTGCCTTAGCTAAGTCCAAGGACTCAAACCCAAAAAGTTTCTTCAATAAATTGCCGGCCCATGCCCAGATCTTTCAAACAAAAAAGTTTGTGACAATCGGAAAAGATTTACTCGAGTTATGAGAAAAAAAACACGAATGGCCCTAGCATAGACTCGGTTTTAGTGCCCTATTTTGCTTCGACAAATACGCTCAAAAAACTTAGCAAGTACCCTGCAATTATGTGGTAAACGCTATCTGTGTAGTAGAGGTTTGAGGGAGTCACATAGTGAACAGAATAGAACGGTGTACAAAACTTTTTTTTCTTTATGCTATGCGCTTGTTTTAGTCTAATAGAAACACTTCTCGACGCCTCATCGTATTTCAATATAACCTTATAAAGGCGAAGAATGGTCTTGATAGGGTGTATTAATGGCACGCCTAAACACGATGTGAAAATAGACTCAGGTCTTAAGGTTGAAATTTGCGAACCGCCTTGCCTCTCCTCTGTATTCATATTTCTTGAAAACCGAGTGGGAATTTTCAATCTTTTCCTCAATACATTGCCTTGTTTGAAGTTCCCTACACAAAATGTGTGGCTACTAAAGCAAATTTGTTATGAAACCAAGGGCAAGAGCGAATGTCAGGTATGTACACTGATCACTTATCAACAAGCTTCTAGCATAACATCTACCATACGTAATCTGTATATACATACGGTAGATTCGCTCTTTAGGTTTCATCAAAGCAAAAATAACTTACTTAGGAAAGCCTCTTGGGAATTCCCTTTACATGAAAGCAAATGTGGTTGCGGACAGGATGATAAGGAAGGGGGAAGGCCAGAGCCCAGTATAAGGCACGAAGTTTTGGTGGTTAGTGGCACGCTCACTAGTGTCATTTCACCCCCTACACCCAGGTATTTTTCGTCATGGCTCATTGAGATTGGCCTCTTTCTGGTGAAGGACGGTTTAGCAATGGCTTCATCGCGGAGGCAATGCAAGTCATTA
>CM055406.1:57707865-57742869 GCA_029228625.1 Pseudolycoriella hygida
ATATACTGAATCAGAAGCCCCATTGTCGGATTTTTTGAGAGTATCTCGGCACCATTTCACAGAAGCCTCCTTTTGGTCGTCTGTCAATGTGTGTGGGATCCACCGAGAACAAAGCTTTCGTGTGCGTAAATGTTCGTGTAAAATTGTTTGTATTTGACTTTTCCCGATCCCAAGGGATGCAGCTATCTCAGCATAGGTCACATGTCGATCGGCTTCAATCATGTTCCGGACATGGTCAATGTTTCCATCGGTGATGGCTGTGGAAGGTCGACCTTCACGAAAGTCGTCACTGAGGTAAGTGCGTCCCGATTCAAACTCAGCGAACCACCGATAAACAGTGGTCTTGGATGGGGTCTCATCTCCAAATGCTTTTTGCAAACGATCAATACACAATTTGGGAGTCAAGCCAGACTTAAAGTCGTAGAAAATCATGGCTCTAAAATTTTTACGTGATAAATCCATTTTTTCTCTGCAATGACTTTTTGGAATTGTTGTATCTTTTGACTGCTACGATCGATTTTCATTTTGATCATCATTTTTAAATCAGGAAAGACCAATTTAATTTTTGTGTAAATTGACGAAAAGTTTACACGAGCCGATATAGCCGATTCCCGAAACTTTTAGGGTACCCCTCGTATGTCTGTGCCAGAAGAACCCGTCAAAGAGGACATGTCAAGCTGAACTTCTGCACTCTAAGCCGTGACGAATATTATAGATCATGAAAAAAGTTCTTCTATGAAATATTAGGCACAGAAACTACTTTGAAACAACGCAAAAACCTTTGGTGAACTTAAGCCTAAATCAGACAAACTCGACCAAAACTCATTGTATTTACATGAAATTCACTTTACAGGTGGCTTTTTCGTTAAAAAAACTTGACACAGAGGGGCGGACTCGTATGAAGGACTTTAGTGCTGTGTTTACCAGCAATGGGTTAAACATTCTAAATAAATCTCCTACTCACTTCTATGATAGTGGTGCTTCTTTGCTTGATTTGTTTGTATCGCGTAAATTGGACTTTGTGAAGAGAGTCGATCAGTTGGATACGGGTATGTCAGGGCATGACATTTTGATCATGAGTTATTTCTCACCCTCTGTTATTCCTCTAAAGCCTCAACGGTATTTCAGAAATATTCGAGGGATCAATGAAGAAAAATTGTTGAGGGATGTGGAAACCTTATCGTGGGATGGGGTTTTCAATATGGCGAATGTTAATGATATTGGCTCTTATCTTGAAGGGAGGGAGACATGCTCCTCTGAAACCATTTCGTGATCGTCATAATGCCAGAACTCCATGGTTTACGCGGGAGATTGGTCTCTTATTAATGCAAAGGGATATTGCCAGCAGGTACTGGAGATTAGTTCGCACAGACGAAGCACATAGCGAGTATCGTAGGTTACGTAATAGGGCAAATTCCCTGATCGAAAATGCGAAAAAGGATTATTATGACTTTCAGTTTCGGAACTGTAACGATTCTAAATCGACATGGATTGAATTGAGAAGTATGGGTATGGGTAAGAATAAATCTGTCATTAGTCCGCCATTTACGTCCGACGATTTTAATAGTCATTTGTGTGGGAGAACTGTTGGTGTTTCTTCTTCTACTTTGAATGCTTCGTCATTAGATAATCGGTTTCCAAACTTGTCTACAGGACGTGCACCCCCAATTTCCTTTTTGTTTCACAATGTTAATTACGAAGAAACTTGGAAATCGATCTTTCAAGTGACTTCCAGAGCCACCGGATTAGATGATTTACCGATTGCTTTTATCAAAAAAAACCTTACCCGTGACTCTGCCCTATATTTTTCACTTTTTCAATTATGTTTTGATGTCATCTGTTTATCCTAAGGCATTCAAGAAGTCAAAAGTGCTTCCAGTACACAAGAAGTCTTCTAAGTATGAGTTAAAAGATTTCAGGGGTGTCCATGTTTTGTCAGCTCTGTCTAAGGCTTTGGAGAAACTTATGAAGTGGTAAATAACGGATTTTCTCGATGGTAATAAACTTTTGCACGAATGTCAGTCGGGGTACAGGAAGAACCATAGTACTGATACGGCGTTGTTGAAGGTTACCCACGATATTAGGGAAAATTTACACTCAAGAGTGGCGGGTAAAAATATGGTTTCCCTTCTGCTTCTATTAGACTTTTCTAGCGCCTTCGATCTGGTTGATCATAAGTTGCTTCTGTCGAAACTGAAGTTTAATTTTAATTTTGGAGAGTGTGCAATTAAGCTAATAGAATCGTATTTGTCTGGTCGAAGTCAAGCCGTGCTTATCGATGATTTTCTGTCCTTATTTCGGACAACTGTATCAGGTGTTCCTCAAGATTCAGTCCTGGGTCCACTTTTGTTTTCGTTATTTGTGAACGATCTACCTGCAGCCCTACAACATTGTAAATGCCATCTTTTCGCGGGCGATGTCAAATTGTATTTGCATCATGATTGGTTTGACTTTGGAAGTGATGTCGCTCTTATGAATTCTGACTTGAAGCGGATCAAGCATTGGGTTGATGAAAACAAGTTGTTGATTAACATTCAGAAATCGAAAGTCATTGTGGTGTCCAACTATGGGATCAGTGTTAATGATCCTGCTTTGTTGGATAATCCCGTTCTTGTTGACGATGAGGTAGTGGAGTACGTGTCAAAGATTCTTGGGGTGTGGAGATAAATAACATGATGACGTGGAATGATCACGTTACTCAAGTGAAACGGGTTGTATATGGTTGCTTTTGGAGCCTTTGGAGCTAAAAATTGGTTAAAATTTGAATTTTCTGCATCCAATTGAGTGGGTCTTTTTTTGGCTACTCTAAAAGTGGAAAGTTCAACGAAATATTTATACTCAAAAAACCGCAGAAAACTCAAATTTTGACCAAATGTTTCGAGTAGGGTATCGTTGTAAAGGTAATTTTAGTGGCTTTTAGAGAAAAATGGTTTGAGTGTATTTTGGATGATACAGTGAGACGAGGATATGAAAAAAAGCTTGCCAACGGTGACAAAAATTGATTTTTTAACTATACAAACCTGTTAAACGTTTCGGAAAAATTCCAAAAAATATTATTACTTTTTAGTCACACATAACAAACGTTTGAGGTCGAAATACAGCTGAAATTCGAAGTTTTTTGACGAAAAAGCCATCTGTAAAGTGAATTTCATGTAAATACAATGAGTTTTGGTCGAGTTTGTCTGATTTAGGCTTAAGTTCACCAAAGGTTTTTGCGTTGTTTCAAAGTAGTATCTTCGCCAAATATTTCATAGAAGAACCTTTTTCATGATCTATAATATTCGCCTCGGCTTAGAGTGCAGAAGTTCAGCTTGACATGTCCTCTTTGACGGGCTCTTCTGGCACAGACATACCATAGATACTCCAACCAACTGAAAAACCGTTTTTTCTGGATTATAATGAAGGGTCCAAACCAAACTTGCCCCAACACAACTCTTCATCTTCCACCAATATCGTACACTTTTTCAGAACTCTGCATTTTTCACGATTTTCACGTTTTTGGTCGCCTTTCGTCATTGAGCTACCCCTAAATCACCTCTGATCGAGCGGACCCCATATACATTTTTATTCAATGATGCATGTAGAGTAATATTCCGGTTGGTGCCCCAAAGTTTTTGCAACTTTAATTTTTTGGACACCCCTGGGGAATATGTTTTGCTTTGCAAACATAACATTTTTTTTAATTATGGACCGAATCAATCCATTGGCGTAGTATCAGCTTCATCAATCGAATATCGAAACTAATGACATGTCACAGTTTTTATAGTTTTTTTGTTGTCCACCATAGTGAACTGAAACAAAAAATTGAACATTTACAGGACGAGAATCATAAAATTTCTTTTAAACTCTTTTCACCATAAAAACCGAGTTGTGCATGACCAAAATACATAGCGAATGCGTGAAAACAGAGATCTATTTATTCATCAACGGCCGAAGTCCGTTGACTACTAACATTTGCAAAACATAATAAAACTTATGTACGTATCAGAATCAGAACACATGTGGCAAACAGAATTGTTGTTGCAAAAAGACTCGAATGTATCTAAGTAAAAATTGCCTTAACTCTTAAGTGTTGGAAATTACGTCCACATTAAATTGGATTGGAAATTGCCGAAAGGGCCGTCTGAGCAACGGTGTAAAAACCTCTCCACGAAATCACCTAAATTTCAAAAAAAAAACTTTTTAAAGTTTCTCAAAATTTTTCAAAAATATCCCTGACCCGAATTCGCTTCTTTTTTCTCATCATTAAAGGAATATTCAAAACCACCAAATATCATCTGGTGTCACTCCTGTCTATTGCCGCTATCATCAAAGAACAACAACAAACAATTACACACCAACGGCAACGAATCAAAACAAACAAACTCCTGTCTAGTCCACTTAAGAGCACGTCGCAAAAATGTGAACTGTCAAATTTGCGATGTTTTTTCAGAACAGAATCCTGCGTAAAAAAACTATTCAAAATTATAGCTCATGTACTGCGAGAGGATGACTGTTACACGAATAATAGATGAATCAGAATTCAAAAATTTTGATCATGAAGGTCGAAAGTTGCTTTGAAAAATCATCGCATTCCACGTTAGGTTGCGATGTTATTTCACAGCAAATTTGTACCTTTGTACTTAAATTTCTTGAATTCTGAATCATCTATTATTCGTGTAAGAGTCATCCACTCACAGTACATGCGCCATAAATTTGAATAATTTGTTATTTACGCAGGAATTTCTTCTACAAAAACATCGCAAATTTGACAGTTCACATTTTTGTGACTTCCTCTTAGGGACCATCCATAAATTACGTACACTTTTTTCAGTGCTTTCATCAGATTTAAATCAACAATAACTTGGAAAATATTCACTTTTGAGACGTCAAATGTATGACCGACCCCCCCCCCCATACTACCCATCTAAATGGGGACGTCTGTACGCGTAAGAATTTTTAGACGTACCTCACTAAAATGGCCACAAAATATTCAATTTTTATCTCAAATATGTCATGTAAAGTGCCGTTGGACACGTTACACATGTGGCTTTCAGAAAAAATCTAATCCACGATAATTTAGTGCAGAGTGGAGCTGCAGCATTTCTTCTGATTTTCGCGATTTTTTTACTATTTTGCTCTTGAGCACCACCTAAATCACTTCAGATCAAGTCGGCTCCATAGACACTTTTTGTCAGGGACACATTTAGAATCGTTTAAGCGCTGGGGCCACATACCTTACATTTTTTTGGACCACCCTATAATGCTTATTGCTTATTCGTCATATTTAGACAATAATAAATGTATTCCCCCAACTCTCGCCTCGATCTACCCCATGTTACAATAAAATCGTAGTAAATGTATAGTATAGGACCTTGTACTTCGTAAGGATCAAACATATGAAAAGGTCACGTACACATCAGAGCGAGGGTCATATAAACATGGAAAATCCTTTTGCATTCAAAAGAAAATCAAGGGCTAAGAAAAACCTCAATGAAAATCCTAAAAAAATCCTTTGAATTGCAAGAAAATCCTTGGGAATCAAAGGATATCTTTGAAAATCAAAGAAAATCCCTAAAAATCTTCCAAAAATGCTTGAAAATCCTCAGAAATTGACAAGCAAAATCAAAGAAAACGATAGAAAATCATTGGAAAATCATCTTTAAGAAAATCTTAAAATACACGATGATCTGCCCCTCGCATCAGAGTAGATGTGGCAAACAGAATTTATGTTGCATAAAGACTCGAACGTATCTAACTTATTACTGGCTTAACTCTTAAGTATATGAAATTATGGCAATACAGTACAAAGTTTGAAAGTAGAACCACAAACATCGAGTAAATAACGATCTTGCCTTCAATGGGTTTTTCAGGCAAGATTATTATTATTATATGTATGTATTGACTTACGTCAAGGGAATATTTTAAGATATGTGCCATCACTTATCCACATCGAATCACATTGAATGTAACGAAATTGTAATGTTCGTGCGTCGTCTAAAAGTAAAAACGGCTATTGTTAGGTCGCGTGGCGCTGTTTTGTCAACTTTTCTATGTTTGTTTGCATGGCTTAACGTTGTCCGGAACGAGTAAAAGAATTTTTTTTATTAAATTGAAAATATTATCATTTTGTGTTCAGACCATTTGGCAAACAAATATTTATGAAAACGATTAGGCCCAGAAGAACGGATATATTTTAGCAGTTATTGTTATACTGGATGAATGAATTCGTACAAAATCACAAATCATATGAAATGTTTATTTCCGATGAACGGATGATGTTTTAAATAGAAATGTTTTAGGGGAAATGCAAATTTTTCATTTCATTTCATTTTGTGTTTAATAATAAAATTAAATATTTGTAAGCGATGAGATCACATTAAAATTATGGAAGTTTTATGCGTTTGTTTATAGTAAATGTTAACCCATAACAATGCCTAACTCCTCGGTGGTAACGCATGAAAGACATGTGAAAATTGACGTCAAACTTTTACATTTGGGTGAACAGATCCTGCTTACCTTCATCAAACACCAGACGGCAGCACTAGGTAGAGGGTATAGGAGTACGACTTTCCTCAATTTTCTTATTAAAATAAAACTGAGAAAAATTCAAAATACACGCTAGTCATTAGTTGACCGCATGTCTATCATATTATGGGAAACTGGTGAAAAATCCCTAATATGATTTTTTATTGAGTTAGCTGTTACTTCGAAATCATTCTTGAGAGGGATTTGTTGGAATCACTGACAGGTAAACATTCACTCTGCAATTCAGTGATGCCAACGAGGTATCTCTAAGAATATACCTGATCTGAGAATCACTAAAAATTATTAATTGGACCCGTACGAAGTACGAAGGTCCTATACGTTTACTACAAATTCAAGGCTCCCACACATCCAATATTTCAAAAATTGTCCGTCTCCACTTTTTTTTCGAAACGGCTGCACCGATCACCCTGAAGTTTTTTTTTCGCTGAAAGGTACATATGATGATGATCAAAGATGAGCAAACTCGATCGGGTAGTTTCGGAAATATGGTCGAAAAGGTGTCCAAAAACATGTTTTTTTGGGGGTAGGTGAGACTTTTTCTCAGATAACTCTAGAATTAAGGCAGTTAGAAAGCTACTTTCTGGGACAAAGCTGTAGAGAACTAAAATTTTAGCGAACACGTGTTTCAGGGTTTTCCCCAGAAACGTCCCAATCCCGAGATTTAGCCACTTCCAGAATTGAAGTGGATGATTCGTATATCAAGAACTGTGATAGATAGAAAGTTGCTTTCAAAGGCAAAGTTGTAAAGAATCAAATTTTAGCGAACACGTGTTTCAGGGTTTTCCCCGGAAACGTCCCGATCCTGAGATCTAGTCACTTATTTATTTATTTATTTATCTCAAAGCTAATGAACAGGACATAGTCCCAATTACACATCAACATGTATTTACTTAAGTGAATTTACTTATCTATGCTGTGCATAGTAAAATAGAAGAGAAAAAAAAATTACAATTAAAGAAATTAATACTAAATATAAAATTAAAAACTAATAACTAAACTAAATTCAAGAGACAATTTTGATCTGTGCAAATAGAGAGAAAACGAAAATGTTAAGACTTATGGATATAAAGGCCACCGATGCGGTGCAGAGAAGCGCAGTACAGATTCCATGAATCCAGAGAGAAAATATTGACTGAAGTGATGAGGTATTGGTGCAATTACGTATGGTATCAAAATGCCAGGGACTCAATGGTATCCAAGAAAGACATGTTACAATGATGTTTCGATAAGTGATCTAAAAGCTACTACGGATAATTGACTGGCAACTTTAATCTCGTTGAACCTTTCGTTGTGAGAGTGCTGAAGTCTGTAAGATACACATTTGAAACGAATGTTGGTGCGACGGTTGGGCAGCTCAAATTTTGGAATTGATCTAAAGCCATACGGGGTAAAGTTAATGTTGTCTATCAGGTCAGAGCTCACACGACCATTTACAACTATAAAAAGGAACACTTCGTCATTAACCGTCCTCCTATCGGACAATCTTCGCATCTCTAGGAAACTAAGTCTTGTCATGTAATCAGATTTAGGAAGTCCGAGTTTATAATAGAGCATTCTGGTGTACTTCCTTTGTATTCGTTCAATTTTGTCTGAATACACTTTGTAAAAGGGATTCCAAACAGTTGCTCCGTATTCACATATTGACCTAACAAGAGAGTTGTAAAGTGACACAAGTGAGTATTTGGATCTGAAGCGTTTGCAGGCTCTAAAAATGAATCCAAGGAGCCTATTGCATTTACGGAATATATAATCGATATGTCTGCTGAATGTGAGCTTAGAGTCCATAATTATGCCCAGGTCTTTGACTTCGTCAACCCTCTCCAGTTCGTGCCCATCAATGGAATACCCATATTTCACAGTATCATCTTTTCGCGTATAAGTCATCACGTAGCATTTTTGAACATTAAGGTCCATGTCATTTTCTAGGCACCAATCTTTAAGTTTTTGAAGGTCATTTTGTAAGTTTATGCAGTCTTCAGGAGAATTTGTTTGAAAATTTTTAGATCATCAGCAAAGCTCAAATTTCGACTCGATAAGCGACTCGGTAAATCATTTACGAATATAACAAATAAAAGAGGGCCAAGAATTGATCCCTGCGGAATGCCGGAGGAAGGTGTTGTTACCTTAGAGGTACAACCCCCAAACTTGACATTCTGAGACCTCCCAATCAAATACAATTCGAACCAACGTAAGGTCGATTGAACTATGCCATATGATCTAATCTTATCTAGAAGCAGTCGAATGTTCAACCTATCGAATGCTTTAGCGAAATCAGTGTAGATCACATCAAGCTGAATGTTATCGTCTAATGATTCCGCTGCGTGTTCTACAAAGCTCGCGAGGTTACTTCTAGTATTGGTAGGGATGAGTCATATCTCAAAAACTATGACAGATGGAAAGTTGCTTCTAATGGCAAAGTTGTAGAGAATTAAATTTTAGCGAACACGAGTTTCAGGGTTTTCCCCAGAAACCTCCCAATCCCGAGATTTAGCCACTTCTAGAAATGGTAGGGATGATTCATCTTGATACATGAGTCATCCCTACCATTGACATATAGAAAGTTGCTCCGAAAGGCAAAGTTATAGAGAAAACATAACCAAAGACCCGCACGTATCAGAATAGATGTGGCAAAGTGACTCGAACGTACCTAAATATACAAATAAGCAAACAATCCAACGCTTTCTGTTCTTTTATAACTGTAAGAATTTCAAAGATCCATAGAAATTACCCAAGGTAATGTCAAAGGCCATACCGAAGTACGTCTCAGACCATTCAAATCTAGAAAAGCTTATATCCAAGGACTAAGTCATTTTTCCCTAAAACCCTGAAACACGTGTTATCTAAAATTTTATTCTCTACAACTTTGCCTTTGGAAGCAACTTTCTACCTCTCATAGTTCTTGAGATTCGGGTCATTCTGCCCAATTATGGAAGTGGCCATATACCAGGATTGGGCCATATTTCGCCAAAATCCTGAAACATGTGTTTGCTTAAATTTAATTATCTACAACTTTGCTTTTGACTTTAAATCTCCATATTGCATAGCTAAGGAAATATAGACGAAAAACTGTTTTTGTATATGGCCAAGAATCTCAATTTCGTCCATTCCATTGGTCCCAGTGCCCAGACCCCTGTACCGATTCCCACAAAATTTTTTTCCCAGTTTTGTGACATCAAATGCTTCCATTTGACACCAAAATGAGGAATTTCCGTGCTATACTTGCTGAGATATTTTCGAAAAAGCTTCACCGACCCTCGAAAAATCATTTTTTTGGTCACTTCCTCGACCACTCCGGAACCACTTGATCGATTTTGCTCATCTTCGAACATGAATCATAGGAGGCATGTACCTTTCAGAGAAAAAAGTTTGGGCTGATCGGTTGAGCCGTTTGGAAAAAAAATTGGAGACGGACAGACAGACGGACATTTTTTTTTATTGCTGATTCGTCATCTCTAGACGATAATTGATGCATCCCCCCCTCTCGATCTACCCCATGTTACAATAAAATTGTTTGTAGTAAACGTATAGGACTTTTGTACTTCGTAGGGGTCCAATAAATTTTAGCAAACAAATGTTTCAGGGTTTTCCCGAGAAACCTCCCGATCCCGAGATTTAGCCATTTCTAGAATTGGTAGGGATGAGTCATATCTCAAGAACTATGACAGATGGAAAGTTGCTTCCAAAGGCAAAGTTGTAGAGAATTAAATGTTATCGAACACGTGTTTCAGGGTTTTCCCGAAAAATGTCCCAATCCTGAGATTCAGCCACTTCTAGAACTCAGACGGATAAGAACCTTAGACAACGCGTGAAGAAAATGTACTTCGGGAGGGCTTTCGACATTACTTTGGGTAGTTTCTGAGAGTCGTTTAAATTCTGATAGTTCTAAAAGAACTTGACTATGCATTCTGATGCGTATTATATTTATGATAATAGTAAGAGTTTGGTACATCGAGACTTTCCGCACGTGAAGACTTTCCGCACGTGAAGGCTTTACGTACGGGTCTTTGCATATGTTTACCAAATTATTTTCGGTATTCATAGAAAAACAAAGAATTTGAGTGCATGCATACGTACCACTGAAAATTCTTCGAAGACATGCAAGGCACACCACACAGCACCTTTATTTTATTGCAGAAATTAGTTAGCTCCGGTCCCGAAAGAAGACACGACGGTGTGGCAAAACATTAGCCGTTTTCGATAGAGCGATGAAATAATATCGAACTGATTGGGCCCCAGGTTTACGGCGTTTTTTTTTATTCAACTCAATTTTTTAATTTTTTTGGTTTTTCGAGAAGATGTCTGTTGTGTTATTTATTATGTCCCGATTTATTTTGTATATATTTATTTAGTTCGAATGCCAAATGGATTGTAAAGAATTCTTTTGTTAAAATTTGTCGCAATCTACGACAGCGTAAGTGATTCCGTCTTTCCTATTTCATCAAATTCCCTATTAATCAAATTAATTATACCGTACAAACAGCCAAAAGCTAAAAAATTGAATTAATAATAATCTCAAAACACTTGAACCTTATTATATTCTAATTAGCCAATAATTGGATAATATAAACCACGTAAACTTCTGGAACGTAAACAATTGGAGTCCCATAGAAATTAGACGAAACTGATTTAAATTTCCATTCATACAGGCGCTCACCTCCTGTTGAAAACTTTTGCGGTTTTGATAACAACTGTGTACGCTTCAACAAAGTTTATTTATATAATTGAATTGAGTATCAGTGATAATGTAATTTGGGTTCCAGGGTGGATGAGATGGTAATGAAGTAATGTCTTATTACGAAATCAATTTACGAAATACCACACCTTTCATGGTAGCAACGGCTCGATTTCATGTTGACATATTGCTACCTGAATGTGTTAAACTATCCGGAACTAGCTGGAATACAATGTTATGCTTATAAGTTAGTAACCTAAATCTCAACACAAAATCATAGCGAAAAAAAATGAACATAAAACAAGTTATACAATAAAAAAAAAGGTCAAAAGAATAAACCCACAAGCAATGCACATAAAAACGAACGGATAAAAGGAGATAAATCTCTGCCACCAAATTCACCCTCTTATATCCTTTACCTTTATACATGTTTATACCAAAGCTATTCTTGCACATATAGGCTCAACATCGTTCATTTAATGCTCGCCGTATAAAAATCTCATTCGGCATATACACAAATACATTTATGGATGTTTGCCCTTCGCATTTTCCATCCCCCAATTTTATTTTGCAGAGGTTCATTTGTATTCAGATGACGTTTTGCTTCATAACGAAATAAAAATATTCTGAACGAACGACAGTCAGCAATAAAAGTGTGTGTGCTTCATCACCCACATATTATCCCCATTTTTCTTTCTTTTTTTTACTTGCGGGGGTGAATAGGTAGTGCAAAGTGAGACGGATAGCGTAAAACACACAAAACAAACATAAATTGTATATATTTTGTATATGGGGTTGCGAATGCAGCCAATCGGAAGCGATTATACACGGTTTGGTTGGAAACACTAGATTTATAGCACATAAATGGATTTTCGTATCTTTTATACCCATCTTCTCCTATAATGTATCCATACATTTATGTAATTTTTATACTCATTGTAGCACTAGAATAGAATGATAGGGGAACAACGTCTAAACTAAACTGCTATTCTAGTACATTTTAATGTGTGTTTGGGGTCGACGTAGAGTGATTTGTGAAGCTTAAATCGAATTAGAAGGAACTTCATTGTAATGAGCATCACCTTCATTTCATCTTTCGTCACCCTCATGTAAAATTTACTCACATGCTTCACGTAAAAATGATGTAGTACCAACGTATGTACCAAAGTCGATGGCAGCGCCATTGTGACCACAAAACATCTGACGATAGCGAATCATTTGCTGTTAAATGTATGTGAACATCCTTTTTGTTACAAATCTATGTGTATAATGCATAAGAGAATATAGAGATTTTTCGTGTTTCCTATTATTACGATAGGAAAATATCATACGGAGGATGGTTCCGTTTTCACCAGTTTGTTTTAATAAAAATACTATGTAATTCTATATGCTTGCCACACGAGTACGCTTGCTATACCCAGCTAAGTGCACTAAACAAAAACCCACAAACATTGTTTTATATCTCAAACACACAAAGTGTAAGATATTGTCTCGAAATTAGAAGTTGATGACTTTTATATGGCTGGAGGTTAGTTTATATGTCAATTGCTCTTTCTTCTCGTTGCACTTATGTAAAAGAGAATAGATGGATGGGTTAACGTTTGCGAAGGCGTATCATATCAAACTTAATGATATTGCGGTATGTGGTATATGGTATGTAATTCGGTTATAAACTTCGTTGAAAACAATGTCTATTACAGATGGATGAACAAAGAGAGAAAATTGTTTCCATAGAAAATCCACCCCCCATATAGAAGCACTTAAAGAAAACTGTTTCCTTTTGTCACAATAATGCCAAAATTAACGATTCAATTGAATTAGTTTGAATGAAATGTAATTTATTTTTCTTTTTTGCTGTGTATTTCTACGAAAATAAAAGAACATTACTTAAAGTAAAATAGCAAAATACTTTTAACTTTGCGAGGATTAATCATTAGTTGCGCTGCAGTTTGACATACATATACCTTTAGCAAATGTGTAAAATGGAATACGAACATTTTCTTCTCGTTCTTTGAAACCCTTAAGTTCTTGTCCGGGTTTGCTATAGTACATTACGTTACATGAGCTGAATTCCCACTCTTTTAAGAAATTTAAATTGTTCTATAGTAACTTTTCTAAGATTGCATTCCTGCGAGGACAACAAAAAGACTCTTTCACACATCGCATGACTAAATATTTTGTTTTCTTGGACCCGTACGAAGTATCAAGGTCCTATACGTTTACTACAAACAATTTTATTGTAACATGAGGTAGATCGAGGCGTGAGTGAGTGAGTGAGTGCCCTTTTTCGTCGGACAAGGCTCGTTTCGACTTATTATGAATTACTTTAACGTTTACAACTGATTTTGACAAGATTCTGACGAAAATATGGAAAATATATTTTTTTGAGGTTATGTATGGGGAGAAATCAAACCTGTCACTTTGTCTAACAACTTTACGACTATTAATCTGCGGCCTACATGCACAAATATTTTTCCCGACATTTTTGAACATTCTTAAATCACGTTTTAAGAATTCTTACATTTAAATTGTGAATATTTCACGAGATATAGATTTTTGAACATGAATATAACGGATTAGCCTACTGTGATGTCGCACTATTGCGACAATAAACATTTGCAAAAAATGAAGAGCTCACTGGCACTGCAAAACATAAAATCTTGTTTCTACCTTGTGCGTTTAATGGAATTTTGCACATATCCCTTGGGAAAATACTTATTGTCTAACGACTCAATTTTCTACATTGAGGCACACTTTTGAAACAAAAATTCGAAAATATGAAATCTATAGGAATAGGAAATTCTTAATTTAAACTAGATAAATCGTGCAGCAATAAATTCAATGAAAAAAGGATGTTGATTTTCTATGATTTTTATGGACATAACCTCCGTTATGCCTATATTATAAAATTAATTGCCAAAGTTCTTTTATATCAAATTTTTCTGTTATTTGTACATTTTTAAAAACTTTTTATTTTAATCTAGTCGACAGTAATTTAATCAATTTTGCAATCAATTCTTTATGATGATAATAAATTGGCTTACTAAAAACATTGACAATAATAACGACAACGCACTCGAAACCAGATATATAACAGACAATAACAGAATTTCCTCGTCCATGATATATGGTCCAGTCAATAAATTTCGATTCCTTTTTCGTAGCATGTTATCAACACGTTATCAAGTTCTAATAAAAAACATATGCAAGGGACCCGTACGTATCAGAATTGATGTGGCAAACAGAATAGATGTTGCAAAAAGAATCGAACGTTCTAAGTAACTCTTAAGTATAAACAACGTCCACGATTGAAAATTGCCCGAAGGGCAATATTGAAAAAATCGTACGAAGCTACGACACTAAAAACCTCTCCAAACCCTAAAAATAGGCCCAGAATTTATAAAGGACTTAGAGCACTTAGGAGAGGCGTCTGCCTCATACTTCCATGGACAAAAAAATTCGCCTCTTTTTTCTCTACAACACTGCACAAAAATTCTAACCATTAAAGGATAGGGGTGTCCAAAAAATTGAAGTTGCAAAAACTTTGGGGCACCAAGCGGAATATTACTCTACATTTATCCCTGAAGAAAAGTGTCCATGGACACGACTGAATCCGAGGTGATTTAGGGGTAGCTCAACGACGAAATATGCAAAAAATCACAAAAATCGATCAAAATGTAAGATCTCATTCAGTTGGTCATATCATAGGTATGATGAAGAGTCATGTTAGGGCAAGTTTGATTAAATCCCTTCAGTATGATCCCAACAAAACGTTTTTTGAGTCTAAAGGTGTATCTAGACATTTTACCAACCGTGAGAGTCCGGCAATGATCATCTTGCATGGCGACCTTTTCAGCCTGAAGCCGCGTCGGTGTTCGATGCTAATTCAAATAAAAAATAGTTTTGAAACATTTGCACATAGCACCACAGACGCGGCGACGCGACATTGCCATAACGCCACAGTAGCTTTGTTCAGGCGGTACTCGAGGTTAAGAATCCATAATAGTATGTAATCTAGGATTATTCCCAGGTATTTGATATGGTCTGCAAGTTTAATGGGCTTTCCTTTTATCTTCGGAATGTACAGGCCCTCAATATTCCTCTTTCTTGCAAACAAGATCATTGTTGTTTTGTCCGGGTTGACACTAAGTTCATTTCTAGGGCACCATTCTTCGACTATATTGAGTGCAGATTGCAGTAGATCACACAAGACATTCACGCAAAATCCTCTTAATAGTACTGCCAAGTCGTCCGAGAATCCCTCTGTTTGGAAGCGATTATTGTTTAGTTCACTGATCAGTTCATCGATTACCAAGTACCACAAAAGAGAGGGGGTAGAACGCCTCCTTGCGGACAACCTTTAGTTGTCGAGATGTGGATAGATGATGATCCGTATTGTGCTACAACAGTTCTGCTTATCAACATAGCTTCAATCCATCTAGTTATGCCAGCGTCGATGTCGAATTTCCGGCAGGCTCCTTTTATAGCTAGGTAAGTTATATAGTTGAAAGCGCCAGCTATGTTTATGAAGCATCCTAATGCAAATTCATCGGAAGATATGGATAGTTCTATGGCCTGTACTATATTATGTAACGCATTCATAGTTGATTTACCTGGCTGGTAGGCACTTTGCTTGCAGTGTAGTTTGTTTACCTTTAACGGCCCATCTCTTATGTATCTGTCCACAAGTTTCTCAAGAGTTTTTAGGAGGAAGGATGTAAGGCTAAGTGGTCTGTAGCTTCCGGCTAGTGAATAGTTTGTTTTACCAGGTTTTGCTATGAAAATCACTTTAGTGTCCCTCCAAGGCTTCGGTATGTGTTTTAGCTTTAGACTGGTTTTGAATAAAGTGATCAGGATGCCCATTATTCTTGAGTCAGCTTTCTGTAGTAGTGCTGGAAAAATACCGTCCATGCCCGGGGATTTGCATGGAGCAAATGTTTTGATAGCCCAGTCGATTTTGTCTTTAGTTATTATATCATCAATTAGTGAGGTGTCGACTGTGCCTTCGGTTATGAGGTTAGATTGGTTATCAGTGATTTTGCAATTTGGGAAATGATATTCTAAAAGCTGCTTATAAGTTTCAGTTTGGTCTTTATTGTAGGCTCCTGATGGGAGGAGCAGTGAACCTACAGCTTGAGCTGGGTCTTTGGAGAGAACTTTGAACATTTTAGCTGAGTCGTGTAAGCTATTTATGGCGCTACATTGATCTTTCCATCCAGCCCTTTCTCTACGCCTTAAATCGTTATTGTATTTCGCTAGTTCTCTGTTGTAAGCTTCAAATTCACCAGTTTTCTTACATGCGTTGAAGGTACGTCTCACTATTGTTCTCTGCTTTTTGTCTTCTTGTGAATAATATGGTACTGATTTACCTGTTTTATGACTGCGAATGGGGCAAGCGTTTTCATATGCTTCTCTTATTATAGATTCCAGCTCGGTTGGCAATATGTCTAAGTCTTGGGTGCGTTGCGGTGAGGTTGATACTTTTAGGTTAGATAATGCCCTCATGGTATCATTGTGAAATACCTGCCAGTTGGTCGTTGAAGGGTTCCTGAATAGGAGTGGTGGGATTGAGTCTAGATTTAGCGAGAAAGTAATGCAGCGATGGTCGGAGGTCGTACACATTAAATTGTATTGGAAATAGCCGAGAGGGCAATATTGAAAAACCCGTTAGAAGCAACGGTATAAAAAAGCCCTTCCAGAACCTTCAAAATTAACCCACTAAGAGACAAAAATGTTCACCTTAATTTTCTCTACAACATAGCAAAAACCATTTTTTTGGTCTAGGGCCGACCTAGGTCCCGAAGGAGAGGCAAATACTTTCATAAACCCATTTTTTTGGTCCAGAACCGACCTAGGACACTACGGAGAGGCCTCGGACACACACTTTCAGTGTCAAGAAAGTTTGGCTCTTTTTTCTCTACAACATAGCACACAAGACTTCATCATTAGAGGAACATGTATGAAAAACCATCAAATATCGCGTAGTGTACTAGCGTGAATTGGGCCAACACTAAGGATCCTACTTTCACTATTTTTTTTTTCGTGATTTCTGGAAGTCCATGTCTTTCATTCAAAATCTTGAAGAGCGATTTCCGTGGTAATTTCGTAGAAATATAAGTCAAGCTTCGACGACCTTCGAAAAACCACGTTTTTGACCACTTTTTCGAAAGTTCTTGATCGATTTTGCCCAAATTCAATCCTGTAATCAATTTTTCGATTATCTTTCAGAAAAAAAAAAGATTTTGAAAATCGGATACGATTTACCCGATTTATGTAGAAAAAAAAAACGTTGGGCACTAGTAGAGACTCAGTTTTAGGGCCTTGGCTGAGTCCAAAAGCTCAATATCAAAAAATTTTCTTCCATGCCCAGACCTTTCAAACAAAAACAAAATTTATAAAAATCGAAAAAGATGTACTCAGGTTATGTACAAAAGACCAAAAACCAGTGCCCATCAGATTCAATCCCATAAAAGATTTTTCGATTACCTTTCAGGGAAAAAAAAGTTTTTAAAAATCGATTGAGTTCTACTCGAGTTATCGTGTTGACGGACAGACATACAGACGGACAACTTTTTTTTGTATATTCGGCATCTACCCTGCTAAACTTTGTTTGTTAATCAAGAAAATGAAGGAGTGATGGACACGCAATCACTTTCAAACCAATTCCGAGCAGTTAATTTGCTTGAGTACAAATGATTCATCATTTAATTCGCTGCGTGATCATTCGTTTTCACCGGGGCAAGGACCATCTCCAGACAGGGTGTGAAGAAGTCAGATGGGCAAATGATACTTCTTTTCTCTGGGACTATAGGTGCAAAGACACCTTCGTTCTATCATATTTAAACTCTACTTCGCAACTTGTAGGAGGAGCAGCGAAGAAAGTGGAAAGTATCAAAATCCCAACTAGCCAATCAGTTTCTTTTCGCACATCAACCGCATCAGTCCCGTATACTTCGTACAGATCTCAACAAATATATATATGTATAACAGTTGGAACAATACGATTATGCATGGTAATTGAAAACTCTTCTTTATTATTGTTATTATATATGTGTGGCGGCGCCGTCGAGACGCTATATCATATCGGGATCGAAAATGGCTCAAAAGAACTTAAACAAAATAAATACCATTTTATGCTTCCTTTTATATGCGAAAAGCTCTAGTTTTGGGTCCATAAGCTTCATATGGGTTTATGTTTATCTATTTTCTATACTTCACATGATGTTGTTGTTGTTTGGTGTATAATTTGCGAAATTATTTGGGAAATTCGAGCATTTTATAAAGGAAATTGCCATTTCTCAGTGACTAACACTATTATAAGATGAGGGTTGACTAATATTTCACATCTAATTTATACCGGAAAATATTCACCAATTTCGACTATACATCACTGTGAATGGCATTTTATTTTGAATAAAAATTCAGATGTTTCGTATTTTCAGATATTTTGCAATGTGTACATACCAATTTGAGCAGAGCCTGCACTCAGAGAAAAAAGTAGTTGGAGTTTATTCATTTTTTGGTACTGTTCATTTGTATTGTTACTGGGTTGTCGCATGCAGGGCCGGACTGGCTACCAAACGGCCCATCGGGCGATGTTCTGGACCGGCCCGAAACATTGATTTCTGTGGCATAAGCAAGAGGTTTTTTGTCCATGTTTCTATCTGATAAGACTTAAGCAGTTGGGGGATAGAATCTTAAGTGCTATAACGTCGTGTTACATAGAATTTGTTAGATAAATAATGCTATTAGCACCCGCTGCAGGCGAAGTTTTTTAGGCCCTTTGTAAACAAGATGTTCAATAGAAAATGAGATGATTATAGCAAAGTTTTTAAGACGAATGGCCCTTCGTAGACAAGATGTTAAAAAAACGAGGTAACTTTTCAAAATAGAAATGTCGAAAAATATTGAATGTGGCTGAAAAGAGCTAGCGCCCCTTGGACCAGTATGGGCCTGACGCTGACGCCCTTAGGCCCTTACCTAACCTAGAGATGTGTGGGTTGGCTTTTTCAGTAACCCGCTCCGATGTACCTTCTACACAAGCTAACCTGAACAGACCCGAATCGAACCGACCAAACGAAACCTTCGACTTGAAAAACTACCAATTTATACTTAATTTATACCGAGGATGAGAATAGAAAAATAATTTTAAAAGTTATGCTCCTTGTGAAACAAAAAATTGAATAAGTTTGTGGAAGTAACAAAAATGTCCACGAGATGGTGAAAGTTTAATATTTCTTCCCAGTTTGTGCTTTGATTTCATGTACAAAAATACGCCATACATCCCATAAAGCCAAATTTTTGCGTGAAATTTTTTGTGAAAGCTGAAAGCGTAGAAAAACTATAACACTGGGGGGTCCGGCATTTGTGACGCATTTTTTTAATCAAAAATGAAAACATTCCAAAAAAATGTGTTGCGTCTCAAAGCTGTAAGCGTCACCCCTATTGTAGAGATGAGAGGGTTGCCCGAATTGTTTTTTTCGGGTTCATGGGTTTCGGGTTTCGAAAATTTCAATCGGGTCGGGTTCGGTCCGGGTTTGGGAACAGTTCGGGTTTTGGGTTTCGGGTTTCGAAAAATTTTATCGGGTCGGGTTCGGTCCGGGTCGGGTTGTAGTAACATTTTATTTGGGTCCCGATCCTTTATTGACTTTTTATATTTAACAAAACTCGTCTATATTTTATCATCTTACATTACACGAATTTTGTTTTAGTCTAAGGTCCGTAAAGAATGCAGACGTCGGGCCTTGAAATAATTTTTATTTCGAAGTAATTTGGGTTGTGAGTTTCGAAAAACTTGAGTGTCTGGTTCGGTCCGGGTCGGGTTTTGAAACAGTTCGGGATTCGGCTTTCGAAAAATTTTATCGGGTCGGGCTCGGTCCGGGTCGGGTTTTGAAACAGTTCGGGTTTCGAGTTTCGAAAATTTTTTTAATCGGGTCGGGCTCGGTCCGGGTCGGGTTTAGAAAAATGGTCGACCCGTTCATCTCTACCCAATTGATATCACTCGTTTTGGAAGAATAAACAAAGAGACTTGCGTCACGTTTCCCTTTTAAAAAGGGTTTTTGTAGTGATATCAGTACTTCCGGAAGTAGAGTCACTTCCTCTACAACCCTCATTCATGAAATCTTGCGGCTGCCACAGCTGGCGGTGGCGGCCACCACTGACCGCCGGCACGATTGATGGTGACATCACCGCCGCCTCAGGTCACATTCTAAAAATTTTGCTCATGTTTGACCTATACCTTGAATACACACACAAAATAAGCTTCTATATGGGATTTGTATGGGAGCTGCAGCAAAAAAAGTGGTTTTGCACGGTTTTTCATACAAATGGCCCTGGAACTAACTAACGAACTAACTAACTGCCGTAGGATATTTTCATTTACTTTGGCTTCTATGGAAGGAACATTTTGTACCGGAAATTACAATTTTCAAAAGGTCATATATCCGGAACCACTGGACCGATTTTGATGATCAAAAAGTCGATTTCAATCAAAATTTTACAAGAAATCCAATGAACTAGGTCTCAGGGCGGTACGACCGACGCAAGGGTAAAAAGTCAAAACTTAGCTGTATATATGGTTTCGAAGTCTGAATGAATGAATGAATGAATGAATGAACCAATATACGATGAATCTGTGTACGAAATATCTAAGCCTACATTTAGGCGAGATAATAATCATGCGCCTAACAATTCTTGGAGTCATTGAATAAGACGCTACATTCGCATTACTCTGAGACGTGGTTCGGAAGTCACGTTAAGCCGGTGGTCCAGACAACACTTGTTATTGGCTATAAAAAGCTGTTAGTGGAGTATCTAAAATACAAATACAAATGCAAATTGTTCTTTCTGATAAAACATTGCATCCTAAATGCTTGAAATTTATATGACACTCCCTTGAAGTACTGAGCTCATGATATGAGGTTACGACGAATTGTTTTTCGGTAGTGCTTTTTATGTGGGTATTTGTTACTCTAAACTCGATCTTACATCTTCGATTGAAAATTTATATTGGAAGGAACGCATGACCGCACGTTTAATTGACGATGCTATGTTCCTCAGCCTAAACAAATACAAAATTTCTTTTACTCAAGGATATCTACTAAACCAAGCGATTAGAAACGTATAAAAGTAAACCCACCCCGTTACTTCGTTCGGGTCTAAAAAGTTAGAAAACGAACCCTCTTAATTCTCCATTAAAATAAAAATTTTCTCGTGTACGTATGTATAACACATTTGTACAACCAAAGAGATCGCATTTACAAAGGCCAAATAAATAAAAATGAAATAAAATTTTATGTTCAAGAAAAATAAAAACATTAAAGTGAATTACCAAAGTCCGCATTTGATATATACACGCAAAAAATAGAAAATAAAATAAAAGTGAAGAAAAACGAAGAAAAACTTTCAAAATGTCTCTTTCTTTATGGTCCACCGATTTTCCGATCGCTTTTAAATGGGCTGGTTTTTTTGCTATTGATGTTTTGTGTGTTTTCATCAGATGTCGTTTTAACTGTGTTTGTAGATTTTTACATCAAGAAAAATGGTCACAAGGGGAATGGGGTTATTTGATATAGTTACATGTTGAAGTTGAATGTAAACGGCAATGACATGCACTTAGTGGGTATAAATTTATTTACATTTTTTATATTGAAAATTTATTGGAAAATATAAATTTTTCGAAGATTTATCTGACCAGATACGAGGAATTTTAATGTGTTTTCTTTTGATATGTTTTTATTTTTTGAATGGAAACTACATATTAATGAGGGTGGATGATGAGAGAATCTAACAAATTTGAATTTCATAAATTATCTTTAAATACCCGTTGTTGTTGTCCATACTTTTTTGGAATCGAAGACATGAATGAATGGAAAATAAAATAAATGACTCCCATAATCAGAATGATTTTATTTTGATTTCAAGATACATATTACGTTGGTTGAGAGATGTTACGCAATATCATCATAACTTTTCAGTGGGAAGCGAAAGTTTCTTTCACGTATGTATACCATGGTATACTTAGTGCATTGGCTTGAAACACCAGATGTCCCGTGTTCTCGGGAAGTACATCAATTTTTTGATAATCTCTTACCGCTATTAGTAACCAATCCTAACAGATATTACGACAGTAACACGCCAGACGAAAAACCAAGAAATCCAGTCGATTTCTAATAAACAGAGTTGTATTGGCGTCGCTAATAGTGACGCTAGTAGCGACGCTAATCTTAAATTAATCGCTAAAGTTTTATTTTATTGTTCGATTTAAAAACTAATGGGACCCTTACGAAGTACAAAGGTCCTATACGTTTACTACAAACAATTTTATTGTAACATGGGGTAGATCGAGGTGGGATGAAGGGGGGGGGGATGCATCTATTATCATCTAGAGATGACAAATCAGCAATAAAAAAAATGTCCGTCTGTCCGTCCGTTTGTCCGTCTCCACTTTTTTTTCCAAACGGCTCAACCGATCAGCCTAAACTTTTTTCCCTGAAAGGTACATGTCTCCCATGATTCAAGTTCGAAGATGAGCAAAATCGATCAAGTGGTTCCGGAGATATGGTCGAGGAAGTGACCAAAAACATGGTTTTTCGAAGGTCGGTGAAGCTTTTTCGCAAATATCTCTGCAAGTTTAGCACGGAAATTGCTCATTTTGGTGTCAAATGAAAGCATTAGATGTCAAAAAACTGGGGAAAAAATTTTCAGGAATCGGTACAGGGGTCTGGGCACTGGGACCAATGGAATGGACGAAATTGAGATTCTTGGCCATAAACGAAAACAGTTTTTCGTCTATATTTCCTTAACTATGCAATATGGAGATTTACTGTCAAAGGCAAAGTTGTAGAGAATTGAATTTAATCGAACACGTGTTTCAGGGTTTTGGTGAAATATGGCCCAATACTAGTATATGGCTTCTTCCATAATTGGGCAGGATGACCCGAATCTCCAGAACTATGAGAGGTAGAAAGTTGCTTCCAAAGACAAAGTTGTAGAGAATAAAATTTTAGAGAACACGTGTCCCAGGGTTTTAGGGAAAAGTGAGTTAGTCCTTGGATGTAAGCTTTTCTATATTTGAATGGTCTGAGACGTATTTCGGTAGGGTCTTTGACATTACCTTGGGTAATTTCTATGGATCTTTGAAATTCTTACAGTTATAAAAGAACAGAAAATGTTGGATTGTTTGCTTATTTGTATATTTAGATACGTTCGAGTCTCTTTGCCACATGTATTCTGTTTGCCACATCTGTTCTGATACGTTTTCCGTTATATAATCTATTGGTCGGATCTCCAAATTATAAATTCTTTAGTTTTTTTTTTGGAGTAATACAAAAATTCTACAAATTATAGCAAGTTCAGGCACTAGATTGGGATTTCATCTAGTGCCTGAACTCATTGGATCTTTGAAATAAAGTACGCAGCCATGAAAAAATCACTGCAAGTGGAGGTTTGCATTTCGAGCCTGCTGTCAAAAAGTTGTCTGTTGTAGTGCGTACATTATCGGACACTAATTTTAATTTGGACGCTAAGCTGCGGACTTTGTGATTTCGAATGGCGAAATAAGAGGGCAGCCTGGTGTCGAACGTCGGAGTATACCAGTGTGTAGCCAATAGTCATAGAACAGTGTACGTATAGAAGGCAGCTAGAGCCTGGATTTGAAAATTAGTGCGTCGTAAAGCTACTCGTACTGACTACTGCTACGTACTGCTATACTCCAATTTTTGACACCAGGCCGCCTTCTTATATCTAAATTCAAAATCACAAAGACCGCAGCCTAGAGTCAAAATTAAAATTAGTGGCGGATAAAGTACTTTCACTTCAGTGACTGAAGTTATGTTTCCCCGTTGAATTGCCACTACAACCATTTATTTATTTATAGATACACTAACAGGCTACTGCCCAATTAATTAATTAGATTATCTTAAAATAAAAATAAAAAGTAAAGAAGTAAAATGAATGGAATTGCTAAAATTCGAAAAATAGTTTCACTAATTTTTTGAAAGCATATTGGCTTGGATTATTGAGGTACAGACTGTGGAAGATGTTGTTATGGTGATGTTGGATGCGGAAAATAGGGGCTAATGCAATGTAGTTCCTGGATGGCGTGGATTGTATAATGATATGAGCGACTTAACCGACGTATCAACGTTGCCTTTCATTATGTTGTATAAGAGTATTTCGTCCATCTGAAGTCTTCGAGTCTCGAGTGAGTGCATATTTAGCTGTCTCAGTCGTGTCTTATAATCTGGTTTTACCCAATTGAATCTGTAGTACAGAAGACGAGTGAATTTCTTCTGCACTCTTTCTCAACCTGATCGATGTATTTTATATGCTGGGGGTTCCAGATGGAGCAACAATATTCCAATCTGCTGCGTACATATGTGTTATAGAGCTTAATGATACTCGCACGGTTTTTGAAGGATTTCGTTGATCGGAAAATAAAGCGATACGATTTTCTTGTTATTTTTTGTATATGATTTTTGAATTTTACCTTCTGATCATTTTTTAATCCTAGATCCTTACTTACTGGCACCGACGCGATATCTTCCCCATCGATTTTATAATTAAATTCAATTTTTTTGGGTTATATGTAGTAGAAAGGGAGCGACGTTTTTCCACATTGAGGTCCAGCAAACGATTTTTGCACCATTCGGTTAGGAGATCGAGATCTGCTTGAAGTTCCAGGTTGTCATTTCGATTATCTATTTTCCTTGACAGTTTGTGATCGTCGGCGAATAGTGAACTCAGTGATGATTTAAAGATCGGACTGGAATAGTCCGAGCCCTAGATCGATGGCAAGCTATTTTATAATATAAGGAATAGAAGGGGACCAAGAACCGAGCCTTGTGGTATACCAGATGTCGGCTTGATTTCTCGAGATTTAGTACTGCCTATCATTACTATTTGAAAGCGATCAAGTAGATACGAGCGGAAAAAACTTAGACAGGCTCCCTTTGGCTCAAAAATTTTTTAGATCTTGCAATAATAAGTTGTGTGAAACTTTATCAAAAGCTTTAGAAAATTCAGTGAATATGGTGTCAACCTTCGAGATAGATTCGACAATAGAATTAACATATTATAACAAATTAGTTTGTGTCGATTTTCTCGGAATGAAGCCATGCTGTGAGGGACTGATGTGCTTCCTAACATGTATATACAAGCGATTGAACATTTTGGAGATAGCACATTAAATACTTATTGGACGATAGTTTTCGACTTTTGAACGATTGCCTGACTTAAAGGTAGGTGTCACGTAGCTCACTTTCCACAGTGAAGGATATTTTCCTTCGGTTATAGACTTATTGTACAATAATGTTAATGGTAAGCTGTTAGAATTAGCTAAGTTTTTGTAGAAAATGGCAGGGAAGTTATCTGGGCTTGAAGCTTTATATTGCTCCAATTTAATTAGGATCGATTTTACTTCGTTAACCCTTATTGTAGATATTTTAAAATCAGATGTCAGTTGTTTTCTATTAATGATTTTGTTGTAAGGCCTCTGATATACCGAGCTATATTATAGCTAGCATTACTTCTAGTCTTTTTCAAAAGTTTAAGACCAACACCTGATACACTCACGGAAAAGTGAAAACCGACACATTTTTGTGTTTTACTTGAGTTTGTGAATTTTTGCATGTATTTTATATGGAGAAATCTATAAAGTCTGTAAAGCACAAAACACAAAAATGTGTCGGTTTTCACATTTCCGTGAGTGTACTTTTCAATAGCAAACACTTTAGTCAGTGGGTAGGGGCCAAGCTGGGTTTGCTGCTGTTTGGGATCAAAGTTATTAATTCTATCGTTCGTTTTTAATGAAATACTTGAGTTAGACATTCAAATGTATGTGACCCTAGCCGTAGCCGCGTTGGCCGATGACCTAAAATAATGATTGATTTGTTGAACAAATTGTTGAAGTGAAGTAAGGATCGTTAGCTAGAATCGGCTTAAACAATTTCAACATTTTGGTGGTTGCTAAAAGAGAATTGAGTACATAAGTTGAACCTAAGAGCATGAACAAAACAATTGGAAGATCGAGTTGAAATGGCGTCGTGCGGATCTGTGATAGTTTTTGCGTGTAGTTTCTTGTTTTTGTGTTTTTTTGGACCCGTACGAAGTACAATACAAAAAATGTCCGTCTGTCCGTCCGTCCGTCTGTCTGTCCGTCTCTACTTTTTTTCCCAAACGGCTCAACCGATCAGCCTAAACTTTTTTCCCTGAAAGGTATATGCCTCGCATGATTCAAGTTCGAAGATGAGCAAAATCGATCAAGTGGTTCCGGAGATATAGTGGAGGAAGTGACCAAAAACATGGTTTTTCGAGGGTCGGTGAAGCTTTTGTGCAAATATCTCAACAAGCATAGCACGGAAATTCCTCATTTTGGTGTCAAATGAAAGCATTTGATGTCACAAAACTGAAAAAAATTTTTTGTGGGAATCGGTACAGGGGTCTGGGCACTGGGACCAATGGAATGGATGAAATTGAGATTCTTGGCCTTATACGAAAACAGTTTTTCGTCTATATTTTTCGTCTAAATTTAAGCGAACACGTGTTTCAGGGTTTTGGCGAAATATGGCCCAATCCTGGTATATCGCCACTTCCAGAACGACCCGAATCTCAAGAACTATGAGAGGTAGAAAGTTGCTTCCAAAGGCAAAGTTGTAGAGAATAAAATTTTAGAGAACACGTGTTTCAGGGTTTTAGGGAAAAATGACTTAGTCCTTGGATATAAGCTTTTGTAGATTTGAATGGTCTGAGACGTACTTCGGTAGGGCCTTTGACATTACCTTGGGTAATTTCTATATCACTTACGGGAGAGACCTGCTCTGTAAAAAAAATTAAATCGCTAGAATGTTCTTGGACACCTATAGTTCCCGTTATGATTTGTAGTTCAAGTTTCTGTCTTTTTGTATGAAACAAATGGCGTATCACATGATGTGCTTTTTAATTTGTATTGAAATCCTATCACGCCCGCTGCCACTCAATGAGAGAACACGAAACCCAAAGAATTCATTTTGTTGTCAAGTGGTTGTGGGTTTAGTTCACAAATTCACCACAGACCAATTTTCTCTTAGCTGAATATGGCGCTGGCGCATGATGTTGGATAATTTTATATGAATTTAACAGTGTTGTCAGCACGAAATCACAACTAATTATTGTTTTACGAAAACCACGGAAGCTGGGAACAACATAAATAATGAAGAAATGGAATATTTTTGTCTCTCTAATATATTCTTTTAAAGCAGCAAAATTAGTTGCGTACATTGAATACTTAACTTTGCATGTTCCGAAGCTAATTTCGCAAATATAGAAAGTTAATTTGCTACGAAAAAAAAGATGCCAATTAGAAATGTGCAAAACTCCCATACCTGCACGAACTAAATTACACCCAGCTACGACCTCCGCCTCATAGACCTATCAGGGCTTTTTAAGGGCGATATTCTTCCTTGAGGCTGGGCAAAAGATCAGTCGTAGAGATGAGTTCCGTAAATCAATGTTGTGATTTCACTACAACCGATACCTCAGAGACGGTCCCCTCCAACAGTTCAGAATCCATCCCAACCAACACGCGTACCAGCCGCAGAAATCTGCAGAAAGCGCACTGCATCAAACGGTTAACAAAATCGAAAAGGCGCTCGACGCTTCCCAATTTGCTTTGGAGGGATTTATAGACTTATCCAATGCATTCAGCAATTTGACTTTCGTCTCAATAACCAAATCTTGCACCGAGCACGGGGCTGATGACACCACTACGAGCTGGATTTATGCCATGCTTAACAGTAGAAGAGTGACAGCTCGACTTGGCTCAACATCTATTACAGTGCGTACCAGTTAGGGGTGCCCGCAAGGGGAGTCCTACCACCCCTACTTTATATCATGGTAAAAGACAGCCTATTAAAACTACTTAATAACGCTGGTTTCTTCACCCAAAGCTTTGCGGACGATGCGGCAATCATAATAATAGGGTTGTTTGTCAGCTCGCTGTGCGGGCTTATGCAAACAGCCTTCTCGTTAATAGAAAACTGGTGCAACAAGCATAATCAAGAGGTTACCACTGACAAGACGAAGCTCATGCTGTTCACCAGAAAAAGGACAGTCACAGGTTTCAAAGCTCCAAAGATATTTGGTAAAGAAATTGTGCTCTCTCAATCAGTAAAAGTGCTCGGACTTGTATTTGACCCCAAACTTAGCTGGAAAAACCACATTCAAATACGTGTCCAAAAAGCGACAGCTACGCTATGGAGATGCCGAAATGCAGTCGGCGAAAACTGGGGCCTCAGTCCGAAGGTAATGATGTGGATTTACACAGCAATAATCAGACCAATGGTCTCTTACGCAGCTTTTATATGGTGGCAGCGATGCGAAATCGGTACTGTACAAAAACAGCTTACAAAGATCCAAAGGCTGGCTTTAATAAGCATCGCAGGAGCTATGAAAACGACTCCCACAGCGGCGCTCGAAACCATGTTCGGAATAGAACCGCTGCACATTTACGTTGAATCCATGGCGAGAGCCACTTGCCTCAGGTTACATCAGTCTTCATTACTGATCAAATCCAACTTTGGTCATGCTACACTATGGAGCAGGATGCTGAGGGAAACACCTAGCTTTGAAATGCTTTTCGACGCTATTTCTCCAGTGTATTGTTTCGACAGAAATTTCGAGGTAACATTTCCTTCCAGAGAGGAATGGAAAGAAGGCAGCGTCATTACAAGCAATAACGGTCTAACCTGGTTCTCCGACGGGTCCAAATCCGGAATTTACAATCCCCAAATGCAAATCAGCAAATCCTTTCCACTGGGATCTATTGCAACCATATTTCAATCCGAAATCTTTGGAATCTCGCAATGCAGTAAAGAACTGCTAAACAGAGCAACTACAAACCAATCAATAATAATATACTCTGACAGCCAGAGCGCACTGAAGGCCATTGGTGCCCATAAGCTAAGTTCTTCCATAGTGCTAAAGTGTCGAAAGCTAACTCAACTCTTAGCTAATAATAACCAAGTCACACTGACATGGGTCCCTGGTCATAGCAAGGTTGATGGGAACGAGATTGCTGACAGCCTTGCAAGAGCAGGAGCAGAAAAGCCGCTTAGAGGACCAGAACCGGACCTCAAGCTCCGTCCTCGTTCTTCAAAAATCACATTAACAAATGGAAGCTCTCGGATTTCAGGAAACACTGGAAAACAATTGAATTTGCCAGACAGGCCAAAAATAGCGTCAGCATTAACTTCAAGAACTCAAGATACTTTCTCTCCCTTAGCAGGAGAAACATCAAAAGAATGACAGGTATTCTCACCGGACACTGTCCACTTAACAAGCATCTGCATACCATCGGGGTTGCGAATTCCCCGATGTGCACGCAATGCGGCGACTTAGACACAGCTGAACACTTTCTCTGTAAATGTCCAGCATACATATCAGCCAGAGCCAAGAGTCTTGGGGCATACATCTTGCCTCACAATATAATCTGGAGCCTGCCACCTAGCAGCATCTTAGATTACCTTAGGCTTAGGTGCAAGGGCTCGCCCTACCTGCTTCAATCTAATCTAATCTAATCACTCCAAACTTTATTGTGTTTTTACGAATGAAAAGAACATTTTTTATTTAGTTAGGAGTCATTACATCCGAACACATACAATCGATTTCGGATTTATCCCGAAAAACTGCCAACAAAAGTGTAATCACAAGAAGCAAACAAAATCAAACGAACGAAAGAGTGCGTTTAAAATATTTGATTTTAGCATCGATGGCAACACTTATTCAGCGCAGGTCTCGCATAGCACGTGTGTATTTGACAGCACAACACTCTGGTGTGTTGTTTATTTTTGTCAAAGTAATTTTAGGAGTGTGTATTTCGTGAAACCATTGAATTCGTAGAATGGACATAAGTCTCAATATTTCAAAACCTGCACAGCCAATTGTGAGGAAGGTAAGTGGAGAAGAAATTATATTCGATTTTATTGAACGAATGAGCAATTTAAAAATTTTAGGTTGAACCGCCGACTTTTGCAAAGAAAAAGGCTAAAACACAAAATGATTTCTCGTTTAAATTTACGAAAGGGAGTAAGGTTAAGGCTATTGTAGCTAAAAAACGGAGTCCGGGTCTATTAGTGAAAAAGCAGCAAATGAAGTTGACGACAGTGGAAACAATTGACGAGAAACCAAACGCTGATATTTTCCAAAATGATGAAACAAACGAGGAAGATGAACCGCCGATTCAACTCAGCCTGAATGTGACTCAAGGTAATGAGAGCGATCGCATGAAAACAGCTGAAAAAATCATTAGGAAAAAATTGACGAAAAAGCAACGAAAAGAATTAATCTTAGAAAAGAAAAGTGTCGAATTTCGACAAGAATTCGATAATCCAATAAAATCGGTAGAACCAACGAAACCTAAAAAACAATTCAAGGACAAAGCTAAGAAAATGTCATCACTGTTTGCGAATAATGCAGACATTCCGATAGTTGGACAACGATTAGTACATCCGGTGAGTGAAAAAGTTTTTACTGGTGAAGCGATGAGCTCGATCGGACTACATGAACACGCAGTTAAGAATTTGGCTGACATTCTTCATATCACCGAATTGACGACCGTTCAGAAACGCACCGTTCCGGTTGCACTATCGGGAAGAGATGTACTCGTCCGTTCACAAACTGGATCAGGAAAAACATTGGCGTATGCGTTGCCCATAGTGCAGAAACTCCAAGAAATTCGTCCGAAACTTTCACGAAAAGATGGAATCTTAGCTGTTATCATTGTGCCAACAAGAGAGCTGGCAATCCAAAGTTACGAACTGCTAGTGAAATTACTTAAACCATACCAGTGGGTTGTGTCTACGTACATATCCGGCGGTGAGAAACGTAAAACTGAAAAAGCTCGGCTTCGAAAAGGTGTCAATGTTTTGGTGGGCACTCCAGGTCGACTTTGTGATCATCTGTTGCACACTGAGTCATTCAAGTTAGATAAAGTAAAATGGTTGGTTTTGGATGAAGCAGATCGATTGTTCGAGTTGGGATATGAAAAAGATGTGAAAAAAATTGTGGACGCTTTAAATACGGAAAAGGTTGAGGAAGGGAATCCATTCGCTAAGAAAAGGGAATCGTCAATTCAAACTCTTTTACTGTCAGCCACTCTAACACATTCCGTACGACAACTAGCTGGTTTGGCATTGAAAAATCCATTTTACATAGACACAAGCGATGTCACCAACGAGGACATTTTAAAAAGCAACGCTTTTAACGACTCATTCGATGAAGCGATTACGGATGACAAACTGGTTCTTCCATCAACCGTTAGTCAATCATACGTGCTTGTGCCACCAAAGTTGCGATTGGTTACACTGTCCGGATTAATCGCTTCGGAGTCTGTGAAACCCTCAAAAATTCTGGTGTTTTTAGCTACGGAACAATTAGTTGAGTTCCATCACGACTTAATGATTGAAGCGTTGACGAAAAGGATTCTAGATGTTGACGATGATGAAGAACAACCCGATGAAGACAGTGACGACGATGGAGAGGAGCCGATTTTAGGTGGTGTTCGGTTTTTCAAGTGAGTACTTCTTAAGTAGTGACAAACATGAAGTGTTGAAAATTTAAATACTTTGCAGACTCCATGGTTCGCTGACACAAGTGGAACGTAGTGCGGTTTTCAAAGCTTTTAGAGACGCAAAATCTGGCGTTTTGTTAACAACGGTAAGTGTTTTAAATTTTATTTTGGAGAGTTCTAATTATCTCAAAAAGTATAGTGGTAGTTCAGTGTTAGATTTGAAGACTTCCCTCACGTATCAGCTTTCTGGACCGATTGATTTGGCAAGTCGCACTAATAGTTGGTGGGCTTTACAAAGTAGTTTATGTCTTACCATTATCATGGGCGCGCGGTAGCATTGCTCCCGTGACGCAAGTCCTCATACGATCCCTTGAGTCGTACCCCCCCTGAGACCAAGTTTATCGGATTCTACGTAAAATTTAGTTTGAAATCGACATTTCACTCATTAAAATCGGTCCAGTGGATCCGAAGATATGACCTTTACAAAATCGACATTTTCCTTAACAAGAGTAAAGTCTGCGACCAGAGCTGAATAAATCGTAACGAGGGACCGCAATTCACCCAAGTTACAATTTATTCGACGAGGGTCACAAGCTTTACTCAAGTTAAGGAATTTTCTATCCTTCCCCAGTTATGAATTATATTTTGCACAGCTGCTCTGAGAAAATAAGTACTTTATCTCCGAAAAAAATCTGTCTCTACAATTAATCAAGAAGTATTTTGTTTCCGAAAAAAAGTCGGGACTCGGTCTCCACAATTAATAATTTCAAAAACACTATGGTGAAGTGTAAAACTGCGCTCATGCCTCTAATCTAAGTTCCTTAATCATCAGCATAACATTGTCAACGTAATTTTCAAAAATGCGTAACCGAAAAAGTGTGTTTTAATCGGAAAAAAGTGTAGTGCCAGTGTGTAGAAGTGAAAATTATTGTGTACGATGTTGTTTATAAAGAAATGTCTATTACTTGTTTCATAAATATCGAAAAATGTGTTGAAATAAATGTTCAATAGTAAAAGCGTATACTAAAGAATTTCTTTTTCACTCACTCTTCTGTCATTTTGCGGGAGTGAAAAGTATTTCACTCCCGCATTTGTCATTTAACATGTTCTCTTTGAAATAATCAATTTTCTCCCCCATTTTGAGGAGAGAAAGTACGCATTTTCTCAGAGCAGTTGTGAAAAATGAATTACATCCTACGTAAGTTAGTTAGTTAGTAGTTCCAGAGCCATTTGTATGAAAAACGACTTTTTTGGCGATTTCTCGAAAACTGGCGGTCAGATCTTCTTTAAATTTTGCAGGGACCTTCTACGCCATCAAAGATTTTAGAAAAATTGGATCGTTTGGGTGCTAGGGCTCCTGGAAGCTTCCATACGAATCCCATATAAAATAATGTGTGTGATGAGTGTCACGGTTGGGTAAGTTTGAGTTTTTCATATTTTTCGGTTATTCTCGACATGAGTGAGGTCATCCAATGGAGCTTCCTAGGTTAAAGGGATTATGAAGGATTTTTGTGGACTTCTCTAGCATATTTTTGGATTAATCGGTTTCAATTGCATCCAAAACTACTGATATCACACAAAAACCCTCTTAAAAGGGAAATGTGACGCAAGTCCTTGTCCCTTCTTCCAAAACAACTGATATCAATTTGGGTGACGCTTGCAGCTTCGGAACGCACAAAATTCTTTTGAAATATTTTCACTTTTGATTAAAAAAATGCGTCACAAATGCCGGACTCACCAGTGTTATAGTTTTTCTGTTCTTTCAGCTTTTACACCGCATAAATTTAACTTGTATGTAGGAATGTATGTAGTATTTTTGTACAGTATGTCAAATTTTTGCGTATAAAACTGAAAGAACAGAAAAATTATTACGTTGGTGGGTCCGGCATTTGTGACGCATTTTTTTAATCAAATGTGAAAATATTTTGAAAGTTTTTTTTGCGTTTCGAAGCGTTAAGCGTCACCCAAAATTGATATCAGTTGTTTTGGAAGAAGGGACAAAGACTTGCGTCACATTCCCCTTTTAAAAGGGTTTTTGTTTTGATTGTCTATTTTTTGCCTTTCAAATACTTTTATGACCTTGCCATAATGAGAACGAAAGTGTTTCTTAGAGCCTGTTACCCAATAATCTACATTTTTTCTATATTTCAAGATGTTTCTAGTTGACTAATAGCTTTTACCGCAACTAGTGCATCTAATATTTCTAGTAACAGCCCTGTTTTTGGTTGCCATATATAGAGCGATACAGAAATAGGAATTGGCCAACTTTCGCTGTTCCTCTTTTTCGGTCGATGTACTGCTTTGTTTCTAATTATCATTGTTGAAGCCGGTACGTACAAATACACTTGTCATTTTAGACAGACAAATCATGCAGTTCTGTGAAAATTGCTGAATGTGAGGTGGAAAAAGTACACGAACTCAAATTTTTAATTTCCTGAAAAAATTACAGCGCTTTCTTTAAAACAAAATTACGTTGTGTTAAAAAAATTGCGACACAAATGCCGGACCGAACGACGAAATAATTTTTCTTTACTTTCAGTTTTTGCGCTGCCAAAATTTGACTTTTATTTCTTATTGCGTAGATTGTTTAGAGTAAATTTAAATTTTTGCGTGTAAAAACTGAAAGTATTGAAAAATCTTCCGCTGGTGGATCCGGCGTTTGTGACGCAATTTTTTTAACACAATGTAATTTTGTTTGAAAAAAAAGAGCTGTAATTTTTTCAGAAAATTAAAACTTTGAACTCAAGTTTCCATTCAAATAAACTTCTACGTATTATCAGCGCTAGCGTCACCCCAAGCGATATCATTAATTTTGGAAGCAGACTTACGGACTGCGTCACACTCTACCTTTAAAGAGGAAGTTTTCAGTTGTTGAAAAAATTTCTATTTTTTGAAAAAAATTTTCTCAGAAAAGAAAATTTTCTTAGAAAAAAAATTTCTCCGAAAAAAATTGTCTTCGAAAAAATTTCATCATCATCATCATCAAACTTTATAGACCATTAAGTACCTCTCGGTGTGAGGTCTTTATGACACAACCCTAGGAAGGTGTACCACCTATGCCCTCCTATCGACCGCCAAGGAGATGGTTTGTTCGCCCAGAGAAAGTCCCCTAACTTCTATATCCGATTGAAAAGAGTCTATAAATCTTCTCCTAGGTCTACCCCTTGTCCTAACCCCCGGGACCTGTGTACCTAAGATCCTTTTTGGTAGCCTGTTATTACCCATCCTTTGAATGTGCCCGAACCAGCGCAGACGACTA
>CM055406.1:57742889-57763641 GCA_029228625.1 Pseudolycoriella hygida
TTAAAAAAAATTTTTCTCTGAAAAAAATTTTTCTCCAAAAAAATTTTCTCCAAAAAAAATTTTCTACAGAAAACTTTTTCTCCGAAAAAAATTGTTGTCCAACACCTTCGGCTACCATCGGAACACTTCGTATCACCTTCGGCTACCTTCGGAATACTTTATGTCACCTTCGCCTTCCTTCGGAACACTTCGTGTTATCTTCGGCTACCTTCGAAACACTTCGTGTCACCTTCGGCTACCTTCGGAACACTTCATGTCACCTTCGGCTACCTTCGGAACACTTGGTGTCACCAATTCTTCCCACTGATTCATATAACTTTCCTGAAGAAACCAACTGTCTAGGTATTCTTATACAGAATTTAGCAAAAAATCAAAGATGGCGTCACTTTGACAGTTGGCAGCCATTTTCTAATGATAACAAAAAATTCTCCTGATGAAACTCTATAACTTTCTAGAGGAAACCGTCTCTCTAAGTAGTGTCATTCCGGAGCTAAAATTCAAAAACTGAAAAAGCATAATCGAAAATCCAAGATGGCGCCGCTATGACAGCTGGCAGCCATTTTCTTATGATTTCAAAAAATTCTCCTAATCAAACTCTATAACTTTCCCGAAGAAACCATTTCTCTAGCTATTCTCACTCCGAAGCTAAAATTCGAAAACTCCGAGCATTACCTAAAAAACCCTCAAAATTGACCACTTTTCCACATGCCACGGCTTTTCCAGAATTTTCCCGGAAAAGCGGCATATGAAATTTTTCATTTGGGGCCGAGACTGACAATCCCTGAAAATTTCAGGAAGATCGGCTGTCTAGTTCTCGAGATCGAAAATTATTAATGGATAGAACATAGATAGATAATGATGAGAACAATAGACAAATTTATTCTCCATACAAAAATGTCATTTTCAAACCTTGATATCTCAGCCAATTTTCATCCGATTTTGATGAGTGTGGGCTCCTTGGAAAGCTGCTGCGGCGGACGTAGGGGGAGGGCGTGAGGAAAAACCTCAAAAGTTCGACTATATATGGCTCCTTGTCCCAAAGGTTTTTGTATGGAGTTTTCTGGGTTTGTGGACGCTTTTTTTGGGGTGTGGGGACTGCGTCACGCCCTCCGCTACCGCTCCGGGCATATAGAGAATTTTCTCTATGCGCATGCGCAGTTTCAAAACGTTTCAAATTCTAAACGTTGGCGCTCTCAACAAGTGCAAACCTAGGGAAAACTTTTACACTGTAAAATGAGATGGTTCTTGTAAAGTGATTTTTTATTTCCTTTTAGTTTTATCTCAATTCGATTGTTCTCATTGTAAAAAACGTCGTTTGAAACTCGCTCTGTAAGTAGATTTTTCAGCACAGGTCCTAAATGTTGTTGTACTCTTTTGTACTCTTTTCGGCTCGTTAGGACAGCATTTAGGACTGATGCTGAAAAAATCCACCTTGCCTAACACGTTGCAAAATGCACTATTCTCGCAACACATTTATGTCCGCCCTTTCTTTGTAAATAGTCAGACATATGAGTACACGTCGCACGCTTTGTTGCAAATCACCATAATAGATCAATTTTTCGTTTTCAACGCTATATCGAATTACAGCTCCATCTGCAACATATGCAGCAAAAAATGTCTTTTAACACGAACATTGCGACTTTCTAGCTGTTGAGGCCAGAATTAGCATCTAAATTAACATTTTGCATTGAAAAATCATGCTCCGATTAGCGCGTTCGTGTAACGCGAGATTAAAGTTCGATTTAAACTCCATGTCAACAACTTACTGTTAATGTCCGCTGCGAACATTCGCTCCCACGTTTCGCCATTAACACCGTACCATTCATTTAACGATTCTCAGATGATCAAATAATCAAATAAATGTTAAATAAACTAAAAACGCGATATCATTTCGATGCATCGAATAAAAAATATTGTCATAGTTCCATGATTTTGTGAAAAGATTTATATTTTATTCACACGGATATCTTAAACCGAATCTTTATAAAACTCTTTGCGAGAATGTCTTTGCTGTATGTTGTATGCTACATAAAATACATGATAATCAAAACGGATAAATCAAATTGCCTGCTGAGTCGCTGATTGGTTTTTAATTGATTTCATTAATGATTTGTTGGGTATCTTGAAATCGATAAATTTTGAATATCTTAAAGACTTAGTAACTGTAACCTTTATGTGGAGTTCGTTCATGTTCGTGTTAAGTGTTTTAAAATACCTTACATGCTCCTGGTATTTAGCAAATAGGTGGCATTTGATATTGTGTGGTATATCCCACAGAGACATTCATATTTATTCGAAATTCCATAGCTAAATCGTGTAGAAATTCGATTTAAAAAAGCGGCATTCGCCGTCTGGTATTAGTATGTTTTTATACGTATATCGCTTTATTCATCAATTACGAATGGTCGTAGAACATCTCACTTATACAAACTTGGTATTTTATTTTTGATATTTAAGTTAGTGTGTAGACAAATGTCAACGACTAAAAAATTTATTACACAGTTAGTACCACACTGCACAAGCGTTTTGAAACGCTCAGCTAACTTCACCTAGTCAGGTATACCTGATACGACTGAAACCCGAAATAACATCGATCTCAACCTGAATTGTCACTTTATGACTTGACCTAAATGAATTTAAAATTTGAATCAACCTGAATCTTAGATCGACCTAATCTGAATCCACCTGATCTGAGCCACCTGGTCTCACTATTATATTAAATCTTCTTGTCATGTAACTATTCCAACTCAGATGAAGTAAAGTGAGGTCAGGTGGGATGAGGTAAAATTAAAAATAGTTCGTGTTAAACCAGCTAAACTTTCGAAATTAAAAGTAAGATGTAGATCAGTCCATTTCCTTTTTACTTTCAGATACATTGTTCTTCTGCGGCAACATTATCACAATAAAAACACTTTTTAAAAGGGAAACGTGACGCAAGTCCTCGTCCCTTCTTCCAAAACAACTGATATCAATTTGGCTGACACTTGCAGCTTCGGAACGCAGAAAATTCTTTTGAAATATTTTCAATTTTGATTAAAAAAATGCGTCACAAATGCCCCGCCAATGTAATAATTTTTCTATGCTTTCAGCTTTCATTCGCAAAAATTTGATTTCCTGTACAAAAATACGCCATACATCCCATAAAGTCAAATTTTTGCATTGTGAAAGCTGAAAGAGGAGAAAAACTATAACACTGGGGGTCCGGCATTTGTGACGCATTTTTTTAATCAAAAGTGAAAATATTTCAAAAGAATTTTGTCCGTTCCGAAGCTGCAAGCCACACCCAAATTGATATCAGTTGTTTTGGAAGAAGGGACGAGGACTTGCGTCACGTTTCCCTTTTAAAAAGGGTTTTTGTTGTGATATCAGTTGTTGTGGAAGAAGGGACGAGGACTTGCGTCACGTTTCCCTTTTAAAAAGCGTTTTCGTTGTGATTGTAATGTTTTGCATTATTTTGAGCCGCCGCTGTCGCCGAACCGAAGCGTGGCGGCTACTACTTCCATGGGCGAAAATGATCCCCTCAACTTTCTCTACAACATATCAAAAGTTTTTTTTTTTGAGCCGCCGCCGCCGCCAAACCGAAGCGCGGCGGCTACTACTCCCATGGGCGAAAATGATCCCCTCAACTTTCTCTACAACATATCAAAAGTTTTTTTTTGAGCCGCCGCCGCCGCCAAACCGAAGCGCGGCGGCTACTTCTCCCATGGGCGAAAATGATCCCCTCAACTTTCTGTACAACATATCAAAAGCTTTTTTTTTTGAGTTCCCGCCATTTTGGCGGTCACACTGATACACTACACGCCCAACCCAACAACTTTCCCTTTCACACCAAACCTCTATCTCGAACACGCAACCTTGTCTCACACAAAATGTGCTATCATACACACTACACACACAAACATATACATATGGGCTTTATATGGCGCCTTCTAAGAGCCCTGGCGCCCAAACGAGGACGGGGGGTAAAATCTCATATGACGTAGAATGCCCACCCGAAGGTCCCTGCAAAATTTCAAGAAAAGTTATCGAGCCGTTTTCGAGCAAGAGCCAAAAAAGTGGTTTTTCACGGTTTTTCATACAAATGGCCCTGGAACTAACCCACTAACTAACTAACGTAGGATGTTTGCATTAACTTTGGCTTCTATGAAACAGCTCTTTTTGTATAGGAAATGATCATTTTCTAAAGGTCGTATCTTCGGATCCACCGAACCGATTTTAATGAGTGAAAAGACACTTCGCCTTAGAATTTTCCGTAAAATCCAGGAAAAATATTTTCCGGGGGTACGTCGCAAGGGGGGGAAAATCAAAACTTAGCTGTATATATGGTTCCGAAGTCTACGAAAAAAAAATTTTCCGAATTTTTTGTTCGTATGGGGAGTTGCGTCACGGGCGCATCGCTACTGCGCGCCCATGATGGTTCCGAAGTCTACGAAAACAAATTTTCTGAATTTTTTACCTGATTAGGGACTTGCGTCACGGGCACATCGCTACCGCGCGCCCATGATTACTGACTATTTAGCCCGCTGAGCTCAAGTGCAAAAGCAAGTTAAATTAACTTATCATGAAAAATTTTTTCCTTGCATTTTATATGGTGTCGAAAATGTGATGATGATGATCACATTTGAAGTCTATAGACTAACTAAGATATCTATGAAAGGATGAGGCTTTATTATGAAGGCGCTGGAAGTTATGGTAACGATGAAAGTTACTGTTCTGGACGTGTTTTAAAATTCTAACAAATAGCGATTTGTTCGATTACGGAAACATGTTACTATACCGCTACTTTTTGTGGCTTCTAAAATGTTTGTTTTAATAAAGGATGTAGCTGCTCGTGGTATCGATATTCCTATGGTTGACCTTGTGGTTCAATTTTTCCCACCTCAAAGAATTCAAGACTACGTACATCGCGTTGGGCGTACAGGTCGAGCTGGAAAAACAGGCAGAGCCATTTTATTTTTATCACCAGTTGAAACCGATTTTGTACGACTATTGGAGGACAAAAGAATAAGGTAGAAAAAAAAAGATCAACAAAGACGTACAAATAGATTTATTTCATTGTATTGAATAGAATTGCACAAGAAGACTCAACGAAATATTTGAAAGGAATTGTTCAAACAAATGGAATTTCATCAACGATGGAAGAAAGTGCATCCGAACTTCAAAGGAAATTCGAAGGAATAATTCAAGACGACACCGAAATGCATGATAGAGCGTGTAAAGGTAGGAAACAATTTCATTTATTATTTGAAAAATTTCTTCTTTCCTTAGTTCACATACTGTGATCTATACGCATCAATTTAAATAACAAGAAAATTAAATATTCAATAACAAGGTGCAACATTGTTCTCAATGGAAAATAGATACATTTTCATTAATGTACGTCAATTTGGCAGCCGTATAAAGTAACATTCAAATATACCATTCGCGACTCAAGAGATTTGTCTCAAAGTGTAAACACATTGTCTTTTTCGTATTCAGCTTGCTTAAGAGGTAACCAAAAAGTATACACTTACATTCCACGCGTAGTGTGTTTTAATGGATTTTAAGAGCATTAAACGACATTCGATTAAGTTTGATTAGGATCGATAACGTGTCCTAGAAATTAGCGAATTGGTAATGTGACGCAACTCTCTCTACAGTAATCCAAAAATAAACTGAAGAGTTTGGGCTAGAGACAGATAGAAAAAAACGTAAAACTTATTCGTGAAGAAATTTTTCGTAAAATTTCTATTTTCGATATTTGTGACACTTTTCGGTGATTTTTACAAAAAGCAACTTATACGCATAAGTTGTACGTTTTTTCTATATGTTTCCAGCCTAAACTCTATAATGCTCAAATCGTGGATTCCGTTTAATTTAACATTGTGCAGTTCCAGAGTCCAGAGCCGGAAAAAAACGACTGGCTGCGGCTAGAGGGTGAAAAATGTTCGGCGACGGCGGCTGAATTCAGTTAGCCGCCGTGGGGTAGCAGTCTTTTGTTTTTATTTGTTCAAGTAACACTCAACGTGAAGTAAGCTGCAGTTGCAACCGAAGCTAACTTCATTGCAAACAAAATCAGCTGATTATTGAAACTTTCAATGAAGTCAGCTGACTTTATAAATTTATTAATGAAATCAGCTGATTTTGTTTGCAATGAAGTCATCTTCGGTCGCAACTGCAGCTAACTTCACGTTGAGTGTTACTTGCACAAATAAAAACAAAGGACTGCCACCCCCGGTTAGCCGGGAAAAAATCTTAAGCGGCGGCTCAGCGACTGAAGGCAATAATTTAAATTTTCACTACGTGGTTTTTTTTTAAATTGACTTCGGAAAAGTCAATTTTTTCAAAGAAAAATAGTTCTACCACCCCACACACTCATAACTTCCGGGCAAGACGACCCACAAAACGTTCATCTCTATGAGGGCTACTAATCTGAAGAGTTTGTTGAAGTTATTGATGAAAAACGAATTTCGACTATCCCGTACAGAGAGCACACGCGGTGGTTCGTTTATTTGCTTTACAGGCGCTGAGTCAGCCACCAAATATTTTAACGGCGGCGACAAGGTCGCTAGCTGTTTGAAAATCGTTGGCGGCGGCGGCGCTGATATCAGCCGCCAGCTGCCGTTTTTGGCGGCTCTGTGCAGTTATCCTGCTTTCGTTGTTTCTCTGACTTCTATAATTATGTATGCTATTTTAAATGGCAGATGAGGGAAAACGTAAGCGAGCTTCCACTTATCCGTTTATCACTTTTCTATGAGGTGTGCTGTGCAATGGACCACTCTACGTTTAGTGCTGCTCTCTTTGAGAAATATATAAATACCAAAAAATTAACGTTTTCACAATAATGTAATTTATGGGCGCGTACAGCAATTGTCCGATAAGATTCACTGGTGAATCGTTAAAGGATTAATGACAACTTTCACAATATCGTTCAGCTATTTGCTTTCGTTTTTGAAACCTTGACACAAAAGCATAAAAACTATTTTTTTTTAGGTTTTACTTGTTTCGAAACTATTTTTTCCTGGAGATATGGGTCATCCAACCCAATTATGGAAGTGGCCATATACCAGGATTGTACCACATTTCCTCAAAACCCAGAAACACGTGTTCGCTTAAATTTAATTCTCTATAACTTCGCCTTTGGAACCAACTTTCTAACTCTCATAGTTCTGGAGGTCTGGGTCATCCTGCCCAATTATGGAAGTGGCCATATACCAGAATTGGACCAAATCTCCCGGAAACCCTGAAACACGTGTTCGCTTAAACTTATTTTCTATAACTTCGCCTTTGGAACCAACTTTCTAACTCTCATAGTTCTGGAGATATGGGTCATCCAACCCAATTATGGAAGTGGCCATATACCAGGATTGTACCACATTTCCCCAAAACCCAGAAACACGTGTTCGCTTAAATTTAATTCTCTATAACTTCGCCTTTGGAACCAACTTTCTAACTCTCATAGTTCTGGAGGTCTGGGTCATCCTGCCCAATTATGGAAGTGGCCATATACCAAAATTGGACCAAATCTCCCGGAAACCCTGAAACACGTGTTCGCTTAAACTTATTTTCTATAACTTCGCCTTTGGAACCAACTTTCTAACTCTCATAGTTCTGGAGTTCTGGAGCCGTTTGGAAAAAAAAAGTGGAAACGGACAGACAGACGGACATTTTTTTATTACTGATTCGTCATCTCTAGACGAAAATAGATGCATCCCCCACTCACCTCGATATAGTAAACGTATAGGACCTTTGTACTTCGTACGGGTCCAATAAATCGATTTTACTAATTTGCAACTTAAATATTGATCATTGAAATAAATTTTGCAATAATTTTCATGCAATCATCAATAATGTTGCTTAAAAATGAAAATGTAAACAATCATGACAGCTCTCACAACTTTACCCATATCATCGACATGGGTAGAAATTTGACACTATCAGTGAACTTTGACAGCTCTCACTAACGATTAACTCAACGAAGAAATAATTGCTGTACGCGCTCTATGAACGAGACCGCGTGATTTTTCGAATTGCACAATTTAACGTTTTCTAAGCCTTGTAACCTTGATTTCCCATCAGAAGAAAATAGTCAATATAAGCGAATAATCTCAACGAGTTTCAATAAAAAAAATGAAGTCTTTCCGTTTGTCGCTCACTTAATTTTTCATATTGAATCTCGTTGAAACTTTTCGCTAATATTCTTCAAGTTCTAGTAGAAAATGGCACACTACTAACAGTTTGTTCCTGCCGTCACAATAAATAAAAATTGGATAATATTAGCGAAAAATTTCAGCGCAAAATTTGGTGAAAAAACTGCCCCATTCAAAATAATAGTCCCACTTTTTCGTTTCTGCTTCAGCTCGATATTTTCTCTGTGTAAATTGAATCGAATCGAAAAGCTGAGAAAAGTCGTGAAAGTGCAACGATAATTTCAAATCGACAAAAGTAAACAAATGAATCTTCAAGAATTTTTTATTTAATTTTGCCGCTCACGCAATTTTTCTGGTTGAAACCCGTTGAGATTAATCGCTTTTTATTTTCTAAGTTCTTTTTGCTGATAACTGTTACTGAACAACTGAAGGTTTGTTATGACACCGTCTAGGCGGCATTATGTACATAATACGGCTCTGCCTTTAATCCCGCTTTCGGGATCTCAATATCTACTGCAACTCTACGCCTAAGTCGTCGAAATAGGGATATCCCCTAGCTGTAGTGTGACAGAATACCTTGTTTGTCACCATGTTATGTACCTAAAACGTATACATTAGCAGAAAATTAGAATTTTCATGTATCCGTTTTCTATTTAAACTTTTGTCGCGCATATCAGAACGCATAATGAGGGTGTAGATGAAACGGGTGTCGCTTACTCGAAAAACCTACACAGTTTTTACTTAACTTTTCCATTTTTGTAGTGAACGATATTAGATTCGATAGAATTGTGTAGCATGAACGAGTCGAGTGACTTCATTCCGTTTATGAAGTGACACCCGCTTAACAATTTATGCTGATATGTTACGTATGTCTCGAAACGAAACGACATATAATAATGTTACAATTAGATCGGGTGCTTTGAAGAGACAAAATATGTGGTGGATTTCGGAAATTCAATACTTGTTTGTTCTATAAGCCAATTACGGTTAAAGGTAATCCAATTTGGTAAACACCACCCACTGTTATTATACTCGAGTACATATCTTCGAATAATATTTCATTATTGAGTATAAAATTCAAGACGTGTTTTGTTGCGGTAACGATGAGTTTATAAGAAGTTTTGTTTGGAAGTGATATTATGCTACACGATTTGAACATTTCTATTTTGTTGAATTGCTGTTTCATTATATTCAGTCGGTAGGGTTTTATGCTGAACAAATTGAAATTATCGAAATGGATTAACAATATAAAAATGTTTTAATTTAATGAAGACCCACAGTAAAATTGTTGGTGTCAGAAAGATTTCCAAACAACTTTTTGAATTGAGCTTATCCGAAATAGAATTGAATTAAGGACTATTTATGGGTTCGCAATATGTTTTCACTCCATTCATTAGATGTGAATAATTTGAAACAAACTCAGACGATTGCGTTGCTAATAAATATGCCACTCGATTGGCCTTCTGCCAAGTTCTAGTATTTCAAATGTTATATTGACTTTATACATTGACCTTTTCCCGACAGGGCCAGACTGGCTACCAAACGGCCCATCGGGCGATGCTCTGATTGATTTCTCTGGCATACGCGAGAGGTTTTTAGCACATGTTTTTATCAGATAAGACTTAAACAGTGGGGGGGGGGAGGTCGTCTTACATAAGAATTTGTTAGATAAATAATGGTATCAGCGCCGCAGCCGAAATTGTTATTCAATAGAAAATGGGATGTTTTCTAAGCCGCAGGCAAAATTTTTTGAATCGAATGGCCTTTCGTAGAGAAGCTGTTCAATAGAAAATAGGAAGATTATAGCGCCGCAGGCGAAATTTTTGAGTGGCCCTTTGTAGACAAATAATGCTGATGATAAAAAATGATAAAAGCACAGCGGGTGAAATTTTTTAGTCGACAAAACTCACTTCTCTACCTGCTAAATTGCAGATTACTAATTATAAACCTCTAATGTCCGTCTGTTTGTCTTTTTTTTATTTATTTGTCTGACAAATGTCTGTAACGATCGCGTTATTTTTGCGTTTAAACTGAGAAGAAAAAAAAAACTTTTTGATATGTTGTCGGGGATGGTGCAAGACGTCGAGAAAACATGTTCCGTGGTGGGATATTTTTCTGAAATAAGGGAGTTATGGGTAAAAAACGGGTCAAAATTGAAAATCGGCCAAAATATAGTCAAGATGTCGTCTTAGAAATTTGGTCGGGGAAGTGTCAGAGTAGAATACGTAGTAAGTGCAACGCTGAATACGGGGCATGGAATCGGTGAATGTTGAATATTGGTGGAAGTTGATACGGGGGAAGTGAATAGTGCATTAGGGTGGAAGTGGACTACGGGGAAGTGGAATACGGGGAACTTGGAACATGGTGAAAGTTGCACACGGTGAACGTGGAACACGGGGGAAGTGAAATACGAAGAACTTGGAATACGGGGAAAGTTGAATACGGTGAACGTTCCATACGGTGAACGTGGAATACGGGGGAAGTAGAATCCGGTAAATAAATTTCTTTTATCTGAAGAGACAAACGGATCCGCCGGCGAATTTTCTGTCTCATTAAAGCAGAAACTACTGGACTCAATAAAAATCGCTCGCGTCAGGTTTGTTTGAAAGCTCAACTTGATAAAAATGTTTATATTTTTGTGATTTTCATGCAAACCTTATAACCTACAGCTATGCTATAAGGAAATGAGATTTGAATTTGAAATTACATTTTCTTTAAAATTCAAATTTTCAAGAAAATCTGAATTTTAAAGAAAGACAGGGAAAGTACTACGTTCTATTAGTTCCATTTTGGCACATTTGCATCTTTCGCTTCTCGTTACCTTTTAAATTACCATTCGGTGTGTGTGAGCGAAAAAGACTGACAGCGTCATCTCCTAAGAAATTAGAAAATGACAATATCCGCAAAGTCTACCTCTTTATTTTCTCTTTACCACTTGCTCATCATTACGGCAAACTTTTTTTTATTAAAAATAGTTGTTCCACCTAGGGTGGAACTCGCACGGAGGCCAGTGCCAGTGAATTGCTTAAGCCTCGTTCGACTGACATTGATGAGATATCTGGATGTCTTTCTGTTGATTCTAATGCATTTCCTTGCTTGACGACAGCCCTGGGTGTTATTCCAATAGGATTTTGCTTTGTTATCTCTGCACAGCAGTATAATGTTTCTTATCTTGGTGAAAGGTGTAGTAATAGCAGGTTGTGGGCCTCGTAGTTTCCTGCCGGCTCCTCTCTTCGCCAGTATGTCAGGTCAGCGGTACAATTACCTACGATTTTTGAATGGCTACCTACATGACATCGATTTCACTCTATTTGACAATACGACTTTGTTGAGGGCTTCATAGCATTCCAGAGCCAGTGCTGATCTAAACGTGTCAGCTGACAAGGTCTTTGAAGCTCCTAAACAGCTCCTGTCTGAACAGATAAATATTGACTCGTCAACAATGCGATTCTCTTCGATTATATGGCAACTTTCCAGGATCGATCTTATTTCGGGTAATAATGTGGATGTTCAGGTGCCTAGTGAAATGGACTTCTTTAAGTTAAGTTCCCTACAGTAGATGCCAGCTCCAGTTGAGTTGCCTATAAGGGACCCGTCAGTGTGGAATACTATGCCATTATTAGGCGGTAAAGAGCCCTCTAGCCATATTCGTCTTGGAGGGATGTCCACCTCGAATTTTTTTGTCAAATCAGTATATGGGTATAATCCAGTCTGTAGGCATTTCCACAAAGGGGTTATCTTCTAACGCAAACTTACTTCCTTAGAAGGTCTTATTACATCAGTGTAATAAAATGGTACTTTTATGGTCAGTTTTTATAGAAGTTAAAAATCCATTGTCATTTGCCAAACTACCTTACTATCCTAATGATTAGACCTTGTTTGACAAAATTCGAGTTTCTTGTGTTGTGATTTTATTGTAGCCTCAAGAACCAAAGCTGCCGCAATGGAATTTTTGTTCTAAAAAAATGCTTCCTTGAGATAAGAAGATCCGAAAAGGATTTATCACTTATCTTGAAAATTGCCACATCTCGTAAAGTGTAATTGTTCCACATAAATCTCGGCATAAGGGTTTCTTTCAAGTTTCCGACACAATATCCTGGCGCGGCCACATAAATAAAGTTTTTTTTTGTTTGTGCACTGAAAGTGTTATTAAATGAATAATGTATCATTATCCGCCAGACAATGAAGTGTGATCATGTGATCATTGACACGATCTTTTGTTCTCTTACGCAATTGACAATTAACATAAAAAAATAATTTAAAAAGAAAATATTTCCATTTATCATCATACATTTAATCTTCCGTCAACCACTGTCCACAATTATTACGAGAACTAATCGAAAAGTAACAATCAAAAAACCATTTGATTTCACTTACAAAACTAATCAGTTTGATTACACATTTGTCCTATTATTAAACTCATAGTTTTCCATCGCAGCACAGCCAAGTTAAGTACATTCATTCAGTTTGATCATTTATTTTCCCATACGTTCGTTAACATTAACTCGTCGTTAAAAAGCCCATCAAATCTGGATACCGTACAATAAATACGACACTTACACAAATTACATTTATTCTATTTGAATGAAATGCGGTTTTATATTGTACACGTAACACACATTATTGGGTTTTTGTTTACAAAAAAATGTTTTGAAGTGGTGTTAAGTGTCTCTCGAAAATAAATTCAATTTTTCTTTCAATTGTTGTATCGTTGCAAATAAAATTTTTTAAAAGCTACATTTCTGTACGAATTAAAACAACTTAATTTGTACTTATACCCGAATTTTCCCAACGGCATAATAAACAACCACTTGAGAAATGAAATACGAAATAGACTTGTCCTAGACCCGTGCGCTGGCTTGATATTTTCGATGGCAACGACAAAAAATTAGTGTGACAACTTTCTACTACTGAATATTGCTTACAAGATATTTGAGAACATTCTAAATCAGATCCTTCATCCATATACGGAAGTTAAGAGTACGTCGCAAAAATGAGGGCTGTCAAGTTTGCGATGTTTTTATAGAACAGAATCCTGAGTAAGTATTAAGTTATTCAAAATAATGGCTCATATACTTTGAATTCGGATTCATCTATTATTCGTGTAAGAGTCATCCTCTCCCAGTACATGAGCTATATATTTTGAAAAATTTGTTACTTACGCAGGATTCGGTTCTAAAAAAACATCGCAAATTTGACAGTTCACATTTTTGCAATGTGCTCTTAAGAGCGTGTCAGATATTTTGACAGTTCTATATTTTGCGATGTTTTTTCATTGCATATTTCTAGGGCAATGATCATCAATTTTAAATTCGAAAACATCTACTGTTTGCATAACACATCCTTTTATAGATTCTCTTTATCAGAATAAATAATTTTTGAGTCTAAGTGTCTCATGTCATGTATCATGTCTTGATCTGAAAAAACATTGCATAGCCGAGTACTTTGCGATGTTTTTTCAGATCAAATTTTGACACTTAGGCTCAATAATTATATATTCTGATTCATACAATCTATAAACGGATGTGTTATGCAAACAGTAGATGTTTTGGAATTTAAAATTAATGATCATTGCCTTAGAAATATGCAATGAAAAAACATCGCAAAATATAGAACTGTCAAAATATCTGACACGCAAAGTACTCGGCTGCATAATACAATGCGATGTTTTTTCAGATCAAATTTTGACACTAAGACTCAATAATTATATATTCTGATGCATAGAATCTATAAAGGGATGTGTTATACAAACAGTAGATGTTTTGGAATTTAAAATTGATGATCACTGCCTTAGAAATATGCAATGAAAAAACATCGCAAAACATAGAACTGTCAAAATATCTGACACACTCTTAAGCGATGTTTATATTGGCTGCGATGCGAATCTCATCGCGTGAGGTTTCTGTGAAAATACAACTTGAAGACCGATTCGCATCGGACCGAATTTGATCATCGCTTTACTATAAGTGAAAGCAAAGGTCAACAACGGACCAGGTCTAGACTGGACAGACGATTAACCCTGCAGATTTTTACAGACAGACTGTACCTCAAATGCTTTTTGATTGAATTTCGAACCAACCATAAAAGTTGTAAAAATGTGTGTGAGGTAAATTTCTTCTATTATCTTCTTTTGTTAAATTTTGACATTTCACAAATGTTGGACGCAGTGCGATAAATCGTTCAGCGTGGAGACGTTGCGACCCAACGGGTACGGTGCTCTTGTTTTCACTTTTTTGGCAGCAGTAGAAAGAGTGTAAAGGTTTCGAGCTCAGAATGGGCTTTCTTTCTTATTTTTTTTATTTTGGATCAAAGATTCTTTGATCGATGAACTTTTGCACTGTGACTGTTTTGGAATTTGTGCATCTTTGCACGGAATGTAACGCTACAGTGGATTTAATTTCTAAACACTTTGATTTATGTCACTGTAAATTTACATTTAGAAATGGCAACATTTACAAATTAATTTCACTCTGCGGGTTTTGGGCATAGTGTGGGAAGAATGTAAAAGTTTGGACATTCTTTCCACACTATGCCCAAAACCCTAGCAGAATTCCCACTAATGTGGCGGCTATCGATACGGCGCACGGGTCTATCCGAAACGAACAAATCGAACAACATGCGTAAACCACTTCAGTCACACATTCCATGCATATAAATTTTTTCCTATTTCCATCCCTCCATTTAGCATTTTGTTATTAATTTCCTTAACCGTAGAAAATGTACATAAACTGAATTATTTACCACCCTAAATAAAAGTCTGGAAACTACTCAAATGAGCATTAACTTCAAATCATTATTAATGGGGTGGTCTGGTCGAAATAATAGAAAAATAAAATAAAAAAAACACATTGTATATCGTTAAGAAGGGTGTACTTAAGAAAGTCAAGTAGTCACGTGTTACTGTTACCAATCGCTGTATGTATATTTTATATCGAGTAATTTGTGGGTTATTTAAAAAAACCAAGTCCACAAAATTACATGTTTAACAATCAAATAACGTATTGAAAATGACTTTTTGGCTCCCGTTAATTACTCAACGTGCCTTTTATAATGTTCCGAGTCAATTGAATTTAATAAAAAATGTATTTACTTTTTTCGTTTTTGTATAATCCTTTTAACTGAAATATTAATGACGGAACGCATAAATGAGATCATTTTTTATTCGTTTTCACGATAAACTTATAATTGTGGTTTCTACTTATAGTTTCAATTGTTTGTAAGGTTGTTGGACTTGTACATAAGTGAATACTTTTTTGTACCGAGTCTTTAATACTTTCAATGGATAAATTAATTTGAAAATGTGACCAAGGCTATAGCACACGGGATGACAATCATAAAATGTATTATGAGCTTGTGAGAGCTTGTATAGTATACGGACTCTACACATTTGTGCGTTTTTTGAAAAATCTTTTTTTTCGAAAAATTTAGATTTCGAAAATGTTAGGAATTTTCTAAAAAAAATCACAGAAAGAATAAAAAATGAATTTTCGAAAGAATGAACTTTAGAAAAAATATTTTTTACGTTCAAGAAAATTTTTAATTTTCCGTAAAAATTCTTCAAAAAAGGTAAAAATTGAGAAAATTCTCGTTTTGGTACAATTGCACCCATAGAAGTAATATTTTACTATGGCTGCTTTACCTTCGGCAGATTTAAAGTCCACCCGCTTGAATCAACATTTAAAAGCCACTCACAATTCTTCATCCTACTTCCAATTGTTTAACAAAAATCGAAAAACTAAAAGTGCTGATTTCGTCGTTTACGACTCATCAGTACACCTTGTCTTAAGACCATGTGTATATCAGCAAAAAAGTATAATTTTCGAAATAAAGTCTTAATGTTGATGTTAGGAAAAGCATTTGCAATCGGTTTCGAATTTACCGGTAAACTGTAAAGGCGGTAAATTTGAACTCGTAGAAGAATTCGTTGAAAAAATAAATTACGAATATCTTAGCAGAATATTGTGTGACGGAATGAAACATTGTAAAATTCTTTTTTCGGCTTAGGGACTGCAGTTACAGTCTCTTTTCCAGCATCATGCGAAGTAAATTGACGCTTAGAGGGGCTGTCCATAAATGACTTTTCCGAAACCCGACCCGAACTGAACCCAAAAGTTAACATCGGGTCGGGACTCGCAGCTCGTAAAAATATATAATGGAAACCTGACCTGTCCCGAACCCGAACTAAAATTTCGGGTCGGGACTAGAGATGAGCGGGTTGCCCGAAACTTCGAAAAACCCGACCCGAACCCGAATTGTTTTTTTCGGGGTCATGGGTTTCGGGTTTTGAAAATTTTAATCGGGTCGGGTTCGGTCCGGGCCGGGTTTGGAAACAGTTCGGGTTTCGGGTTTGTTTGGCTCCCGATCCTTTATTGACTTTTTATATTTTACAACACTCGTCTAAATTTTATCATCTTACATTGCACGAATTTTGTTTTAGTCTAAGGTCCGTGAAGAATGCAGACGTCGCACAGTGGGATTTTTGTAGGAGGTTTCGGCAAGGCGGCATTACTCGCTAAGCAAGAACGAAATTATGAATGGATTGTTGATACGTCTTCTATATTAAATCACACACAAGATAGGCGAAATTTTTTTTTAACTTTAACTTTATTTTTAAAAAATCTCTAAAAATAAAATTTAAAAATAAAGTTAAAATTAAAAAATAAAATTGGTTCTCAAAATATCTTTGAAGTCTCTAGATTCCAAAAATATATACATGTTAGGGATTGCGGGTTGAAGTATCGGAATGAAAATTCGTAAAACATGGTAGGTTTTTTTTATAAACTAGTTAGAAATGACCATGTTTTTCATGTTTTTCTATTCGGATACTTCAAGCCGCAATCCCTAACATGTATATATTTTTGGAATCTAGAGACTTCAAAGATATTTTGAGGACCAATTTTATTTTTTAACTTTAACTTTATTTTTAAATTTTAACTTTAGAGATTTTTTAAAATAAAGTTAAAGTTAAAAAAAAAAATCGCCTATCTTGTGTGGGATTTAAAATAGAACACGTGTCAACAATCCATTCATAATTTCGTTCTTGCTTAGCGAGTAATGCCGCCTTGCCGAAACCTCCTACAAAAATCCCACTGTGCGTCGGTCCTTGAAATAATTTTTGTTTCGAAGTAATTTGGGTTGTGAGTTTCGAAAAACTTGAGCGTCTGGTTCGGTCCGGGTCAGGTTTTGAAACAGTTCGGGTTTCGGGTTTCGAAACATTTTAACGGGTCGGGTTCGGTCCGGGTCGGGTTTTGAAACAGTTCGGGTTTCGGGTTTCGAAAATTTTAATCGGGTCGGGTTCGGTCTGGGTCGGGTTTAGAAACAATTCGGGTTTCGGGTTTCGAAAACTTTTATCGGGTCGGGTGCGGTCCGGGTCGGGTTTCGAAAAATGGTCGACCCGCTCATCTCTAGTCGGGACCCACAACCCGAAATAATATATAAGGGAAGCCCGACCCGAGCCGAACCCGATCTAAATTTTCGAGTAAAACTCGAAACCCGATTTTCTTGTTTTATGAAAGCCCGAACCGAACCCTATGGTATGTTTTAAATGCTTCCTAAATTTGATTTAAATTCATTCATTCATTAACACGTAACCATTCTCTGACCGGTCGCGATAGTCGTCATTGAGAAACATGACAAATTGTTTTTGAGTATAATGCGGCGACCATACATTTGCAGCGAACTCTAGGTTGGAACGCACCAACGCCTTGTAGAGGATTTTTATGACGTCATCATTAAAATATTGATGTTGTCGTTTGACAAAGTTCAAGACCCCTTTCGATTTATTGCTGATGTATTCGAAGTGTAGGTTGAAGTTCATTCTAGAGTTCATAAGGACACCCAGATCTAAAGTAGAGTCAACTCGTTCTAGCGTTCGCCCATCCATGCAATATTCGAACATTATTGGCTCTTTCTTCAAGGTGAACGTTATAATTTTTGACTTAGTACGATGTATCTCTAGGCCATTTTCGTAGCACCGTCTGAAGAACATGTCGATTGCTTTTTGAAGCTTTGATGCGTCTTCCAGAGATGTGACGATGCATGCAATTTTCTTGTCATCAGCGAAATTGAGATTGTGAATGCCGTGTATGCAAATATCCGAATCGTTGAAGAACATAAGAAACATGTTAACACCAAGAATCGAGCCCTGACGAACGCCTGAGAGAACTGCGAACTCTTCTGACTTCTCTGATCCCAAGAGAACGTATTGGCCCCTGGAGCTAAGATATGATAGGAACCATAGCAAGATATTATTCGACAGGGGGAAAAGTGTCATTTTTCGGATAAGTTTCGATGTATCTACGCTATCGATATTTCTCTTTATCGAATATTTCTCAAAATTCTTGCCTTAAAATACTAGTTGTGAGAGGTGATCCCCGCTTAAAGCGGTTCGTCGTAGAGATTTGACAAAGCCCGCATCTCCATAGACCCGCTCCTCTGTGGCCTCAGCTGCTGGTATTGCCAATACCCAACAAGCGATTCTCTTCTAAAAAATTGAAAACAAAGACATTCAACAAATTTTGTAGGAACCGAAGTCGTTTTTTCAACCAAACTTTCATCGGGTCTGATCCGTGACCCGACAAGATCAAAGCAAAACCCGACCCGTGAAATTAATTGGGGCCGGATTTGGGTCGGGTTTTGTATAATTTTCGGGCGGCCCGCTCACCTTTAATCTGTACTCCTCCACACAAAACAAACACACCGATTCTAAAAAGACAAATTATTAACTTTGTGATATTGCGAACCTCCCGATGTTATTTTTCCGATACATAAGCTTTGTTTTTTGTCATCGTAAGGTCGTAGTGGAAGATGTTCTGAATTGAACGTAATTGTATTCTTTAGGATCTAATGGATCTATTCTAATGGATTAATCAGACTAAGTGCGTCAAGGTTACGGAAGTTGTGAGCTGAGTAGCATCTGTATGACGAATCAACAGATGCAGAATGTTTTTGTATTAATAAATATTCCCAGCAGTTTCATCAAGATTCTTTATATTTCCTTTTATAACCTCTCCAAAGTGATCTTTTGTGTAACCTTTTTCCTACCAAATCCTACTCCATCATTACTTCTAGCGAGTTCTTCCATAGGCAATGAAGAAGCATACAGTTTCACTCTCCCATTTACAACGAGAGAATTAATTTCTGTTTGTTTAATTCCTCAAAGTGTAATTTACAACAATTTTTCTTCTAATTTAATTTATTTCGAAACCCACAAAATATAATGTCGTCACATTAGTTAGAAGCACACCAGAGCGAAATTACGTTAATGGCATTAAAAACGGATATGTTAGTAATGTTGACATATGTGAGCACATTACACAAATACTGTTTCCAATGTTACAAACGCCGAATATGTGATATAGTCGCATACTGTAACGTCGAATTGAGGGCTGTTTGAGAAGTCTGATTTTTCGTTGTGATTTTCGTTTGTGAAATGATTAAATTAAAAATAATGTCTGTGATGATGGGGAAATGAAGCTTGTTAGACATTTGTACTAACAATACGATTAAAATAAGAGAAAAACGAATACATTCTTTGTCTGGTGTACAGGATCACCAACGTTCCCCTCAAAAGCCAATTTGTTAATAATAATAAAATGACTGAAGCATAATGTACTACACGAATGATTATTGAGCAATTAAATTAGTTAAACTAACCATTACATTTCGTCTATTTTGTTATGGAATTATAATAAGCATAGGAAAGTTTTATTGTGATAAGGGTGAAGGGTGTGCTGTTGATGGTGAAATAAGGATTTTAGTTTATATTAGAACTCGAATTGGAATTGTTTTGAATGTCCCGAAGCGATATTCACACTTCCTTATTTTACATCTGAGTAACTTTGTATGGTAATTTTATTATTCCGATTGCAATGCGATGAATTGATCATTCATTGATTATCGCCATAGTTTTCAACTATTTCCTTTCTATTGCTGTAATCTTTTTTGGGTAATTAAGTATAACCATTGTGTTCATAAGTAGCGCAAATAGTTATATAAATTCTGTAGTATACAATTTGATTTCTTTTATTTGAAAAGACTGTCTGTAGTTGTAACTCCGAAGTTCTATCACTCGAATCATCTGGCCTAATTATTTTTGGATTGGATTGGTTGAATGGGAAAGAACCTTGGGTGTTCTTGCATCCTTGCAATCCAAATGCTATAATTTTTCTAAGGAAAATATCAGGATCGACTTTGTCAGAGTCTTTCGCGAAATCTAGGAAGATAGTATCTATATCAATTCTAGATTTCTCTGAGAAATTATTTCTCTAAATGATGGAAGACGAACACTGAGAAACCCTACAATGATAAGACTAAAGCCATCCAAACACGACTACACTCTCTACTCGCCGTTCAATTTTGCAGTACGTCTTTTGAACTTCGCTGCCACCCACGTTGACCCATCACTACCGACCATGAAATTTCGTGCTGCGGTGCGTGAATTAGATGACGCTATTTTCGGAAGTTTCGGCTTAACTTTATATTTTGACTTTTATTTAATAATTTTTAATGACAACATCGTTATGGCTTTCGAATTTTTGACGTAATTTTTACCACTGACCCTCCCGGTGCCCGGGGATGTAATTTACGACAACGCCAAGTTGGCTTACTTTTGATAAATTTTT
>CM055406.1:57764141-57778685 GCA_029228625.1 Pseudolycoriella hygida
CCTTCCAGCGTTCCGCGTGTTTCCGTTCCATCCAGTCCTGTATCGCTTTAATGCACAGTGATTGGGGTACCAGCAAGCGTGGTTCAAGTCCACTTGTCGGAGTTGTAGAGCCAGATTTTGCTAGCTCATCTGCTCTCTCATTCTCTTCCACGCCCGAGTGTCCAGGCACCCAGACCAGACTGATCTGGTTGTTCAGACCCATTAGGTTCAGGCAATCTTTACACTCTTTCACAAGCCTGGAAGTCGTGATTGGTGACACAAGTGTCCTAATCGCTTCCTTACTGTCGAAACATATAAGGAATTCTTTCCCGCGCGTTCCAGTAGGTAGTACTTCATGAGCCCCCATTAGCGCTCCAAAGATTTCTGCCTGTGGAACGTGAGCAAATCCACCCAAATGGAAAGATTTGCCCTCTCCAGTCTCTGGTGCGTACAATCCGGCTCCAGCTCCTTCTAAAGTCTTAGATCCATCAGTGAATCTAACTATACCACTTCTGGGCAGTCTTCCCTGGCCGGATACTTGGCGTTAAATCGCCTCGTGAAGTCGATTACCGGTTTCATCCTATCCCTGGGCATGATAAAAACAGGGTCTAAGACCACGTTACGTATTTTGCCATGTCCGGTTTGGCAATTCGGTGTCCACAAGCCGTTTTACGCCAACCTGTCAACCGTGGCAAAAGCCCTAGCTTGGACTATCAGGTCTACAGGTGGCAAATTCAGCAGTGTCTCCATTGCTGCGGTGGCTGTGGTTTTCATAGATCCAGTGATGCAAATGCATATTAGCCTTTGAATTTCACTCAAGTCTTTCCTCGCCCTCTCGACATTGAGCCTTGGCCACCACACAACCGAGCCGTGGCACATCATGGGCCTTACAACAGCCTCAAACAACCACAGAATGGGTTTTGACGGCAGACCCCAATTTCTCCCAAAGGAGTTTTTGCAGATCCAAAAAGCCGTTAGAGCCTTCTGTGCTTTGTCTGCGACATGAGCAATCCAATTGAGTTTGCTGTCCAGTATAATCCCAAGGTATTTGACTTGGGTTGAGAGTACCAAGTCCTCATAGCACCAGTTTTCTACTATTTTCACTGCAACTCTAAGACGATCTCCTAACGTGCTTTCAAACATTCCCCTAACTAGGATCGTCAGATCGTCTGAATAACCCTGCGCGTAGATCCCCTCTTCATTCACTTTCCCTACCACCATACACCAGAGTATGGGTGAGAGAATTCCACCGTGTGGACATCCCTTTGCTACCCAGAGATTAGATTTGTAACCGCACACGTCGGCTTCGACCGTCAGCATGCTACTTATCCATCTCACAACCACTCTTCCCACTCCGCTTTCAACCAAAACTTGGCGGATGACATCAAAATTCGTGTTGTCGAAGGCTCCTTCGATGTCCATGAAACATCCGAGAGCCACCTCTCCAAAAGAAAATGTTTTCTCTACCCTCGCCACCAGCTTATGCAGAGCTGAGTCTGTGGATTTGTCTGTCTGGTAGGCGTGCTGGTTGATTTGCAGTGGGAACTTTGCTGAAATTTCATCCCTGATGTAAAAATCTATCATCCTTTTTAGCACCATCAGAATGAAAGATGTTAGGCTGATCGGTCTGAAAACTTTAGCTGTGGAGTGCGATGGCTTTCACACTTTCGGAATAAATGTTACCTTCACCTTTTCCCATTTGGTCGGAATGTGACCATGAGCCAAGGAACTACGTAACACTTCGCACAGCGGCTTCAACAGAATTTCTCTACTTTCCTTAAGCAGAGCAGGAAAAATTCCGTCATCTCCAGCTGATTTATACGGCTTAAACTTACCTATGGCCTATGGCGCAAAGTCTGAGTTTCTCGATTTCCGCGCTCCAGAGTTTACCACCTTTCTTGCGAAGAGCATTTTGCTCTGGGCACGAGTTCTCATAGGCAGTCGTCAGCAACCACTGCCTCGTTCAGTTGCGCCGATGATTTCGGCATCACTTAGATACTCTCCACGAAACGATTTGATCCGCTAAGTTCTCCGAGGCAAGACTTCTTTCCGATTCTAAGTACTAAACGTGGGAACATTTCCTCTGTTTAGAATACTAAGATTCGTGTCTGCTATGAATTGCAGCTAGAGAGTTCCCCGAGGATTCACGTTCGTACTTCCCCAAACCGTATGGTGCGAGTTCGCATCACAGCCCAGGAGAATTGGTACGCCCTCGTTCTTAGAAAACTCAATTGCCTTAGACAATAGCTCAGTGAACTCACTAGTGACCCCACTAGTAAGTCCCCCCCTTGAGAGATTTTGCGGGTGATCCTCACCCCGGTCGTGTCCTCGTACGAAAACTGTCGCATCAGCATTGTTTGCATTTCGGGGACCACATATATAGCCGCCCTAGTTCTGCCACCTCTGCCAGCGCTGAAGACTCTATTGCTGAAATTACCAAAGCCCATTATTTTAGAGTTATTAACCCAAGGTTCTTTTATCACCCTGAAAGGTACATATGTCCCATGATTCAAGTTCAAAGAAGAGCAAAATCGGTCAAGTGGTTCCGGAGATATGGTCGAAAAAGTGGTTTTTCGAGGGTCGGCGAAACTTTTTCGCAAATATCTCAGCAAGTATAGCACGGAAATAGTTCAATTTGGTGTCAAATAAAAGCATTTGATCTCCCAAAACTGGGAAAATATGTGGTAATCGGGTCAGTGGTGTGGGCACTTGGACCAATGGAATGGACAAAATTGAGTCTCTTGACCATATACGAAAGTAGTCTATATTTGCTCTATGCAATATAGAGATTTACTGTCGGAGGCAAAGTTATAGAGAGTAAGATTTTAGAGAAGACGTGTCTCAGGGTTCTCTATGACTCTATTTTTAATACACGAGAGATGAATTTCAGTGGAGAGTGATGAGAGAGAGAGGAGAGGAGAGTGATGTCATTCAAAATACAAAGGTGGCGTAATTCTCTAAGAACATGCATCTATCCTGCATTGAAAATAGGACCACTGGGGTTTCACAGGGACCACAATCATACTCGGTCTTTCCACAATAATTTTTTGTGAAACGATTTTTTTTCAGTTTTCGATAGAGCATTGAAAATTTTTAAATTCTTGATTACAAATTTTGTAAAAACTTTTAGGAAATTTTTTGAATTACGAAAATTTATTAAATTTTGGGACAGCCCAAAACTAAAATGAATTTGCAGCGCTAAAAAATTCGCATCGCGTTCTAATATAACGATCCCTTAAATGGGTACAAAATGTCTGGAAAAGTCGTGAAAAGATCTTGAGAATTCAACCGCTGCACACGTTTCAGACATTGACTAAATGCCGGGCAAATATAGCGGCGCACCGATCTACAACTCATCATCATTGTTTTGCGCTGTAAACGTGAGTGTGGTGTGAGGAAAGTACCATGATGTTTCTTCGTTGATCAGTTATTATTGTTGTGAACATATGTTTGATAACAGACAAATGAACATTGTAAAATAAATGAGACATCACATCGTGCGCATATGTTAATTTGGCATCAATTGCATAGAAATAGGATGAATTACAGGGTGAATTGATGCATATAATTTTCATAATTTTTAAATGAAAACTAAAACCACAATTCATTAACCACACAATTATTAAATGCACATAAATATAAGAATAATGCAATTGCGATAAATAAATGCGCCTTTTCGTTGATAATGTATTTATTTAGTGAGTTTTGAATACAGACTTGCATGGAGCATATCATTATCGATAATATTAAAAATGGCATATTCTGCACGTCGTAATCTGTAATTATGATGTCAATGCTTCTTGATAATTATAATTTAATTTTTTCATTGCATGCATATTAATGCTTAACGTTAATACAAATAAGAGAACAGAAAGGAATTAGGTAACAATTTTAACCGATTCGGTGGGAGCGGGCGGGGGAGTACTGAAGACAGTATCGGAGTTCAAAGTAACGCCAATTCATCGTCTTATAAAGTTTAGTGTTACTTGTGTTGAACTGTTGTGTAAAGTGTGTTGAACTGCAGGCATTGAATATAGGAGACGCGTAGTATACGCGTGAGATAGGGCAGCTGGTACAGCGCTTTCAAATACCGATTTTGTACTCCCTGCAGCCTGCAGCTGATAAGATAAGATAAGAGTTTATTTCTACATCATGAAATCAATAACATATGAAATAGCCATAACTTCAGCTCTGTCTTAAAGCGTGTCGGTGAGGCATTCTTTATTGATTCAGGCAGCGAGTTGTATAGACTACATCCGTTCACAGAGATTACCCTCTTGCCCCCCACCGTCTTGACTGCTGCTTGTCTCAGAAAATGCCTTTTACGAGTACGTTAGCGGTGGGTTGCAGTCTTGAAGTCGATTGTACAGTAAGTCAGGTTGTGAATAGCCTTATGCACAAAAGAGCACACACTGTACTTAATTATACTGACAACATTTAATACGCGAGGGCAACATCTAGTAAATAAGTCTACGGTCGGGTGGCGCAGAGGAAGCTTGTTCACATGCTTAAGGCATCGTTTTTGTAAGACTTGAAGCTGCACGATAGACTTCTTGTTTGCTGTGCCCCAGGCGCCTGGTAGATAGCACAAGATCGAGTGGGCCAGTGCATAATAAATTTTCGTGAGCACTGCCGTTGGGAGTATTTTTTTAAACTTACATAAAATTCCACAATCCCTCGCCATCTTCCGACACATGACCGCGACTTGGGCATTCCAGGATACTTTGGTATCAAGGAGGAGACCTACATACTTTAAAACGTCTTCATGCTCCACTATCTGCTCCCCCAGCTTCACATCCTAAATATTTGGTGTTACCATATGCCTGAAGCACATCCACTTCGTCTTGCTGATATTTAGAGTGAGCTTGTTTATGTCTAGGAAATCCTGTATCATCTCCATATCGTGATTCATAGACTCTACATTCGTTCCCAATGAGGTCGATGAATAGAATACACCCGTATCGTCAGCAAACAGGGTTGTCTCACCCACAGTAGGAAGACGGAAGATGTCGTTTATGTATATGAGGAAGAGTAGCGGCCCAAGCACGCTTCCCTGAGGTATCCCTACGCTAACCTCTCTAAGCCCACTTTTAGAATTACCTAGGAGGACGCATTGCTTTCTCCGTGTCAGGTAGATTCTTAACAGCTCAAGTGGAACTCCTCTTACGCCCGCTACCTGCAGTTTATACAAAAGGATATTGTGGTCAACACAGTCAAAAGCTTTTTGCAAATCAAGGAATAGAGCACTGATTTTCCCCCCATAGTCAATACTTAGGAATATTTTTTCTAGAACTTCATATACCGCTGAGTGTGTTCCTGACTTTTCCCGGAACCCGCATTGTTTAGCGTAGAAAAATCGGATTTTTTTAAGAAATGAAACTAATCTCCTGTAGATGAGGTATTCGAGAACTTTATTCAGAACAGGGAGTATGGAAATCGGACGGTAATTGGATGGATCTGGTTTATCACTCTCTTTATAGAGAGGGGTAATCTGGGCGACCTTGAGACAATCAGGGTATTTGCCAGTGAAAATGGATAAATTGGAGATGTCGGTAATGATAGGGACAGTCACATTCGTACGGTGACGCGCCTGAGCTTTTACCATTATCAAGTTCTACTAACAGCTTAAGCTGAATTATCTTTCCTTCTGATCGGCACTGTATATTTGAAGATTTCAAATGTCAAACGAAAGTTCTTTTTGATTTTGCGGCGATTTTAGGTGAGTTAACTTAAAAAAATTTGGCGTCACTGTGTTAGACCCAAGAGACTTGGGATCACTGGTTAATGTTTGTTGCAGAACACTTAAAAAATTTCAACTCGAAGAGCGGGAGACTTAGCTGAAGCTGAAGAGAGGATCTCGCTAGCAGCAACTGAGAACCATCAAAGGTTGGTTGAAATTTCCGAGGAAATTATTGTAGCTGTATGCAATATGAGAGCGGTCTCCACTGCCTTAATCTTACAAAATTGTGAGTTTGGTTCTATGAAATGAAGCTTCATAAACATATTCTTAAGCTTCGTTTCATAGAACGGAACTCACACTTTTCTAAGATTAAGGCTGTGCAGGCCGCTCTCATATTACATTTTCCACTTTTTCGTAGAATAAATTTTCTTCTTCCTAATCTCTTCAATCGATGGAAAGTCGCTCCATCTTGGCTCTGTTCAAGTGACGGTTCGTTACAGGTCACTTGGTAAATGTTCAATTTAGGTACGGCATCCAGCGGGATTAACAGAAGTAGCATAATCGAATCTTTGCTACTTGGTTAATGGTTTCCATTCAAATAACCGAACATTTATAAAACATCTACTCTTGTTCAACAATAAACATCAATCCATAATAGATGAGATTATGAAAATAAAAAATCATCTTCACTTCAAAACCTCTTCAACATCATTTATTTTCGTTGATGTCAATATGAATATAATAATATAATTGAAGAAGTGGAAATCATTACCGCATAGGAGGTCGTAATTCACGCACAATAGACGTGGAATTTCATTGAAATATTTCTACTCACGTGTATATGTGAAGTTGTTTGGAATTGTACGAAAATAATAAAAAAAATAATGAATAAAAATGCAACATCAAATGAAACAGGTGCTTGGAATTTTATTATCACTCTCTTCAATTGAAAAGGATAAAGACCGAGGATTTATTTCTAGGGCGGATATTTATATGATATTTTGATTAAAATAATTTTGGTAGCTGCGGTTGAATGGAACAACTTTAAATGCGTTTCATTCAAAAATTACATTTATTTATCCGTGGAAATTCCATATAAATGATTGATGTCAGCGGGAATCAGGATTCTTTTGAATTGTATTTAAGGAATCAAAATCATCAAAGATTACGATTTAAACGACTTGAAAAATAACAATTCATCATCACTTACAATTCTTCTGCTTTTTTTATGCTGAAATCATTTAAAATCAACACTTTAAACAGCTAACTGTTGTTGGTCGGTGAACAAAATATTAAGTTAAAAATTATAATAAAATATAACGTGCATTGTGTTCCATGACGTTTTATGTATATCAATTTGCTTAAATTAACCAGAGTTAATGAATTTCCTAAACTAAGTGAGAAATTTTATATTTTATCTTGCATGAAAACAAATCGTTAAAGACGTTAATGAAATGGAATGAACAGTCACTTTAAAAAAAGACAGCGTGAGAAATTCGTCTAGTAAAACATAATAAACCAAACTAGAAACATTGCTCATCTCCCGTTCAACAATAATTACCGATAAAAAAATAACTTTTTTGAAATAATATCCAAATTACCATTCTTTTGTCTTACTTTTACAAACAATCAAAGTGAGAGAAATGATTTCAACTTAATAGGAAAATAATTTTATATTTCTATTTAAAAAAATGTATAAAAACAGAAATTGTTAATGTGACGCAACTCCTACCGTGCCATGACCAGCGTCCGTCGCTCGCTTAACATTATCATCGTTTGGGTACATAACAATAAACGTCCGTAGACATCGCTCAATCCACAAAAGTAAGTTGAGAGGCGCGAACGATCACAACTTACCTGCTGGGTTCGAATTGTCACTGTAAACAGAACAAATCATAGTAGAGGACATCATCATCTCGGATGTGGAATCTGTTGGATGTCCAGTCCAACGTCTCGGTGAAAAATACGCCACTGAAAAAATTACGGTGAAAGAATCATAAGGCTGTGCCACTTTGTTAATAACCCACTGTTGAATGCGTAGGTGGAAAGTAGAATTGTGAAATTCGTGTCTTTGTATTGTGTGCATAAGAGAGGGATGAGACATTATAAAGCTTGGAATCACGTCAAGTCAACCTGAAATCAGATTCTGACCCGAAACCTGAAAAATGACTTGGGTCTAAAAAGGCAAAACGGGCTATTCTTTTTAATATGGTCACATCAAGTCAAAGTCAAGTTCAAGTCTACTTACTTACTTAACCGGCACTACAACCCATTAAGGGTCTTGGCCTTCCGCAACATGCTTCTCCAACCGGACCTATCCGCAGCTAACGTCTCCCAGATGGATACTCCCACAGTTTTTAAGTCGGCAAGAACTGCGTCATACCATCTGGTCACCTCTCTTGCCCTCCGGTCTCGTTTTAAGGATACGATGATCTTCCATTCGTTGTACATGACTGAGCAAACGCAGTCGGTTTATTTTGGTAGTTCTGACTATGTCCGGCTCTACATAAAGCTGACTAAGCTCATGATTGAATCGTCTGCGCCTTTGATCGAATACTGGTCCAAATATTGTCCGCAGTACTTTTCTTTCGAACGTGTGCAGCGATTGTTCGTCTCTTTGTGTCAAGCACCACGACTCCGAACCATACGTAACCACCGGTCTGATCACAGATTTGTATATTGCGCATTTTGAATTTCGGCTTACTGACTTGGACTTTTTCAGAAGGCCGTAATACCTCCGGTTGCCCAGAATTACTCGTCTCTTAATTTCGTCCGCCATGTCGTTATTAAGGTACGATTATATTGCCAGAAAATCGCAGCGAATAATTGCATCTTTATCACACTAACAGATTCGCGTGTTTTGTCCTCTTCTTACTCTCTTTCTCTTATGAAGTTAGTGTGATAAAGATGCAATTATTCGCTGCGATTTTCTGGCAATATAATCGTACCTTTAGTGTTCAGCTCCGATCCAAGGTATACGAAATTGTTGACCATTTTGAATGTGTGTTTGTCGATCGTTACGGTTTCCTCCTGGTGTTGATTTGAAGGCGGGATGATCATATATTTCGTTTTTTCGTCATTAACTTTCAACCCAAGCTCGGTACCTCTCCTCTCCAATGCCATAAGCTTGTCGTTAACAACATCCATTTTTCGTCCAAGTATGTCCAGGTCGTCTGCGAAATCTAGCAACTGACTGGACTTGGTGAAAATAGTGCCGCTGGAATCTATATCCATGGTGCGCACAGCTGCTTCAAGGGTCAGGTTAAAAAGCAGCGTCGCGAGAGGATCTCCCTGACGTAGGCCTTCCTCTATGTCGAAAATCTCTGACAGTTGATTACGGATCCTTACTCGGCTATTAGCTCCGTTCAGTGTTAACTTGGTTAGCGAGATCAGTTTGTTGGGGATTCCAAATTCCTCCATTACTCTCCATAGCTTACTTCTTCTAACACTGTCATAGGCTGCCTTAAAATTAACGAACAAATGGTGTGTTTCAATGTTGTACTCTTTGCACTTCTCCAAGATCTGTCTGATATTAAACAGCTGGTCCGATGTTGAACGACACGAAAACCACCTTGGTATTCTCCTACAGAATTTTCCATGTATGGATGAAGGCGCAGGTAAAGAATATTTGCAAATATCTTGTAAGCAATATTCAGCAGAGCGATTCCTCGAAAATTGCCACACTCCATTTTGTCACCTTTTTCGTATATGGGACAAAGTATGCTGGTCTCCACTCTTCCGGTAACTCCTCGACATTCCATATACGCGTGATGAGCTCGTGCATCTCCATATATAGCGCGTTGCCGCCGTTCTTGAAAAGTTCGCCGGGCAGATTGTCTGTCCCCGGGGCTTTGAAATTTCTGAGCCTCGAAATTTCAGCTTCAACTTCTTGCATTGTTGGTTCTTCTATACATGGTTGCGCAGTATGAAATGGCAATTCGTTGTTTTCTTCGTTTCGGATGAGCGGTGTGTTCGGATTAAGCAGTTCTTTGAAGTACTCAGCCCATCTCGCAATGCACTTTTCCTCATCTGCTAAGACTAATCCATTCTTGTCCTTACACAGCAAAGGTTGTTGACTGTAACCATTTTTGGATTCGTTTACTTTCCGATAGAAGTTCCGAGTTTCCTTCCTATTGCCAAATTTTTCAATTTCGATCAAAACGTTCCTATCCTGCAGACGTTTTTTGTTTCGGAACAGTTTTCGAGCGAAATTCCTCTTCGAACAGTACTCTGCCTGGCCTGCTCGAGTGTATCGACTCAGAGTTTTTAGTCGAGCTGCATTTTTGTTCTTCAGAGCTCGCTGGCATTCCGCCTGATTTGATTCCACGCATCGTCTATACTGTGTTGCTCGCTGACCATTTCTTTGATAATTTTTCTCTCCAAACTGTCCACGTATTTGTGTTTGAAGTCTTCGTTCTGCAGTTTTTCAACGTCCCTATTTTCCATGCCTGTTGTCGGTTGTGTTGGACCGATATGCGAGACCTAACAACCACTTTAACCAAGTAGTGGTCAGAATCAACATTTGGTGCCCTGCAGCTCCTGACATTCAAAACGTGATCAATCTGGTTTTCGGTTTGTCCATCAGGTGATACGCATGTCGCTTTGTGGATGTATTTATGTTCGAAATACGTACTGGTCACAACCATGTTTCTTGATGCTGCGAAATGAACTACCCGCGTACCGTTGTCGTTAGAGTTTTCATGGAGGCTGTATTTACCAATTGTAAGACGATAGAAGACTTCGCGACGTATCTTGGCATACAGATCTGCAAGCAGAATCTTATTGTGACGTTTCGCCGCTCCATCATATATCTGAACCAGTTTCTCGTAAAATAGCTCCTACGCTTCGTTGTCTTTTTCCTCCGTAAGTGCGTAGGCGTTAATAAGAGTATAGTTGAGAGTATCCGTAGAGAGCACAATCGCTCGTCAACAGAATTGAAGCCAATCACCGCGCTTCTAGCTGTGCCGAAAACCATGAAACCTGATCCATACTCTCTTGGACCGTCATTACTTTTCCCACTGTAGTAGAACTTATAGTCTCCACTGATCATGATGTCCTTTCCAGGCCATCTCGTTTCTTGCACTGCCGTGATGTCAATTTTTGTCGCTCTTAGCGCACTTGTGAGAGATCTCAATCCTCCTGGCCGCAACAAAGATCTTACATTCCATGTTCCTAGTCCTTTTTCCGTTGCTTGAGTCGTTGCCGTTTATCCTGTCCGATCCGAGGCTGTGCAGTTGAGTTCATAACCGATCCATTTTTTCCGGTGTTTGGAGGTTAACCAAACGCCCAACCTACTTCCGTTTCCCTGATGACCCGTAGGCAAGTCATCAGGTAGCACTCTTAAGTTTAGCACAAAACTCCGAAGAGAATTGAGGTCCCGGGGACTACGACGTGGACGTAAAAAGAGCTCTTAATAGTTAGACAGTTGCACGCCTGGCACATGACACGGACTACCACACTCCGCTCATATGCAATCAGGCGCTACCCTATCTAACTACCCAATCCCCGTCAAGTTCAAGTCATGTCTTGTCAATTCAAATGAGCTCACCTGACCTGAATATTCAGATCAGAAGACTTTTTGACCACGGTCGACCTGTAAAAACATTAATGAAACTTCACTGCGAAAGCCAATAAAGGTAAATCATGAGCATCACTTTTACATCTGTTGTCATCACTTTATCTTTATTTTCTTCTTGTTTGCGATGCACATAAATAAAGTTCGATGACTAATGACAAAAAAAAAATTGTTTCTACATCTACGTGGACGTATGTTTTCGCTTCTAAAAAGGCGCTATTTCGACCCTCATCTCACACTATGCGCAAGGAAATCATGTCAAGTCTCACCTCCTCCATAATGTTTTATGAATTCAAAGAGTTTTTTTTACAAATTCCATCAGCAATAATAAATTACGAAAGGAAAGGAGCGAAGACACAGCCACCGATCATTTCTATCACTTTGTTGCTGAACTTCCAACAATATCTTTCAGTTACGTCTTGTAATATGTTTGCGCTTCTGACAACCCTTTATTTAGACTGCCTGAATGCTGCATGTGAGGAATACGGCATGAAAATAAGTGTCAGTAAAACTAAAGTTATGCATATTGGCAAATCCCGGAAGGATGTAGTTTGCAGTTTAAATGGGGAGCAGTTGGAACAGGTCTCTGAGTTTAAATATTTAGGAGCCATTTTTTCGGAGCATGGCAAGTTAGTTAGGGAATTTGAAGAAAGGAGAAGAATGGGGAATGCAGTGGCCAGTCAGTTGAGGTCGTATGTGTTCAACAAAAAGGAGTTAAGTAGTGGCACAAAGCTAGCTATTCACAGGTCAATCTTCAGACCAACGATTTTATACGGTAGTGAAAGTGGGGTGGACTGCGGATACCTTGTGCATGACCTGGAGGTTTCTGATATGAGGGTTCTTAGGAGCATAGCAAGAGTAAATCGGAGGGAACAGTGGGACAATCATATTAGGAACGACGACATCAGGGAAAACTTAGGGGTTACATCAGTGGAAGAGGCGGCCAGGATTAGTCGTCTGCGGTGGTACGGGCACGTTCAGAGGATGGGTAATAGCAGGCTACCAAAGAGGATATTGGATGCTCAAGTCCCGGGTGTGCGTCCCAGGGGTAGGCCAAGGAGAAGGTTTAGAGACTCAATTAAATCCGATTTAGAAGTTAGGGGACTTTCTCTAGGCGAACAAACCATCTCCTTGGCACAGGATAGGGGAGTATGGAGAAGGGTGGTCCATGATCAGTAGTAAAGACCTCACACCGAAAGGTACAAACGGTCTATAAAGTGTGATGATGATGATGATGATGATTCTGACAACCCTTCTGATAGTATTAACGTTTTGCAACCCCTCTTCGCTCCTAATGCATTTGATATTGGACATGTAACGGAATTCATTAAATATTCATTAAATTATAACAAAAAATTAATAACACCTTTAACACTTAAGTGATATTATTGGTGTCACCCGAAACTATACAAAAAGCAGAAAAAATGTATACAAAAATGATTAATGATGGAAAAACTATCAACTTTTCCGTTTCATACACAGCTTTTCGATACATCATATTAAACGCACTCCAATAATGGAATATTATCTGGAAAATTGAAACGTTATGTGTTTGGTAAATTATGAATAAAATGATATTTGGTAAATGAATGATGGTGACAAAGATTTTTTTGTAACTATAGATCGGTTGATGTGGTTTGTAATTTATCATCACACCTAAAAATAACAAGTTCATTTGATATTAATGGATAAAGGTTATTAATTGCCTGAGAAGTTGGGTTAAAATACGATGATAAAGCGAGCGATAAAAGTTGCTGCATTGAGTGTAAGAATTAGGGGATATGTCTAGGGTTTCGAAAATAAGTTATTGTCGGCGTCGGAATGGAAAAAAAACAACGTTGGATGTCCACATAAAACAATGGCATAGGGTTAATTTGAAAAGTTATTGTTTTTGTGACATTTGGAAACAAGCCGACAATTTTTAGGTATTTTTTCATCATTTCCAAAAAAACCTAATTTTTTGCCGCTTTTTTCAAATTTAAATACAAACGAATTGTAAAATTTTTTGAAAATGTTCTAAAACAGTAAAGTACTGCTACAGATAAATTAGCACACAAAAAGTGGATGAAGAAAAGTTTGATCTTATAACTATTAATTTGGTGAACAGAAGAAAAAGAAACGCAATTTACCCTGGTTGCAAGCCTTTTCTTGTCTCCCTGTTGTCTCTGAGGGGTGGATGAAAAAAAACAGGTTCGAAACGAGGAAAAACAAAAAAACTAGTGTTAAAACTAGGCGATAATAGATGCATCTCCCCCCCCCCTTCCACCTAGAAAACTAGGAAAAACCAAGAAAACTAAAAAAACTAGAAGAAAACTGGGAAAAAAAAATTGAGAAAAACTAAAAAAAAACGCTAAAAAAACCAAGAATTAAAAAAACCAGAATAAAAAATATAAAAAGAACTGGAAAAACAACAAAAATCAAAAGTAGTTTTTTTAGTTTTGTAACAAAAAAAAACTAAATAAAAAAAAACAGGTTCGAATGGAATTAATGTTTACCCACCCCTCGGTTGTCTCCATATATGATAATGTTAAAGACATGGTAACAGGGACGTAATACAAAACTATTTTTAAAGTCATTTATTCATGATAACTTATGTACGGAATACTATAATGACCATTCAAAAAGTATCCACACCATGGCGTAGCGTAAGGGAGAGCTATCTTTGTGTTCACAAATCTAGCATTGTTCAACCTTTTTCTAAAACTTCGCTAAAATTACTTTATACTAACCAAAGGTTCAAAGAATATTAAAAAAAAAATACTTTTTGCAAAGTCAAGGACACCACTTCAGTTTTGACGAATTTCTATAGTCATTTTTATATAATTTTTCACGCTTGACATATATGAAAATTTTCCTATAGCTTTTGGGGCCATTCACAAAGTACGCACGCTAAAAAAAGCAATTTTTTCATCCTCTTCCCCCACGCACAAATATTTTCATACATTAAATAATTTCTGCTCTTTTATAACTGTAAGAATTTCAAAGGCCCTATCGAAGTACGTCTCAGACCATTCAAATCTAGAAAGGCTTATATCCAAGGACTAAGTCATTTTTCCCTAGACACCTGAAATACGTGTTATCTAAAATTTTATTCCCTACAACTTTGCCTTTTGAAGCAACTTTCTACCTCTCATAGTTCTTGAGATTCGGATCATTCTGCCCAATTATGGAAGTGGCCATATACCAGGATTGGGCCATATTTCGCCAAAACCCTGAAACATGTGTTCGCTTATATTTAATTCTCTACAACTTCGCCTTTGGAACCAACATTCTAACTCTCATAGTTCTGGAGATCTGGGTCATCCTGCCC
>CM055406.1:57784663-57794823 GCA_029228625.1 Pseudolycoriella hygida
GAATAAATGGAATAAATTTATTTATTCCATTTATTCCATTTTTCAACAAAAATTCTTTTAAGTTTTCAAAAGTGGGTTTTTTCACTTTTCGACACATTAGTATGATTTGTTGTGTGCGTTGCCATCAAAATCAAGTCTATTTGAGGTTTTGACGAACTTGAAAAAATTATCATTTATTCCATTTATTCCATTTATTCCATTTATTCCCATTTATTCCATTTATTTCCATTTATTCCATAAACCACAGAAGTGCGTCACCCCTCGCTAGCAACTGACTGGACTTGGTGAAAATGATGCCGCTGAAAACTATGTCCATTGTGCGCACAGCTGCTTCAAAGGTCAGGTTAAAAAGCAGCGTCGCGAGAGGATCTCCCTGACGTCGGCCATCCTCTATGTCGAAAATCTTTGACAGTTGGTTACGGATCCTTACTCGGCTATTAGCTCCGTTCAGTGTTAACTTGGTTAGCGAGATCAGTTTGTTGGGGATTCCAAATTTCTCCATTACTCTCCATAGCTTACTTCTTCTAACACTGTCATAGGCTGCCTTAAAATCAACGAACAAATGGTGTGTTTCAATGTTGTACTCTTTGCACTTCTCCACGATCTGTCTGATATTAAACAGCTGGTCCGATGTTGAACGACCTACACGAAAAAAAACCTTGGTATTCACCTACAGAATTTTCCATGTATGGATGAAGGCGCTGGTAAAGAATATTTACAGATATTCCTCGGAAATTGCCACACTCCATTTTATCACCTTTTTTGTATATGGGACAAAGTATGCTGGTCTTCCACTCTTCCGGTAACTCCTCGACATTCCATATACGCGTGATGAGCTCGTGCATCTCCATATATAGCGCGTTGCCGCCGTTCTTGAAAAGTTCGCCGGGTAGATTGTCTGTCCCCGGGGCTTTGAAATTTCTGAGCCTCGAAATTTCAGCTTCAACTTCTTGCATTGTTGGTTCTTCTATACATGGTTGCGCAGTTTGAAATGGCAATTCGTTGTTTTCTTCGTTTCGGTTGAGCGGTGTGTTCGGATTAAGCAGTTCTTTGAAGTACTCAGCCCATCTCGCAATGCACTTTTCCTCATCTGCTAAGACTAATCCATTCTTGTCCTTACACAGCAAAGGTTGTTGACTGTAACCATTTTTGGATTCGTTTACTTTCCGATAGAAGTTCCGAGTTTCCTTCCTATTGCCAAATTTTTCAATTTCGATCAAAACGTTCCTATCCTGCAGACGTTTTTTGTTTCGGAACAGTTTTCGAGCGAAATTCCTCTTCGAACAGTACTCTGCCTGGCCTGCTCGAGTGTATCGACTCAGAGTTTTTAGTCGAGCTGCATTTTTGTTCTTCAGAGCTCGCTGGCATTCCGCCTGATTTGATTCCACGCATCGTCTATACTGTGTTGCTCGCTGACCATTTCTTTGATAATTTTTCTCTCCAAACTGTCGACGTATTTGTGTTTGAAGTCTTCGTTCTGCAGTTTTTCAACGTCCCTTTTTTTCAATGCCTGTTGTCGGTTGTGTTGGACCGATATGCGAGACCTAACAACCACTTTAACCAAGTAGTGGTCAGAATCAACATTTGGTCCTCTACAGCTCCTGACATCCAATACATTTGAACAGTGCCGTCCATCTATCAAAACGTGATCAATCTGTTTTTTTGTTTGTCCATCAGGTGATACCCATGTCGCTTTGTGGATGTTTTTATGTTCGAAATACGTACTGCTCACAACCATGTTTCGTGATGCTGCGAAATGAACTACCCGCGTACCGTTGTCGTTAGAGTTTTCATGGAGGCTGTATTTACCAATTGTGGGACGATAGAAGACTTCGCGACCTATCTTGGCATTCAGATCTCCAAGCAGAGTCTTAATGTCACGTTTCGGCGCTCCACCATATATCTCCACCAGTTTCTCGTAAAATAGCTCCTTCGCTTCGTTGTCTTTTTGCTCCGTGGGTGCGTAGGCGTTATTAAGAGTATAGTTGAAAAATTTTCCTCTTATCCGTAGAGAGCACAATCGCTCGTCAACAGGATTGAAGCCAATCACCGCGTTTCTAGCTGTGCCGAAAACCATGAAACCTGTTCCATACTCTCTTGGACTGTCATTACTTTTCCCACTGTAGTAGAACTTTCACTGATCATGGTGTCCTTTCCAGGCCATCTCGTTTCTTGCACTGCCGTGACGTCAATTTTTGCCGCTCTTAGCGCACTTGTGAGAGATCTCAATCCTCCTGGCCGCAACAAAGATCTTACATACCATGTTCCTAGTTTTAAATCATTGTCCTTTTTCCGTTGCTTGAGTCGTTGCCGTTTATCCTGTCCAATCCGAGGCTGTGTTGTTGAGTTCATAACCGATCCATTTTTTCCAGTGTTTGGAGGTTAACCAAACGCCCAACCTACTTCCGTTTCTCCGATGACCCGTAAGCAAGTCATCACCCACCAGTGGAATAATTTTTCAACACTTTCAGTTTTTACACGCAATAAGAAACAAAAGTAAAATTTTTGCTGCGCATTCAAACAAACTTCTGCGTATTATCAGCGACAGCGTCACCTCAAGCGATATCATTAATTTTGGAAGCAGTCTCACGGACTGCGTCACACTCTACCTTATAAGAGGTTTTCGTTGTGATTTGTAAATAAAACAAAGCTGATTGAATCGGTTCAAGTCATGTGAAGTTGAGTGTAGCTCCATCGTATGACTTACCGGTGAAAGGCATTGTTGGGAGGCGCCGGTATTCTACTCCTACTAGTTTCGTTCCTAGTACATATCATAGATGGCACTGGGTTTGCTGCACAGCTTACCACTGGTACAGTAAAAACTATCCGGTAATGAAAGGATCATATTTAGGACGTCAATTTTGTGACGTCATTTTTGTGGCGTCATTTTTGTGACGGACAGGAAGGGTGAAAACATAAAGAAGTGTGGGAAACAACTATACTCCTCGACGGAAAGTTAAGAACTCTCTTTATTATATCAAACAGTCTTTTATATACATTGTCATTTGCATGAAATGCATTGGCATGAAATGCATTGGCATAATAATACATTGTAATATCTTACGTTTGTGGATATTTGGAAAATTTTTCACACCGTTGCTTCGGACGGGTTTTTCATTATTGCCCTGTCGGCAATTTCCAACCCAATTTAATATGGATGTAATTACAAGAGTGAAGACAGTGTTTACTCAGATACGTTCGAGTCTTTTTGCAACATCTGTTCTATTAACTACATCTATTCTGATGCGTGCGGGTCCCTTGCATATGTTTCGAATTAAACACAGTACATTTCTGCTGTTGTTACGTAAGTGTAATTAATGATTTGTAGCGCTAGCATTTCATTGTGCAGTATTAATAATTAACTTGTTTTTTCTTCACTGAGTTAAGCAACCCATCGTACTAGTTGCTCAAACTATTTAGAAATGCAAATTTTATGTTCATACGAACAGAATTACAAATTAGGAACTGTATTCGTAAAAACTTAAGTGCAAATCAGTCCATTAAATTGGAATAAATTCAGGAATTTTTGCATCTAAACTGTATTCTGAGAACAATGCCCACAAATCAGTCCTATTAACGTGATGTGCATGTCTACGAAAGCGACGAAACGCTAATGTAATTGATATATAAACGAATAAAATGTTAATTTCAAAAATAATTATAACACACTCTGAATCAAGAGGGCTAAATGTATTTATAAAAGTGCATTTAACTGCAAATTGTACGACAAAGTTACATTGAAAATTGCTATTTAGCTAGAGGCTAGCAAGATGCATTCAGTTGAACAGTAATTGTTGCAATAAAATGCGAAAAGCAACGAAAAGAATAATTTTGTATTTAATTGTATAAATGTAACGAAAATTGTGCACGGTGTTTCATTGTTGCTATGGGTGAAATCACTCAAATGCGTAAAATGGCAAAATGCAAATTAATTGCATGAATTTAAGCGATGCGAATAGGCCTACCTTTACCAGATTTAAAGATTAAAGAACGTTTATCATTTGCACTGCAATTGTTTCGTTGTCAATTTAATAGCTGGAATTGCTTGGCTCGAGGCAATGGTCTTTTTCTTTGCAGCTGGAATGGAGTGTGTTATTTGCAGCTAAACTCGTTAAATAAATATTTCAGTCTTCAGTTCTGTTTATTCGCGTGGATAGTGTAATATGAAATTGGCGGAGACTATAATTTGATTGCTCTCAAAGCAATCTAAATTTGTCCCGAAGAAACCACCCTCAGAACACTTTTTTTTTATTTCATAGAATTCATTCACACCCAATAATCAAAATTCCCATGAATAATAAATGAAGTCTAAAATTCAACCCTCTATTCGACTCAATACAAATAATAAACAAAACACATCACCAGACAACATAAATATATTTGCAGATTTATGTTTATAACTTTAACTCTTATTGCATATATGCTTGTTTATACCATGGCATACATTAACGTATAAATTCAAGTAAAACCCCCACATATTGAAAATTGTGGGGTGCAAATTAACTGAGCACGTGGCACTTAATTGTGCTATCGAATTCCGAGAGCCAATCACTTTGCCTAACACAACACTAATAACAGAAATTTATTGCGGTGAATTAGAGGGTTAGCCAGAGCATTAAACCAAATAGGATTTTGCGTTATATCGTTACATGTCGTATAGCATCCATAGGGTGTATGAGGGTGGGCGGTAAATTCGCATAGAAATTACATGAATAGACGTATGTCAAGTGTCAGCATTTGATTTATGAGGAGGTTTTCTTTGCATCAAAAGGAAAAAAAATCGTAAATTCTTGGCGGAAGAAGTTATTTTCTTTTTCTTTTTTGTACGTATCGGTTATTACACCACGGCTTGGTTGGGTGAATGAAAAATCGTTTAAAGTCTCTTTGATCTTTATTAAGTGAAACTAAAAGCATATCAAAAATTACATTTTTCATTTCATAAAGTACATGAAAATAATGTTAAAATGAATGAAAATAAAATTTTTATAATTCTTTTCTCGCAATTTTTCACCAATTTTCCGACACGTGAAAATGTCATTTCGAATTTTTATGCTTGGATGAGCATGAATTGATACGATCAAATAAAAAAAAATTATCAAAAATTTACTTTTGTGTGTAATGCGAAAATGATTGCTGGGACCAACGAACCCAAACACAGAGAGTTTATATTAGAGTGACAGTGAAATAGAAAAAAATTACAGGAATAGGAGTTTTACATTTTTTTTTGAATTTATTCAGTCCTTGTTTTTGGGTGAAAATAATTTCCTTTTGGAATGGAAATTCGCTTTTGTCACCTCTCTAGAGATATTAGTATTAGATTCGTTTTTATTTCGTTACGTGTTGTAAAGTTGAATTTATTTATTGTGCCAAGCTCCCCAGCAAATAAAATATTTTTCATGATAAACTCACGCCATCATATTATCTTTTGTAAACGGTCCAGTATACATCCGACAAACACACACCACAAACATACGTTTGTATAAAGGACCGAGCAACGATCTTAAAATGGAAGATTTAATACCACCGGTGTTCTGGTTAACAGAATTTTCAACGGAAAATGTTTATACTTTTCTTTAGAAAATTTAATTTTTCTGATCACAAAATACTGATCCAACGGCCAATATTAGGTGAACTTTTTCTGAAAACTTGCATCCACTGTCAAATTATTTAGTTCAGACTCACCCAAATCAAACTGATGCCTTTCAAATTTCAAAATAGCTATTTTCCCAACTCGTGCGTTCATAGAAATCTAATGCAGAAGCTTAGGCAATGTCGAATAGTTATTTACGTCACAAGGAGAAGAACCGAGAGTTCCTTTCTGAGTGACGTATTTATTTTGCATGCTTGCTAAGACGGCCGAAAGTAGAAACAATGTCAATTCGAGGGGCGAAGGTTTACTTTTGGAAAAGTCATATTTTCCTAGTTCTGTTTCCAAAAGCGCTCACGAACATCCTGCTTCAAATGCTGAAATCCATTGTTAGACCCGAACGAAGTTCTTCGAAAAGGGGTCTTATGCGTTTACCACGACGGACGTTTGTATCCACCCAAATCTCGACCCGGGAGTTGGTTACTTTTTCGTTTTGGGTTATAAATAAGAGAAAAATGCAATAAAAATGTTGTCCGTCCGTCCGTCTGTCACCACTCTAACTTGAGTAAAACTTGATCGATTTTGAAAAACATTTTTTTTTCCTGAAAGGTAATCGGAAAAGCTTTCATGGGATTGAATCTGGGCCTTGTCGGGCCAAGGACCGCTGAGCTAGGGCCGTTTAAGTGGTTTTTGGAATTTTGTACATAACTTGTATAAATCTCATCCGATTTTCATAAACTTTTTTTTGTTTGAAAAACCTGGATATGCCGGACATTTTATGGAAGAAACTTTTTTGGATTTTGAGCTCTTGGTCTCAGCCATGGCTCTAAAACTGAATCTCTACTAGGGCCCAACGTGTTTTTTCAACATAAATCGGGTAAATCTTATCAGATTTTCAAAAACTTTTTTTTCCTGAAAGTTTCAGTTATATCTCAGCGAAATTAGAACGGAAATCGCTCTTCAAGGTTTTGAATGAAAGATGTGGACTTCAAAAAATCACCAAAATTAAATTAGTGAAAATCTGTTGAGTGGTTCGGGCTTCAGTGTGGGCCCAGCTCACGCGACGCGACCACATACGATATTTGGTGATTTTTCGTGAATATTTCTTTGATTATGAGGTTTGTTATGCGGTTTTGGAGAGAAAATAGATGCGAAGATTTTTGTTCATTTTTTTTTTTTTGTATTTTTTTGTATTTTTAGAGACTCCACTAACAGCTTTTTACAGCCAATAACAAGTGTTGTCTGGACCACCGGCTTAACGTGACTTCCGAACCACGTCTCAGAGTAATGCGAATGTAGCGTCTTTGTTATTATGCAATTACTCCAAGAATTGTTAGGCGCTTTATTATTATATCGCCTAAATGTAGGCTTAGATATTTCGTGCACAAATTCGTCGTATGTGGGTTACGTCATACGATTTATTCAGTGTGTACGTCGTTATGGGCGCCAAACACACCACAACTACCCAACTTTTTGAAGCTTGAGTGAACTTTAGGACGTTATTAATGCGCTACACTTGCTAGAAAAATTCCATGTAGAATTTTTCCGACACTGGATTTGAACCCAGATTGTTTTGGTGGAAGGCCAGTACGCTAACCACTGTGCCAACCCGTCCCTGGCAATATGGGTCAAGGGCCTCTCCTAAGTTCTCTAGGTCGGTTCTAAGATCGGCTCTAGTACAGTTTTTTTTTATATTTTGAGATTTTTTTTAAGGATTTAGAGAGGTTTTTGCGCTGTTTCTTCAGACGGGATTTTCAATATTGCCCTTTCTGCAATTTCCAATCCAATTTGATGTCAACGTAATTTCATGCACTTAAGAGCTAAGGCAACATTTCGAATCTTTTTGCAACATCTATTCTGTCTGCCACATATATTCTGATACGTACGGGTCCCCTGCATATGTTTTACCCTATGTTATGGATTTCTTAAGACATACAGCAAAGGAGAAGTCATGTCGACATTCGTGCTAGGAGGGAAAAAGTACTTACAATTACAGCCTGAATTTCCCAGCAGTTCTTTCGGGTTCGTGTAATATATGCTGCTTCGAACAAATTCTTGTGTTCAAAGTGTCTGGCAAAAATCTAATTTGTACAAACAGCATTGATTTGTTGCTTTTCCCTCGGCTTTAAGTAAGAAATTTTGTATTTCTTTGTATTTTTTGTATTAAGTACATCATCATTACGGGTTAGCTCAGTGGTAACGTACTGGCTTTCCACCAAGAATACCCGGGTTCAATCCCGGCGAGGACAAAATTCTGTGGGTACTTGTGGTGTTTGGTGTCCATAACGGACCGTATATAGAAGAATGACATACATGACGTCACCCATGTACGATGAATTCTGCTGAGCCTATCTTAAGGCGTAGATATAATTAACACCAGATAGAAAATCCTATATGTAGCTACAACATATAGGCGTGGTTCGGAATTCACGTGAAGCATGTGGTCCACTCACCAACCCGCACTGGCCAGCGTGGTGTTTCAATGACTAAATACTCCCTATGGGGAGGCCTTGTCTAGTAGGATAAAATAAAAGGCTTATAAAGAAGAAGAAGAAGAAGACATCATCATTAATGATGAAACGAGCCATAACTGCGTTGCGAATTTGTGTATATCCAAATATATTGGGTTCGTCAAAATAAATTTTTTTCATAATCATTCTTTTGGAATTCCAACTTCATTTAGTTGATGAAATAACGTCGGTACCTTAAAAGTATCTCAAATTTTACACTGCAATTTAGCCTCATTTTACATTCACGTATTGCCAGTCTATATACATTATGTCATTGGTTCAAATGAAAAAATAAACAAGGACAGCAGTTAGTATTATTTATGCTTGCAAACATCCTTTATTACTACAATCTGGCATATTTTTGCATTTTATACTTAGCGTAATCACATTGTACTACCTGCAAGAATGTTTATACTATTTGTAATTTTTTATGACTGTGGTTCGTAAAAGCGGTCATTGTCGTTCTATGACCTCTCATACTAATCGCAGTCATAAAAAGATTGTAAATAGTATAGCAGGTAGTATAATATGATTGCACTAAGCATAAATGGCATGGATATGCTCGGGTGCATATATAAATTATATTTGCAAATAAAAATTAGTATATTATAACACAAGGGCTGTAATTTGAGACCTCGTATCTGGGAGGGGTTGAAGATCCGGTGTCGTCAGCCCAAGGTTCTTTAACCCTCCCAGATACGAGATCTTATATTACAGCCCGTGTGTTATATGATATTTTATAACACGAGGGCGTCAAACTTCAGTTTGAGAACTATAATATGCATATTATAGCCCTGAGTGTTAAGATACTAATTACAGTCCTTGTTGCTTTTGAGCGTCGCCCACATATGGGTAACACTTAAATGCTCGTATTTCCGTCTATAGTCTGGCGTCTGTCCGTATCACTCATATTTCGGCTGCTAGACCTCCCAGAGTATGCCTTGAGCGAATGTCGAAAGCCTCAGAAAGTTGCGGAAGTTTCTGGAAAGTACTGTAGGGTTCTGGAAATTTCTGAAAAGTTCTGGAAATTTCTCTAAAATTCAGGAAGGTTCTCGAAATTTCTCAAAAGTTATTCAAAGAAACTTCTTGAACTTTGCAGAACTTTTTAGAAATTTCTACAGCTTTCTTGAACCTTCCAGAAATTTCCAGAACTTTCAAAAACTTTCTAGAACTTCTTGGAATTTTGTAGAATGTTCTCGTACTTTCAGAATTTACTAGAATTTTCTACCACCCAAGAGCTGCTAAAAGCAACTGAGGAAAATTGCGTCATACGCTTCGTTATATATATACTTTCAAGAATTTCGAGACACTTAACTTCGACCACTTTTAGCTATATAAGCAAACGTGTGATGCAATTTTCTTCAGTTGCTTTTGTCAACTGTTGAGGACAGGCTCTGCGTCAGGTTTCGAGAGTGAGACTACGAGTGACACGCAAAACCCCCGCAGAAGTACAAAGTTTTTATTCATTTTGAAAGTTCTGTAAAGTTCTAGAAACTTATGGAAAGTTCTAGATAAATCTCAAAAGGTTTAGAAATAATTGATTATTAACACACGCTACTATGTGGGTTACGCTGAAATACCCATATATCTTATTTCTTTGAACCTTTTTTTAAATTGTTTTAGGAGTAGGAGTAACAATAGACTTACGATAACATCGACATCAATGGTATGAATGTGAAAAACAATAACATGTTAAATGCGAAGTTTGGGGTGCAGATCTTAATTATTTTAGATAAATAGTACCCAAGCGCGGCTGGAAATAATATTTTTTTCCCGGTATCCAAATCCGATTTCCCATTTTTTCCTGGTCATCATCATCATCATCATCACACTTTATAGACCGTTTGTACCTTTCGGTGTGAGGTCTTTACTACTGATCATGGACCACCCTTCTCCATACTCCCCTATCCTGTGCCAAGGAGATGGTTTGTTCGCCTAGAGAAAGTCCCCTAACTTCTAAATCGGATTTAATTGAGTCTATAAACCTTCTCCTTGGCCTACCCCTGGGACGCACACCCGGGACTTGAGCCTCCAATATCCTCTTCGGTAGCCTGCTATTACCC
>CM055406.1:57795323-57818146 GCA_029228625.1 Pseudolycoriella hygida
CATAAAGCGAGACTTAACTTCCTCGTCCCTGAATTTTCCCACACGAAATTTCCGAACCACCACTTTTTCCTTTTAGCCTGACAGAGTTTACTAACAGAGAGATGGGTACCCAAAGGGTAGTGGTCTGAGCCAAATGTGAAACCCCTGAAAACACGTGTGTTCCTGACTTCCTGTCTCCTGTCCTGCTCTATAACCATGTAATCAATTATTGACTTGTGCCCCAAACTATTATTAACGTAAGTGTACCGATGGATCCACCGATGCCTAAAGAAAGAGTTGGTTACTGCCAGTCCATTGAAATCGCAGAAATCCAACAACCGCTTTCCGTTTGAGTTTAAAACATCCTCCCCGAATTTGCCCACTACCCTTTCATAGCCGCCACTGGTCTTACTGTTTCCTATTCTCGCGTTGAAATCATTTTTTTGAAATCATCATTTTTTCCTGGTATCCGTCTAAAATCGATAAAATTTCCCACTGAGGAATCGAGATTTCTCGGTGAAAAATTGAGATTTCCTGGTGATCAAAATGCGATTTCCCGGGGGCCAAAAGTTATTTCCCGGTGACCAAAATGTTGAAATGTTGCGAAACCGTTGACATATTAATCAATACTTTACAAAGAAAAATTTATGATCCGCGAGCGGAGCGAGCGAGATTTTTTTTTTGAATACTTTTTAAAAACTCATTGACATGTCAATCAAAATTTTACAAATCGCGAGCGAAGCGAGCGAGATTTTTTTGAACGAAGTCATCAAAATCTCAATCAAATATTTTAAGAGTTTATAAAAGGCGCAGGCGGAGCTAGCGAAATTTTTCATAATTTTTTTCAACTTCCATTTTTTCAGCCATTTCCCATTTTTTATTTATTTCCCGTTTTTCATTCATTTCCCATTTTTCAGCAATTTAAATTTTTTATTCATTCCCGTTTTCAGCAATTAGCGATTTCCCATTTTTAGTCATTTCCCACTTTGAAGCGATTTCCCATTTTTTAGTCATTTCCCATCCTGAAGTGATTTCCCATTTTTAGTCATTTCCCACTTTGAAGCGATTTCCCATCCTGAAGTGATTTCCCATTTTTAGTCATTTCCCACTTTGAAGCGATCTCCCATTTTTTAGTCATTTCCCATCCTGAAGTGATTTCCCATTTTTTAGTCATTTCCCATCCTGAAGTGATTTCCCATTTTTAGTCATTTCCCACTTTGAAGCGATTTCCCATTTTTTAGTCATTTCCCATCCTGAAGTGATTTCACATTTTTAGTCATTTCCCATTTTGAAGTGATTTCCCATTTTTAGTCATTTCCCACTTTGAAGCGATTTCCCATCCTGAAGTCATTTCCCACTTTGAAGCGATTTCCCATTTTTTAGTCATTTCCCATCCTGAAGTGATTTCCCATTTTTAGTCATTTCCCACTTTGAAGCGATTTCCCATCCTGAAGTGATTTCCCATTTTTAGTCATTTCCCACTTTGAAGCGATCTCCCATTTTTTAGTCATTTCCCATCCTGAAGTGATTTCCCATTTTTTAGTCATTTCCCATCCTGAAGTGATTTTGAAGCGATTTCCCATTTTTAGTCATTTCCCCCCATCTTGAAGCGATTCCCCATTTTTAGTCATTTCCCACTTTGAAGCGATTTCCTATTTTTTAGTTATTTCCCATCTTAAAGCGATTTCCCATAACGTAAACCGTTCGAGCTTTGCTAGAGCACATTTCCCGAACAAGAAGCATTTTCCCGATATCCGGTTTTTCGGCCCCCAGACTACCCGGTATCCTAGATACCAAGAATACACACTATTTCCAGCTGCGTACGCAAGGGAGACTATTCGAAGCAAAGATAGTAGTAAAAAATGATTATATGATTCCGCCGCCGAATAGTTACCCTTGGGTACTATTTGCAGGCGCCTGCACATAAACTTGCATAAAAATAATTTCGAACATTTCAACATATTCAACAAAATTTTGTCTCACACGTATTTGTGTTTTTATCCGGTTGTCTCACTTCAACGAGTGCGCGTAGAAGTTTTAACTCTCAATAGATAAAATACATGTTCACCTTTGTGAAACGTGTGGAATTAACATTGTTTCAAACTTCGAAAAAGTTCGTAAATATTCTGATGCAAGTTTAGTACCCAAGGGAGACTATTCGCAGTTGTCTGCAAATAGTACCCAAGGGAGACTACTCGCATGTGTCTGCAACTTAGGTACTAGTTAGACTATTTGCAGACAATTGCAAATAGCATCAGCTATATTTTTAGGGTAAAAAATGTGTATGGTAAAGAGAGTTGCAGCCTTTAAGCATTTCTAAATTAATATAAATTCACAATTCTTTCCAAATTAAAAGCAGCGAGTGAAAATTTGCCTTTCAACATTATTTCTTAAACACTCCCTATCGTATTTCACATTGATTGTGTTTCTCGTTCGGAAAGCAATCGAAACCATATGAAACCACACGAATAAAGTTCTATTTGACCGTTCCTATAAAATCGATTCCTATCATTAAAACTTTTAACTTGCAATAAGTGGCACTTATCTTATACAAGCAGCTCATCATCGATTCGTTCGTAGAGTTCTTTTAATTTTCATTGAACGAAACAACGTGCATTGCAACGTATACGAGGAAGATTGTGCACTTTGATTAAGCACATTTTTAAAACGCCATTTTTATTCCACGATTGGACTCTTTGCTTTGTCTCTATGGGAGAGTGTCTTTATCATTATTATATACGTTGAAAAAGAAAATGTAATTAAATAGCCAAACGAATAACATATTTACTTTTAAACGTGATTTTCGAATTTTTAACTCAGAAAATTATACGTTTTCTCATTGTGCTCGATGATAGCACTATTAATGCAGCTTTAATATGTCATTTTACTTATTATACGTTGAAAAATAAAGTTGAGTGTAATTGATGTTGGAAACATGATTATATGGAATGGTATAATACTTCCATCATCCTTCTATTATTTATAAATTATTTTTATGCAGTGAAACGTCCACGTTATTTGAAGCTTTTAGTTAGGGATTACGAAATTTAATCGAACAGTGAAAGATTGATCGAAAGCAGCGTCGAACTGGAGCTGTACGGATGTAACTCATTTTCTCCCCCACCCACAAAAAAGATGGTGATCAGTAGCTCATCGAATGCAATTTTTTGAAAATTGTAATAAATCGATGTATGATCTGAAACAAATCATCGATGCGTCTGCAACACGTCAGCTATACATCGTTGATACATGTATTTAAGTGTACAAAATTATTTCTTCTATAAAATATCCCTTGCCGGCCCTGTACGCAGGAATGAAGCGAAAAAAATCCGTGTTTTGAAATTCATAGGTTCGTGTAGATTATTGATTGTTATCAATTTAATATAATCAATTGGAGGAAATTTCTCGTACGTGACTTATTTTACAATAAAATTGTATTGCAATATGCAATGACTACAAGAAACTCGATTGCATTTAAAAATCGAATGCATAACACAAAAGCGTAGTATTTCTGTCAAGATTGAATCAATTTCACAACTTAAATCTTGCAGTAATTACGAATAAATCGACTCTATGATACTCGGCATGATCTCCTCATAAACCTATGCAAGCGAAACTTCACCGTGCTTAATAGCTTTATGCAATCTCGAAATGCGAGCTAAGCGTCTAAGTCTTGAAAAGGTAAGGGGTTCATTACACCTCTCAACGTTGGTGGTATTTCTCACTTGCCGTGATTTTTAGGTTTTTTAAGTGTTGAAACAGACGGAAAATTATTTAGATTTTAAAAATGACTTCGAAAAAGTTTGCTCAAAAGCTTCTTGGTCTTCTATCGGTCTTAAAATAGCTTTACTGAATTCCGCCTCCCCGTCAGATTCACACTGTAATACAAAGAGTGTGATTTTTCTTGAAAACAGTTACACCTCAAATTCCTCAAATTTATACCTTTCCACCAGACATGAGAGCCACCGAGTTCTAGCTGTCGCTAGCAGCCGCCTTGAAATCGTGTGGTCATTTTACTATTTGAAAAATTTGAAAATTTATCAAAACTTTGAAAACTTATATAAATTGTTCGGTTAAGTATACCATTAGTGTTTTAAACTTCAACAATGCTCCGCTGAGTTTCCTTAACATCAATGCAAAAACATATTTTTTAAGGTCGACCTTTGGGCGAGCCTATTTGCTAGGGACAGGCATTGGATCGCTACATTCAGTACAACAAAATTTCCCCTATTTTCTCTTGCCCATACAATGGTCCCTACCAGTCAGAACTGCTAAGCCGATTTTCAACAATTTTTTTTTGTTTTCCGTAAGTCCGTATATTTCATTCAAAACCTTGAGGAGAGATTTCTGCGCTAATTTCGTGCAGATGTAAGCAAAAAGTTTCACCAACCATCCGAAAACATCGTTGGAGTGTCGTAAGTCTCGATTGTTTAATTTTATTTTATAATCTTTTTTTGAAGATAGTTCTGTTCAAATATCTGTTGAAACATAATGAAAGGAATTTTTTTGTTAAAGTCAGACGACCCTAGAACCAGCCTTGGAACTAAAGATGACACCCATAAGATGTTTCCCTCAATATTTTTATCAATACGACAAAAAGAACTTGTACTTCATAAAATAACTACATATATTATACCGTCTTGTAGCAATATTAAGGTGCAATACATGAAAGATGCATCCATCTGCACCTCACTACACCTTACTACACCTTGGTGCACTTCACTGCACCTTAGTGCACCTGACTACACTACCCTATTGCACCTCATTACACTTCACTGCACCTTGATGCACCTAACTACACCTCACTGAAACTCACTACACCTTACTGTGCCTTGGTGGACCTGACTCCACCTTGATGCATCTTACTGCACCAAAATGCAGTAAGAGGCATTAAAGTGCATCAAGTTGCATCAAGGTGCAGTAAAGTGCAACCAAAGTGCATCAAGGTGCATCAAGGTACACTAAGGTGCATCAAGGTGCAGTAAGGTGCACCAAGGTGCAGTAATGTGCACCAAGGTGCATCAAGGTGCATCAAGGTGCAGTAATGTGCAGTAACGTGCACCAAGGTGCAGTAAGGTGTAGTGATGTGTACCAAGGTGCAGTGAGGTACAGTGAAATGCAGAGAGGTGCAGTAAGGTGTAGTGAGGTGCATTGAGGTGTAGTGCAGTGAGGTGCAGTGAGGTGTAGTGTGGTGCACTGAGGTGTAGTGCAGTGAGGTGCACCAAGGTGCAGTGATGTGTAGCGAGGTGCTACAGTGAAATGCAGAGAGGTGCAGTAAGGTGTAGTGAGGTGCATTGAGGTGTAGTGCAGTGAGGTGCAGTGAGGTGAAGTGAGGTGTAGTGTGGTGCACTGAGGTGTAGTGTAGTGAGGTGCACCAAGGTGCAGTGATGTGTAGCGAGGTGCAGTGAGGTGTAGCGAGGTGCAGTGAGGTGCAGTGACATTTTGGATTTTATATTATAGATTAAAGTTAAAGTTATTCTGGCGGAAGCTCAAAAGGGCTGCTGTTAAAGTTTCCGCCAACATTTCGTAGACGGCTGTCATGTCTCGACAGTCCCGAGTTCAAAGCTAAGGTCAGTTTACACTGGTCGATTTCAGAAGGTAGCCTGGTGCCAAAAAAGTTTCTATGACAATGTTGGATAGCGAAACGAGTGTATCAATGTGCACTCGGTTCCGACTCGGCACCAGGCTGCGTACTTCAAAAATATGAGTCGCATTATAAAAGGCAGTCTGGTGCCGAAAATCAGTTAAAGTCATTGTAACGGGAGTAACGAATACTATACGTCACAAAAATTTCAACTCGGCACCAGGCTGCTGCTGCAATATACATTCACAGTACAATATCTTGATTAAGCAGCTTGGCGCCGAATTGAAATTTATTGGGCGTATAGTATTTGGTATTGCCGTTACGATGACATTCACAAATTTTTGGTACCAGGCTGCGATTTTCATTGTTATTTAAGCTTTTCAAGTAGGCAGCCTGGACTGCCTCAAATAGACAGTTTTAAAAATCAATCAAATTTCAAAGACCGAAATAATTTTACTATCAGGTGTTGAAATAACTTGAGACGTCAATTACGGTAAATCTTGTGAAAAAAGGTTCAATTTACCTAGGTGATGAGTTGAAAAGCCTTTTCTAAACAGTAAAATTTCTATAAATTATGTAGCCGACACGGATACCAAAAAAATTTCAGATAACCACACTTCAGACGAAAATTTCGCCGAAAGTTGAGAGCGTTTTATTGCACAAATACGGTGCGAAAATCGAAGTTGATACCTTTTGTGTAGCTTTTTCGTATTTCATCACAAAGCGGAAGAGTAATTGCCCCATAGGTCGATCTTTTTGGTCATTTGTTTTGTATCATTTGATATCTCAAATGTTTCTGCAATTTCATGTTTGATGAACATTTATCGCTGGCTCCTGCATTGTTTTTCATTCAATGGACAAAATAATCATATCAATCATATTAAGTGAATACAAAGTATCGTTAGAAATTCCACCATAATTTTCCCCGTGCAGCCAACTAGCGCACTATTATACAATACAAAACTGTTTTGTGGAATCGTTAACATTAGCAGAGAAAATGATGTTAATAAACCATAAATTCATCAAATTTTCAAATTAACCTATAAAATTCTGTCAGAGGTTCTTTGTCCCCTTCATACCAAGTGTGAATTGTTATAATTACTGTAACAATTGTTCTCTTGATGGAAGATCTGTTGGAAGACCTATACCGAAATGGAACTGCTGTTGCAAAACATAATGGAAAATGTTGAACGATTCAGCGATTATTGATGCCTTTGTTCAGTTGAATGAGTCAATTGTAATGTGAGACAAGTAGAGGAAATTTCGAACAAAACATCATGGAAATATGATTAATTAATTGGTTTTACATTGAATAAATCGTATTTCGATATTAACACTCAAACACCTTTGTATTGAATTTTGTATAACTTCGTTTTACGGTTCGAAATGATGGAAATATCATAAACGTATCATTCAGGTAAGAAAAAGATCCTTGAGGGGACATTCGCATCACAAGAAATTCTTATTTATTGATACATCGATACCCTCAAGGAGATGTTTATTTTAATGGTCAGATGACCTTCCATTTACGCCAGCAAATATGTGTCAAAAATAACACTTTACGATTGAGTAAAACTGATAAATTGATTTGCATTAATTTGAAAATACGGTTTGAGGTTGCAGGCTGAGTGTCATAGGATAGGACAGAATTAGTGAGCTGACTCTAAAAAGAGCGATATGCACCTAGGCAGCAGTTGAGTTGCTATGCATATCCAGTGGATATTATCCACGGGCTTTAGTTTGTAAATGTGGGAACAATTTAGGAAGCTGAGAATGTGTCATAATTCACATCGTGCGTATAATAAAGTACTTTGCAACGAGTTGCATTATAACATTTTATGCAACAGAGGTATAAAGGAATGAGGAATTGTATGATCGTTATTCGATCACCTTCTCAACTAAGGAAAGGTAGAAATGTTCCGGCAATGGATGTGAATTTTTCTTGAAATTGTTGATTTATAGGGAAAGAAGCTGCACGTTCGACAAGCTATTTAGGAGTCACCAACGATTTTCTACGGTAGCGACAGTTTGGTAGACAGCTGATACCTTGTGCATGACTGGGATGTTTCTGACATCAGGGTCTTAGGAGCATAACGACGGACGGTCATTTGTGGAGAGCAGTGACACAAGCATATTATTAACGATAATATTAGGGAAAATTTAGAGTTTTTGTCGGTGGCCGTCTCCTCTCGTTGGGACAGTTTCGAGAATTTTTTTTTAGAAAGTGTATTTATTTATTCAGACGAATTTTTACGTACATAATTATATCAGTTTAGAAGTAAATTTACAGTCTAAAAATTTTTTTCAAAATTGTCCCAACGAGAGCAACCGACAAAAACCCTAAATTTTACCAGACTTTTGCAAATTTACACATGAAATTTCTTATATAGATTGATAGTCGTTCTTAGACTAGAGAGCTCATAAGAATAAAATTTTCAATTTCAGTAAGTGACTCACCATGAAGATTTAAAAAACCTGGATCTATTTTTTTTTTCATTGACTTAACCTAACTTAACGTAAGGGTACAAACGGTTGAGATCGAATCAAAGTTTAAACATTCGACTTTGCTCTATGCTGAGACAGCCTAGTCGAGAAACCGCTAGTGTCGTCTGCAAAAACTGTCAGCGACATGTTAAAATGCATTGGTAAGTCAATCATAAAACTTATGAAAAGCAAAGGTCCCAAAATGGAACCGTGTGGAACCCCGTCGTTCACTGATACCCTCTCGGACAGCTGGTCTTCCAGCTTCACTCTGAAACTGTGTCCTTTGAGGAAATTTCATCTTCAACATTTTATATAGTCCATCTACCCACATTTTGTCAAAAGCTTTCTCTGTGTCCAGAAATGCGACAATTTTGAGAAACCTATCTGCAAGTTGTTAAAGAGGACCTTTTGTACAGAGGTTACGGGTTATTCGGTCCAGGGATGGGGAAGAAGGAAATTATTTTATAAATTCAAACAATGTAGAATTAAAGGAGGTTCTAATTGACGAAGAAACTATCTTTTGAGCATGAAATAGGGTGGCAGGAAAAGGAATAGTTCATCGTTAAGGTGCTGACTCTGAAAGGTATTTAATGGTCTTTAAATTGTGATTATAATGATGAGGAAAGAGTGGGCGGAAGGTGGAATCGTTATGAGGGGACATTTTGTTAAAAAAAGAATCAAATATTTAAAAATAAATTTTTTTCGTCCTTTTATCCACATTCGAAAGCCAACTTGTTCAAAAATTTACAGCGACCAAAAATGTTACGGATCTCGTAGTTTACGTCATTTTTCAAAGTGAGAAAAATTGGAAAAAAGTATTCTAGATACGGTCTCTGTCTAAAATTTGCCTAATTGCACATACTGCTATCTACAATAGTTCCCTACGTTGCGTATTGAGCCTGAAAACTTGGAACTAAACATTAGGGACCAGCGTTTTAGAAAAATTATTCTATTTTCAAAAGCCTCTTTCAAGAAAAACCACAAAGGGACCATCCCTAAATTACGTACGCTTTTTTCAGTGCTGTCAGCAGATTTAAATCAACAATAACTTGAAAAATGTTCACTTTTAAGACGTCAAATGTATGGCCGACCCCCCCCCCCCATTTAGGAGGGTAGTTTGGGGGGGTTGGCAATACGTTTGACGTCTCAAAAGTGAATATTTTTCAAGTTATTGTTGATTTAAATCTGCTGACAGCTCTGAAAAAAGCGTACGTAATTTATGTATGGTCCCAAAATAAAAAAAACTGTACGTTTTGAAGATATGCCGTAGAATAATTTATTGCTTACAATTACGTTTTACGTCTGTTAAAATTAATTTGTCAAAATAGCCATGGACCATTGTGAACTTCAATGGGCGCAGACTCAAAGTTTGGCTTCCCCATGGTCTCTGCCGAAAACAAATTTTTCATAAAAAAGTACGAAAACTTTAAGGGAAACTTTTTTTGCTGCATTTTCCGCATTAAGACAATTCACAAACATTTCCTCAAAGTTTTCGTACTGCCAAACTTTGGGTCTGCGGCCATTGAAGATCGCAATTTAAAAAAAAAGTTCTTCCATAAAATGATCAGACTGAGTTGCCCGACATTCGTAGGGGGGAGGCTTTTGAAAATAAAATAATTTTTCTAAAGCGCTGCGCGCTGCACCCCACTACACATGGCCCAGATGCAGGAGTAAATTTAGGACTTACATAAAAACAAAATTAAAATTATTGGCTAGTTAAGCCATTTGCATTTGACTGTTATGATATACCAATCTCAGTCTCGCACTTTGTGTGTCAAAATAGTTATACCGCAACCGACTTGGAAAGCATGATGACTCAATTTTATAAGCTCAAAACAATCTAGGTAAATGGTTATAGATCATAACAGAAAAATTAATTGGCAAAATCTGTTTTATAACTTGGAATAGAATCACCAACTTCATTATAACAATAACAGACAGCGTCTATAAGTCAATTAATTTTTAAAATGTGATCGTGTAAGTGATCATATAACATTGATCAAGATAAATTCAATGCTCAGTCGAATAAAATGAATAGAACAGGCACATAGCCTTTGAATACCTTCACAAAAACCACACCTTATTAAATGTTTTTTTTTTTTTCTTAAGTCCAATTTGGCTTAAATCAATCTTTGTTTTAATAATTGACTCTTCTGTCGGCATTTGAATTTTTATAGGTATAATTTTCAAAGATATAAAATGATTGTCGATCAAGTAGAAAAAATTGAATATAAAAAAAAAGGAAAAAATTACCGATCATGGAACATATCAATTTTTTTATGTGATAATGTGATGTGGTGTGATGAGATTTGATCATAACTGACTCATTGGTTTAATATGTTTTCGTTTAGAAACAGAAAGAGATTGATAAATAAATGATTTGTTAGAATTGTTATCTTCTTAACAGTCTAATGTGTTTGATGACTTAGGTCATAATATTTTTCTTTTCGTTTTTTCTTTTTTTGATCAATCGCTTCCTGTTTCGGATGAAGTTGTAAGTTACGATGACATTTTTTTATTAACATTTAAATGAATTTTGATTCATCGATTTTGATTAATTCACTCATAAGTTGATGTCACGGTTTGTTGAATTGGATTTTATCAAAAGCGGAATAATTGCCATTTTCAAATGTCGAACATAGAAATTGGCTTGCTAGCAACCTGTAACGACGAGGACATCTTCTGGGGGTTCTTCTGTATTTATTATAATAATCACAGAAGGTTTATCACCTTATCACCTTACCTGTGTTGAACGATAACAATTTCGAATCATAACAACAAAATGATAACTTAGTCTTAGTCTTAGCTTAACCTACTAGTAAACAAAAACTAAACTAAACTAAACTAAAAAAGAATGAAAAAACTAACAAATTGAAAAGAGAGAGAGAGAAAAAGATATAAGAAAATTTGCCAAAATTGAACACACTAAATCTTTACAACCCTGAAAAATGAATCAAACAACTCTTAGAGAATAAAGGGAATGATACATTTCTCTTAACATCCATTGGTAGAGAATTCCACACCGTGGATTTTTCTTGTGTCGCAACATTTTCCCTCCTTTTCATTTTATACGCAAATCTAACACATGCATTGAAAGCAACTTGCAAAGATTCCAGTGAATCAGCATCCATATCCGTCATCACCGAATCGCAATAAGCAAAGTGTGGCAGCAATAACGTTTTTGCTAGCATTATTTTCTTCGATGCCGGCAAAAAACTTCCACAGTTCCAAAGGCTCCATAAACAACCATATACAACCCGTTTCACTTGAGTAACGTGATCATTCCACGTCATCAAGTTATTTATCCACACCTAAAGAATCTTTGCCTTAGACACGTACTCCACTACCTCACCGTCAACAAGAACGGGATTATCTAACAAAACAGGATCATTAACACTGATCCCATAGTTGGACACTACAATGACTTTCGATTTCTCAGTATTAATCAATAACTTGTTTTTATCAACCCAGTGCTTGACCCGCTTCAAGTCAGAATTCATAATGCGACACCACTCCCAAAGTCAAACCAATCATGATGCAAATAAAATTTGACATCGTCCGCGAAAAGATGGCATTTACAATGTTGTAGGACTGCAGGTAGATCGTTCACAAATAACGAAAACAAAAGTGGACCCAGGACTGAACCTTGAGGAACACCTGATACAGTTGTCCGAAATGAGGACAGAAAATCATCGATAAGGGAGCGTTCATAAATGACGTCTGCATTTTTTTGGCTTTTTCAGACACCCCCCCCCCATGTCGGTTTGTCTGTTTTCCAATTACCCCCCCCTCCCCCCCGAAAACAGACGTCATATTTTCATTATCTATTTGACGTTCGAGAAACAACTCAATAGTCAGTGCGTTGGTTCAAAACTCAATCGCAGATAGATTCGTTCCGATTGTTAGATTTTTAAACAGAACAAAGCTGATTGAATCGGTTCAAGTCAAGTGAAGTTGAGTGTAGCGCGATCGTGCGGCTTACCGGTGAAAGGCATTGTTGGGAGGTGCCGGTACTACTACTACTTTCGCTCCTAATACATCGCATAGAAGGCACTAGGTTTGTCGCACAGCTTACCACTGGCGCAGTAAAAATACTTTCCGGTAATGAAAGGATCTCAAAAAAAGTAGAACTACAAGCAGCGAAACAAGCAAATAATGATCTAGCCTCTATCCCTCCATGGGTTGTTAAGGTAGATTATTATTTGACCTTCGAGAACCGAATATACAAATAAGCGAAAGGACATGTATAATGCGAAATCGTAGTTCTTGTAATGAAAAAGTGTGAGACTAGTGCAATTGCAGCCCTTGCGTTAGATAGAAGTGTTTTTCTTCTGTTCCTTGCAGTCCGAATAAGGCCTGTCGCGCAGTCACTCCGTTTACGAATGAACAATGAAAAGTGGCCATTGTTTAATCGTAAACGGAGAGCTAAATGGAGTGACTGTGCAACAGGCATAACTATTTTTCAAATATCATTTTCATGCTTCATAGCAGGGCAGAAAGTAGAAAATTTCAATTACTTTCGCCCTTCAGATTGAAATTTTTGACTGCTATTAAGCATGATAAACTTGATACGTCACTCGGCAAATCACTATTTCGGCATTTGATGGCCGATTTCGAAAATGGCATGGGACAACTTTGGTGTGCTCGAAAGTGAGCTTACATCAGGAAAACGATGAAAGTCTCAAATTGAGCGACATCACAAAATATGACGTCTGTTTTCGTCAGACACCCCCTCCCCCTGTCTGTTTTCGTCTGTTTTAATGACCCCCCTCCCCTCCCCCCTCAAACGCAGACGTCATTTATGAACACTCCCTGAGCACGGCTTGACTTCGACCAGACAAATACGATTCTATTAGCTTAATTGCACACTCTCCAAAATTAAAATTAAACTTCAGTTTCGGCAGAAGCAACTTATGATCAACCAGATCGAAGGCGCTAGAAAAGTCTAATAGAAGCAGAAGGGAAACCATATTTTTACCCACCAATCTTGAGTGCAAATTTTCCTTAATATCGTGGGTAACCTTCAACAACGCCGTAGCAGTACTTCCTGTACCCCGACTGACATTCGTACAAAAGTTTATTACCATCGAGAAAATCCGTTATTTGCCACTTCATAAGTTTCTCCAAAGCCTTACACAGAGCTGGCAAAACATGGACACCCCTAAAATCTTTTAACTCATACTTAGAAGACTTCTTGTGTACTGGAAGCACTTTTGACTTCTTGAATGCCTTAGGATAAACAGATGACATCAAAACATAATTGAAAAAGTGACAAATATAGGGCAGAGTCACGGGTAAGGTTTTTTTGATAAAAACAATCGGTGAATCATCTAATCCGGTGGCTCTGGAAGTCACTTGCAAGATCGATTTCCAAGTTTCTTCGTAATTAACATTGTGAAACGAAAAGGAAATCTGATCTTTTAATGTTACAGTGCTTCACTGACAATCCACATTCAAATGGTAATTAGGAACGTTTTGATCTGTTAAGATCCCTACTATCCTGCAGGATGTCCTTAGCACGTTCGTTTCAACATGAATGCTGATACTATGCGCAATGGAGTCATCTAATTTTTTTTTTCGTCTGTCGTTCATCTATCTAAAATAGCATTCAGGGGCATCCACAAAGTGCGCACGCTAAAAACGCAATTTTTTACCCACCCAACCCCCCTCGCACGCCTATTTTCATACATTAACATGTATGGTAGCACGTTGTTGTCAAACCCTCCTCCCAGGCCCGTAGCTAGAGGCAAATTCCAGGATGGGCAGTGCCCGAACGATGTTTGAACACAAAAAAAAACTAGTTTAGATGCGTAGATCATAAATTCATTTTATTCTTCCTTGATCATTACGACACAAATAGAAATTCAATAAAAAGCGAAAAATTTATCTTTAACAGTTCAGTAAAGTTGAATTCGGCGCTTTGGATTTTGATTAAATAGTTTTAGGATTTCCTCTGCGTCAATATTTTTTAGCCTCTTTGATTCAAACGCTAAAAATGTCAAATTACGCAACCGGAAAGTTTTTTTACCTAGCCTCTCCAGGGCTGAGAACGAACATTCTGCAGTTGCGTTACTATGGTCGCCCATAGATTATAAACTTTAGGAAATGCTTCCTTCATGACATTTAATTCTTCCAGAATACGAAAACGACTTTTAAATTCTTTCTTTTCACTATCGTCTTTGGAACTCATTTCTTCGTCAAATTTCTTTCTTCGGGTTGCGATATAATTTTTTGCTACTGCCATTTCTTGATCGGACGGCAACTTTATGCCAAGTTCGACTAATGGTTGTAGCAATCTTGCATCGAATTCGTTTGCCTGCGACAGAGCTTCCAATATTGCTGAGTTGTCGTCAAACCTTTTTTTCATTTCGCTAAGAAATACGTCGATTACCATAAAGTATGACGACGAAATTTCGATTTTGAAATCATGATTTCTTTCGTCGATGCGGTCAGTGATTATAAACGCAGATAGTGAAGCGGGCCTGCCAACGTTTCTACGTTGTCTCGATGGACTTGGAATATCCTGTGATTCTTTATCAATATCTTATAATAATATCAATACAATATCTTTAATACTACTATTATTTTAGGAAGAGCGATGAACAGTAAAATATAGAAAAAAAACATTAAAAATGGCTTTAATCATGAGGTTTCTGACACGTTGTAAACATTTCTCATAAGATTTTTTATTTTGATGTGTCTGTTTCGCTGTCAGCTAAAGCGTTTAAAGCCTACGCCGCGTCTATCGGTCGGTACATTCAATAAGTTCTACGTTTTCTGTTAGTTATTGCAGTTTTTGTACATTATTCAAATACTAGATTTAGTCGGAGACAGCACATACACAAGCATCAATGTAGATGACCAAAATATTGTAGAGATAGTTAGTCAACTTCACCCAACAAACTTTTAAGAGTAATATTAAGTATAAATCTAATGCAAAAGGACCTTTGACGAATCCAATTTTAGCAATAGGCACTGAAGGTATCTCCCGCTCCAGGGAGATTCCAGGGTGGGCAATGCCCGGTTTCGCCCGTTAGTAGCTACGGGCCTGCCTCCTCCCCCCTTAGTAGCGTACGCACTTTGTGGATGCCCCTAAGTCTCTTGTGTGTCTCTGCTCAGCTCAATTGGAGACATGAATCAAGGAGAAGACAAATAGTATAATAGTTAAAAGATTCTGTGTAGCGAAGAACTGCTTCAGACATAAAATTGTAAGGTGAGGTGATTCAGATCAGAACATTTTGTCCTTGTCACGTATGTTAGTCTCAGTAGTTCCTTGTAGCATGTCTGACGATAGATAGTGGGAAGTTGTGCTTTGTGTGCAATACTTCTTCATATAGTGATTGATCGGCTCGTCCGTTCTATCCCTCAATTCCAGAGCGTCAGACACACACAAAGCCAATGTAAGAGACATGTATCTTTTTTATCGGCTCTTTAAAAAGGAGTCAGTCTGGTTAAAAAAACAAGTTAATACAAATAAGCCAAATCATCTGCCATCGATCACGAATGTTTGATGGTAATTTATTACTCCTTCGATATCAGTTTAGTTTTTAGAAAAGCAGACAAAGAGAGTAGCATTAATTTTACACTTTCTTTTTGTAAACAACGATTGAACGCACCAAAATAAAGGATAACAAAGGATATTAAATCCAGTGTGAAACTTTTTTTTTTTGGTTGGAAAATGTTTGTATGCGTTTACCTCTAAAACATGTTAAGTCATTCTAGCTAACTGTACATTAATTGTGTATTTTTCAAATATAAAAATATTTAATTGAAACCCTTTTATAACAATCCTTTTAAATTGAATCTTTTTGTAGGGGCCTATTGAAATAATTATGTAGATTTTCAATATCATCAACAACGATTTTTAATTTTTTTTCTGTTTAAACAATAATTTTAATACGTGCTATGCAATGACTTGACGGTTTTTCTATCGTCTTAACTACTGCTCTTTGAGACCCATTGAAGAATAAAGAAAAGATACGTCTGGTCCGTACGATTTTTAGTATAATCCTGGAAACAGTAAATGCTAAAGCTTTCTTAAAAGAATATGATCTGACACAAAAATGATCATAACTTAGCTGCCGACTTAATTTTTGTTACTGGGTCGACGACCATCCCAGTCGAAAAATTATCCTCAATACGGAAAAACGAATAGGATAAATGCACCAGTTAACGGCCATGTGGTAGTCTCCGGCTAGCGTGAATAGTGAAACTATGGTTTGGCCGGAGACTACTACATGGCCGATAACTGGTGCATTTACCCTATATTCTTTTGCATACCTAAAGAGAAAATTCGCTCTATGCTTTCTCGAACCCTTAGCAATCATTATCGCTAGCATTTTTGAGACTCGTGTGACTGTACCTCTCGCCTTCGGCTCGGGCTTGTTAAACAATTGCTTACCCTTCTGTTGCGTAAATAGGTGTTGCTGATTCGGCATTTCCAAATACAATCGCACAATCACAAGAAAACTTCAGGAGCTACGTACGAGACAAAAAATTTAATTTTTAAGTAATGAATGAAAACTTGTAACAGCGGTAGCTTTAATATTTATTTGATCAACGTCGAAGAATTTTTTAAAGATAAATTCGATAATTTACTTTTACTTTTAAGGAAGTAATTGAGTTGAACAGTCTTTTCTGTGTGTTAAGACATTAAAACAAATCGTTCGCGTAGACCTAAAATATTCATTTATCAGCCATTTACTTTTCATGTAATGAAATGAAGGTTTAGTACACGAATTATGTTGCTGTTTGCGATCATATGAAGTTATCATAGAAAAGTGAAATTCAGCTGAAAATTGCACACGACCGGTGCGGTAAGCTTTGATGATTTATTAGGAAATTTGAAGTATACGCCCACACGACGGCTAATGAATAAACAACCGCATTATTTCGCCCCTTCTTCGGTTCCTTTGGACGAAAGTTCGATGTTTTCAGTAAAGTTGCTGTTGAGAATTACCCTTAATACTCCAGTAATCTTGTTATCCTTTGGGCAGAACAGAAGATGATCAAAGGAACATAGTGAACAATTGTAGAAAAAGGAATGGCTTAAGGGAAAATTTATGAGTTTAAGACAAATTTCATTTAAATTGGTGACCGGCAAAATCGCCCAGTGTATTTTCGTCTCAAAACGAAAATATCATATCAGAAAACGATATTATCGTGTAAGAAGTGATATTATTGTTTCAAAGATGAATATCATGAGCAAAAAATTTCGTTTACGAAATTTTGTTTTACGATATTATGTGGGACCAACTGAGAGTCTCAAAACCAATTCGATTGCGCAACTTTTAGACGATCTCACCTAGTCTCATCTCCTCATCTTACCTTTTCATCTCATCTCCTCACCTGGTCGATAAAAAATGAAATGAAAAGCCACAAAAAACTAGGTGGCTAACAAAACTAGTGAGATTTGCCTTTTACGAAATGTCACGAAAACCTAGGTAGCTAACAAAACTAGGGAGTTTTTTCCTTTTACAAAATGTCACTAAAACATAGGTATATAGCGAAGCTAGGGACATTTACCTTTTACGAAACGTGGCCCCATGCACGTAAGGCCGCCTGCAGAGCGTAGTATAGCCAGCCGCAGGCGTAATCTAGCCCGCCGCAGGCGCGGGGATGAGGTGAGGGGGCAGAGCCCTCCCAAAAAAAATTCAATTCTTCGTGTTCCCATACCCCTAAAGTTTGTACACTTTATGAATAACAAAGATTGCAAATACTTTGCTTGTGATTGTTAAACAAAGGAGAGAAAATATTGTTTACATTACAAAAGACGATAACATGCAGCGCCGCAGGCCATGATAATAACGCGCCAATAAAAAAGCGGGGTCGAGGGGGTCAAGGGGGGAGTATCCAACTTGCGGTGTCTAAGGAGCAGAGCCCCTAGTGGGGTTTGGGGCAGAGCCCCATGCACGTAAGGCCCCCTGCAGGGCGTAATATAGCCAGCCGCAGACGCAATCTAGTCCGCCGCAGGCGCGGGGGGTGAGGGGGCAGAGCCGCCCAAAAAAAAATTCAATTCCTCGTGTTCCCATACCCCTAAATATGAAAATGTCATTGCAACAATGATATTATTCTGTCTGAATACGATATATTGTTTGGAAAACGATATTATCGTAGCTGAAAATGATAATATCGTTCAAGGAACAATATTATCATATTAAAAAACAATATTATCATTCCAACATATTATTGTTTCATTATCATATCAAAAATAGTACATTACTATGTGAGGGATGTAATTTGATATCTCGTATCCAGATGAGTAAAAGTATCCGAGGGCGGCAGCCCGAGGTACTTTTACTCATCGTGATTCGAGATATCAAATTATTTCCCGAATTTAGTATAGCGTTTTACTATGCGAGTGATGTAGAGGGTGTTGTCTATACATGTAATAGCCTCATTACATGCACGAGTGTAGTAAACGATATTATCGTCGAAAGTGGAAATACACTGGGTGTTTTTGCCTTGGCCCTTGCCAAAATTTTGTTTTTATTTCCTACTGCAGTTTCGAGCACAAAGTTGCTCATCATCAGGAGACTTGTATCAAACTTGATACAGACTTGATACAAGTCCCCTGATGATGAGCAACTTTGTGCTCGAAACTGCAGTAGGAAAAAAAAACAAAATTTTGGCAGAATTTAAATGAAGTTTGTGTTAAACTCATAAATTTTCCCTTAAGTTTTGAAGAATTTTGCTGAGTTTCTCGAACCGGAAGTAAATTTTTTTTTGCTAAATGAAATTATTTTACTTCCTCCAATGAAAATGGAATAGATGGCATTGTTGAACGAGAAGTTTTCATACTGTAAAAGTGAATTTTTCTTCCTTAGTTGTGAATTGAAAATGTTAAGGTTCGGGAATTAAACAAGAATTGCACAAATAATAGTCTAAACGTTTGAATGAGATCAGTGATTGATCTGAATGGAGGTATATGCGCGTACTACGAAATATTAATTTTATCTTGTGGTAAAAGTACTACAGCAAGAGAATCATAAGATTGTGCAGCGTTTTGTTTAAACGCTTTTACACCAAAAAAGAGCCGAGTTTTACATGAACAAAATACAAGCGAACAAGCGAAAAGAGAGATAAAAGAGTAATAAGGAAGGTGCACAATAAGCTTATGAGCAGTAAACGTATTGGACGCGATGCGAATTGCGTAAGGTTTGATCGAAAGCTCAACTTGACAAAATCATTTTCATTTCTATCATATCGCTTCGCATCAAATATGTATATACTGCGCTTGCCGTACAATCGTCAAAATTGAGAAGTGGTCTTAATTTGTCAATTTGTATGCTGTGGTGAATTTTTCCTCTATTGTTGAATTTGACATTTAACAATTGTAGCTTACAGTACTGCCCTAATTTGCATAAGAAACTTAGTGCGAAAGAGATAAAAAACTTTGTGTGGACTATCGTATAGATTTTCCTTTCTCTCTTTCGCACGAAGTTTCTTATGCAAATTACGGCAGAGTAGACAACATTGATGGCAGGGTGTCGTCGCTTCAACATCGCAGCAAACAATATTTTTATTTTTTATTTTATATTGTTTAAAGACCAGTTAACAGGCCGAGGCCCAATAATAAACCAGTCTATTTTAGATAACAATAAAAGTTTAGATACAATATTAAGTAAGAAAGCGTTTAAGAATAATTTTCATAGGAGATTACCAATCGAATAGATCTCTAAATAATTTTTTAAAAACCATCGTCCTGGGGTCTCTCAGTATGTATCGTGATTACGTTGAATTTGATATAGTTGGGAGTTTTCCTGGTAATTTGTAATCATCTTAGGCAGGTAAAACGTGGGGCACTGTCTTGTATTTCTCGTTTTGCGATTAAAGGGAATTTGATTTCTCAGTGATGAGTCCACGTTGTCGTGAAGCAATTTGTGAAGCCAGATTTCGTCATTTACGGCGTGTTTCTAATGAATGTAGTCCCATACGCTTTAGACGTAAGTTGTATTTTGGTCTAGGGGGTGCAATACTAAATTTGAAATAGAACATTCTGGTGAACTTTTTCTGCACCTTTTCGATTTGATATCGCTCGCACTAATGTAGATTGGATTCCAAATAGTTGAACAGTATTCAAGTCTATTCCTTACCAAGGTGAAGTAAGGCAAACGCATACTGCACTGGCTTTTGAAGTGTTTCCCGTAGCGAAAAATAAAGCCTAATGTCCTATACGCTTTACGAGTGACGGCACGTATATGTTTCTGAACGTTAATTTATCGTCTAAGATTACTTCAAGGTCTTCCTTCACAGAAACTCGTTCTAGATTCACATTATTAATGGTGTATTCAAAGATTATTTGTTGGGACTATGTGTGGTAGACATTACTGCACATTTATCAGCATTAAGAACCATGTCGTTTTCTCTACACCAATCAACTACTCTCGAGAGATCGTTTTGAAGCAAGTTACAATCGTATGTATCACGAATTGATCTGTAGAGTTTAAGGTCATCAGCGAATCCAGAACATGACGAGAGAGAAGCTAGGAGATCATTAATAAAAATTATGAATAGGGTGGTCCGAGAATAGATCCTTGGGGAACTCCTGATGAAGGTATTATATCGTCAGATTTGAATCCGCCAATGATTACACATTGAGTTCGGTTAATACCAATGCCTACCTCGCACTTCTTTTAGGGGTCGTGTACAAATAGTTTCACGCTAAATTTTGGCGAATATAATTTTGAAATATACCCGATACGTTCGAGTCTTTTTGCAACATCTATTCTGTTTACCACATACATTCTGATGCGTACGCGTCCTTTGTCTATCTTTTTCATTGAACCTTTGCGCCGACGCGGCGCTGGGTTAGGGTTTTTTGTAGTTCCACGGCGTAGTTGGATAAAATGTAACGTAGGAACGCTCATATCACTTTTTTCGGAATGACATACACACTTACAATCTTCTAGAAAGTTGTTGGCCATATGCGATTTAGTGGGAAAAATATTACGGTAATAAAAATCGCGGTGTGTACTTAATGAGATCCTAGTGTTCCCTAAGTTACAGTTCCCAATCGAACTACCCATATATTTTGAACACATTATTTTAAACGCACATCTCTCAAATGCCTCTTTATCTTTAACTGAAACAATGGAAGTACAAAACGAAGTTTCTAACGTCCTATAAATTGTGACATCAGATAGAAGAATTCAGCACTAGCAATCAGAAGAAAACGTGCGAACTCTGACAAAATGTTGAGGAAGGTTCATGAATAGTGTAGCAAAGCATATCCATAAACCAATGTTATTCAAATCTCTATGAACACTTCTCGTGTAATATTTGTCACTTTTTTCACTTGTACAAAAACTGTTTCTTTTTTTCCTAATTCAAATCTGAATATAAAAACGAACGGCAAACCGCAAAGAAATGTTCATATAATCAATAAATCAATTCCAATATTTGTTAAACAAAAACCTTAACTTAACGAATCTAAAATAATGAACCAGTAAATTTCAATCCATTTTCGTAGCTAATAATCTTCACAGCTTTTTTTCGATCACATTTCATGAATCCACACCGCATCCAATGGCGACAGATATTTATCCGTGGGAAACATTTAATATTACATTTTAATGCGAAACGTTGTTGTACAAATAGTTTCAATTCAATAAACGAACATCTTTAGTGTTTTTTTACCACTTTAATCAAACAAAAAAATGTTCGAAAAATATGGTAAAATGTTCCCAAAGTGTAAAAGATCTACTTCTAAGTAGATTTTCGGTTAATGAATTGATAGTGAAGTAAATTTTTGGGATAAAAAAAACTGTTAGAATGAATTGAATGAATACTTAGAAAAAAAATGTCTTAAAATAGAAAACTGATCTAAACACCTTATGTAACTTAAGGAAGGAATTATATTAAAATCAACTCAGTGTAAATAATTAACCTTTTATTTGGTTTTCGTTGTAGCGTGGCCACATTGTTTCGATAATTAATAAACAGAATATTCGGATGGCCAGAACTAATTTATAGCTGTAACAAATTGGCGTAAAAATTTTTGTCTGTTTAGTTCGATAGACGAAGATTAAAAACGAATTTCGATGCGGTTCTTGTTCTCAACTTAGTTAGCATTGTTTTCGAATTCATTTATCGAAGGTACATAATGGAATCAATTGTCTGAAAGCCCAACATCTGGCATCTGATAGGATCCAGCATAGTGAACCGGATATTACTTTGCATAATTGTGTTCAGATCTCAAACTTAATTTGATATTAACACAATACGCAGTGTGAAAGATCAGCTTCCGGAAAATTCATATCGACGTCGGACAAAAATATTGTCATTCCAAAATGTCCAATCTATGAATCTCATTGTGAACATCGAAGCGGTAATAAGTATATTACAATTAAGGTCATGTAAACAGCCGGTAACATAAGGGCGAAGTTTGCAAAATCGAGCCGAAGGCAAGATTGGGTAATCTTATTCTATTATTCATATAAATACATGTATAAGGCCTTTCAGCCTTTTAAGGCCCATAACTTGTGTGCTAAAATATAGTCTACATTTAGGCGCTCAAATATTATATTTTCGCTGATATCCGTAGACAAAGATGCAGCTTCAAAAAAGTAAGTCAGCATTTCCCTTCCTAAATATGTTGCCTTTAAGAGGAAGTAAACTTTTTTTGGGGATTGAACCTTGTCTCAGAACGACGAGTTTTTGTGTAAATTTTGACGATTTTTTTCGCCGTTCTCAGAGTAGGTAGGATCCCAAAAAATAAGTTTAGTTGCTATTAAAAGGCAACATATTTAGGAAGGGAAATGCTGACTTACTTTTT
>CM055406.1:57818646-57829427 GCA_029228625.1 Pseudolycoriella hygida
CTCAGAGTAGGTAGGATCCCAAAAAATAAGTTTAGTTGCTATTAAAAGGCAACATATTTAGGAAGGGAAATGCTGACTTACTTTTTTGAAACTGCGTCTTTGTCCACTGATATCAGCAAAAATATAATATTTGAGCGCCTAAATGTAGACTATATTTTAGCATACAAGTTATGGGTCTTAAATTACATATAATTCGTGAAAGGGAGCTTACAAAAGTGGAAAATTTTTCCTGGTATCGGAATCATGGAAACACAATAGAAGTTTAGCTAGATATGTCACGTAGCCACTGAAGTTCTCGAGTAGATGGAAGTTATAAAACACTAGTAGCCTTATTTACGAAGTAGTCTCTACTCTACAGACAATCTTAAAGCCAGTTAACGATATGATTCTTTTAACATTCGGTGGCAACGAATTGTAGGTAGTAACACCACCAACTAACATTGACCTTGACAAAATGTCGCTATTTACCCTCGGTATAATCAAGTTAAACGTTCGAATATTCCCGGTCTGCGTTATGCTCTGGTAAAGATATTTTGGCTCTCTGGACAGGATTGTTTTATGTAAAAGCACACAAGATATGTAATCGAAGTATGAGAACAGATCACATCCAAGGAGTAAATTAATGTCATTGTCAGTCGAATCGGAGCGACTTAGGCCACAGATAAAGCGCACACAAGCCTTAAACGGACTTTCCAAGACCTTCTTCACTGAAACCATCAGCGTACCCAAAACCTGGCAACAGTATACAAATTGCGGCATGAGCAGTGCTTTGACCAGCAACAATCTAGTCCGTCGCGGCAGGAATGACGCATAAGGCCAGAAACAGCGGAGCCCTGCAAAGACTTTAGCTGCAACCTAGCGAACATGAGGGAGCCATCCTAAACGGTCGTCAATAAGAATACCAAGGTCCTTCACATACTCCGAGTAAGCTAACTCAACACTGTTGAACACCACTGGCGGAATATCCGATGCCCAAGCCTTATCCGAGATGCGAGATGCGAGATGTGTCTTTCCAACATTTAGAGTCAGACTATTGGCCCCGGCCCAAGCTGATATTGCCCTCAGATCAGCCGACAGCTTATCCATATCATCTAGCATCGAGTCCTTATTGATCGCCCGATAGAGCTGAACGTCGTCAGCGCAAAGGTGGATTCGAGAAAATTTAATAACGTCAGGTAAGTCGTTTATGAAAATCGAAAAAAGCAAGGGGCCAAGAACTGATCCCTGAGGTAGACCGACAGCTACATCACGAAAATCTTAACTAAATCCATTCACCACTACCTTCTGCCTCCTCGAACTCAGGTAGCTCCCTATTAGCCTCAATGCAGAGTTTGAGAACCGGAAACCGACATACAACTTTTCGAGGAGCAGATTGTGTTTAACCGCGTCGAAGGCCTTCGAAAAGTCAAGCAGCAGCATAACCGTCGCTAAACCCATGTTAGCTCTGATATCATCAGTTATCTTCAATAATGCAGTCACAGTCCCATGATTCGAACGGAAACCTGACTGCAACCGATGAAGTAGATTGAATTCGTCTATAAAATCGTTGATTTGTCTCTTCATCAGCTTTTCCAGCGCTTTCGAGACAGCCGAAAGCATACTAATGGGTCTATAATCATCGAGGGAGTAATTCCGAGTGTTCTTATGCCGAGGTATGACCTTGGACATCTTCCAGTGGGTGGGATACGTCGATTTCGCGAGAACAGAGTTGAATATGAATGTTAGCACCGGAAGTACCATCGGTAGCAGCAACTTGATAAACGATATTGGTATCATATCCAGGCCCTCGGCGTTAGACTTAATGCTCCTGATAGCACCAAGCACTTCATGATCATTAACATTCCGAAATGCGAAATCTCGGGAGGGGGAATTACGTTGCGGACCTGGGGGTAATCGCGGAGAATTAGTCAAATTAATATACGCCGGAAAACTGGAATAATGCGATAAGTGATCGTTGAACTCATTAGCAGTGAACGGAGCGGAACTCAAGCCAGTATCTTTTAGTAGTCTTAGACCTCTAAGGCTACCCCAAAGTTTCCTCGTGGGCGTTACCGAGCTAAACTTCCTAGCATAGAACCGACGCTTAGCTACGCGCACGCATTGGGTAGCTTTATTAAGAAGCAACCTAAAACGCGCAAAATTCTCATCAGTTCTAGAACATTTCCAAGCTGAATACGCTAAGTCCCTATATACCAAGGCCTTACAGACTTCATCACTATACCAAAGAGTTGAGAACTCCTTCGGACGAACCAGCTCGAGTGGCGCGTGCAGCTCTAATAGATCGTTGACAACATTTCTGAAACGTTCCACTAAACTGTCAACATCAGTCGTGCAAAGAAAGCTATTCCAGTCAATAGCCGCAGCATCGGATTCCAGCCGGTCACGATCAATACAGTGTATCTTGCGCTTCAAGATTGACGCTGGACTGGCAAACGACATGTCACAGCGGAACGACGTTATCACGTTAAACCATAGTACAAGTGAGGTCATGTAAACAGCCTGTAACACAAGGACGATTACACAATCTCGCCTTCGGCTCGATTTTGCAAACTTCGCCCTTATGTTACCGGTTGTAATATACTATTAACAACAGTTTTGAAGATGGATTTTCTTTTAAGCTTCAACATACTCATAATAATTATAAAATTATACTTTAAACGACGGAAGGAATGGAGCAAGATTTGTTATTTGTCCGAAATGAGCAAATTGTGTACATATTTGCTTGAGTTGAACGTTTTCAGATAAGCTCTTATTTGAATTATTTTGTAATTGACATGACGTCCAGATATGAACACGTCTAGAGACTGAGATAACTAGAAGAGATCAGGTGAATTATGCAACTTCTTATGCTAACGGACAAACTGTTGACATATCTATTTGTCTGAGTTAGAGGTATCATTGGGTCTAACGAATTGTAACGGAAATGATGACAGTCGTCATCTGTTGAAACACGTACTCTAACCCTAAGTGTATGGTCTCCCAAGTTAACTCGAGGGCTTACCACCTTCATTAAGGCCTATGTGGTCATTTCGAAGTAGATGCCATTTTATTGGATTTCCTTTCCGTTTTAACGGTTGCACACGATTTAACTGTTTTCTCTAAGATAGCAAATCGGTTGAATCATGGCATTTTTTACGGAGAACCATTTCTATGTTTGTGAGCGTAAAAATCGTAAAGTGGAGGTAATGCGGTTCTTAATATGTCGGCGATTTTTTTGGGATTCACCCTGCCGTCAGGTATTATTGATGTTTTTAGTTTTCTTTGTACAGATTTATTAAGAACATAAGAAACTTTTAGCAAGTGAGTTAGATTGTCGAGTTAGGGTGGGTCAAGCACATTGAAAAGCAAAAACTTTTAGTATAGAGATTTTCACCAGAAATCTCATAAAATGTATCAACAATTGAAAAGGTTTGTTTAGTCACTGTCAACTTCGTCAAAATATGAGATAAGTCTCGTTTTGATACAATTGCACCCGTAGAATACAAATTTACTACGGCGGCTATACCATCTGTAGTCTGTCAATTTAAGCCATTTTGTAGAATGATCATGTTCTAAACAATTAACTGATTAACACCACTGTGAACACTGTTGACCGTAATATTTGTGGATTTTTATTGACTCCACTGGGTGCGAATCAATTTATAAGCAAACGGCAACTATCCCATGTCGTAAATTTGACAATAGTCAGTACCGGTACAGAATACTTTGTATAAGCTACGAAACTCATATTTTCGAGATCTGAATCTCTAGCGACTCAGAGATAATTGGAAGGAACTAAGTGACACGAGCCTTACCAGTACAAATCACTCTGACTTCTTAAGGCATCACTCATAGAACAAAAGCATTTTTAGCGTCAACGACCCGTACGAAGAACGAAGTTCTTCGAAAAGGGTTCTATTGCGTTTACCACGACGTTTGTAACCAGTCGAATTTCGACCCGTGAGTAGGGCGGAATCATCGATCATGGTCCTTAGATGACGAACCAGCAATAAAAAAAAATTCTGTCCGTCCGTCTGTCTGTCAACACGATAACTCGAGTAAAACTCAACCGATTTTCAAAAACTTTTTTCCTCTGAAAGGTAATCGAAAAATCTTTTTTGGGATTGAATCTGGTCACTGTCGGCCAAAGTGCCAAAGAGCTAGGGTCGTTTAAGTGGTCTATGGTCTTTTGCACATAACTCGAGTAAATTTTCTTGTTAGACCCGTAGGAAGTACGTAGGTCTGATGCGTTTACTACCACGTTTGTTACATTGCGAAATCGAACCCGGGAGTAAGGGGGAAATTTTTTTTGTTGCCTCCAGATGACAAATCAGCGAAAAAAACAATGTCCGTCTGTCTGTCTGTCCGTCAACACGAAACTTGATTAAATATTGACGATTTCCAAAAACTTTTTTTTCCTGAAAGGTAGTCGAAAAAATATTATTGTATTGAATCTGGGCACTGTCGGCCCAAGGGCCGTTTAAGTGGTTTTTGGTCTTTTGCACATAACTCGAGTAAATCTTTTCTGATTTTCATAAATTTTTTTTTGTTTGAAAGATCTGGGCATGGCCGACAATTTATGGAAGAAACTTTTTTTTTAATTTGAGTCCTTGGACTTAGCTAGGGCACTAAAAACGAGTCTCTGCTAGGGCTCTATGTGTTTTTTGTACATAACTCGTGTAAATCTCTTCCGATTTTCAAAACCTTTCTTTTGTTTGAAAGATCTCGGCACGGCTGACAACTTATGGCAGAAACATTTTTCGATTTGCGTCTTTGAACTTAGCTAGGGCACTAAAAAAGAGTCTTTGTTAGGGCCCTACGTGTTTTTTGTACATAACTCCAGTAAATCTCTTCCGATTTTCAAAAACTTTTGTTTGTTTGAAAGATCTTGGGACAGCCGACAATTTATAGAAGAACTTTTGCCTGTGCTTAGAGCTCAAGTGGGCCTCATGTCGGTCCTAAGGTCGGCCCTAACATAAAAAAATGTTTTTTGCTATGTTGGAGAGCAAATTGACGGAAACATTTTTGTCTATGGAAATATGTATCCGAGGCCTCTATTTAAGGCCCTAGGTCAGTACTAAGGTCGGCCCTAGCCCAAAAAATAGTTTCTTGCTATGTTGTAGTCAAAATTGAGGAGAACATTTTTCTCTATTTGGAGGTAAATTTTGTGCGTTCGGAGAATTTTTTTACACCGTTACTTCGGACGGGTTTTTCCAAATTGCCCAACGGGCAATTTCCAATACAGTCTAATGTGAACGCAATATTTACTTAAATACGTTCCAGTCTTTTCGTAACATAAACTCTATTTGCCGCATCTATTTTGATACGTACGGGTCCCTTCTAGGTTTTTGTTTTGTGTTCCATAACTTTTGGGAAAACACATTTTGATTTTGAGCTTTTCGACTCAGCCAGTGCCCTAAAACTGAGTCTCAACTAGGTCCCAACCTGTTTTTTCTACATAAATCGGGTAAATCATATCCGATTTTCAAAATCTTTTTTTTCCTGAAAATTGATTACAGGATTGAATTTGGGCAAACTCGGTGGAAAACTTTCGAAGTTACGATCGAAAAAGTGGTGGAAAACGTGGTTTTTTGAACGTTGGCGGAACTTTTTGACTTATATCTCTGCGAAATTAGAACGGAAATCGCTCTTCAAGGTTTCGAATGAAAGATGTGGACATTAGAAGTTCACGAAAATTAAATTAGTGAAAATCTGTCGAGCAGTCCGGGCTATAGAGTGCTTAGTGTGGGCCCAGCTCACGCCACGCGAGCAAACACGATAATTTTTTTTTTTTTTTTCGTAAATATGCCTTTGATAATGAGGTTTTTTGTGCAGTGTTGTAGAGAAAAAATAGGCAAAGATTTTTGTCCATGGAGGTATGGAACTAAGTGCTCCGGGTCTGTTCTAAATTCTGGGCTTATTTTAAGGGCGCCGTTGCTTCGGACGGGTTTTTCAATGTTCGGTAATTTCCAATTCAATTTAATGAGGACGTAATTACACATACTTAAGAGTTAAGACAATATTTACTTAATTACGTTCGAGCCTTTTTGTAACATCTATTCTGTTTGCCACATCTATTCTGATACGCAGGGTCCCTTGCATATGTTTTTTTTTTTTTGCAGTAACAACAAACATATTGTTGATGGCTGCAACGTCAGTTTTTTATTGAAATTAACTACCTTTTTTTCTAGAAACAAAAGAATCGTCGAGATGGAAAACCCACCACCTCATTCCTTCGAAAGATCTCTCTTTCTCTTTATAACCGGGAAAGAATGTGTCACATTGTTATAATGAATACTATTAGCCGTTGCGTCGGTAGTTGCTACTTTACATGACCAGAAGCAGCATCTAAACCAAACAATCAATTCCGGCTATACTACTGTCAAATGTGACACTTAAACAGTACATAATAATACGATGACGATATTGTCACCTATAAGCGCTAAAATATCACCGTTTACCATTGTAGTTTGTTCGAGTTGCTTTGCTTGAACAAACACGAAACAAAAGTTATGATATCCATAAAGTAGTAGGTGCTTAATGAATACAGGACTCAATGCTACAATTCACGTCCTTTCCGCCTTTGACAGTAAAGTTACAGTCAAAGCAAAAAGATGACAGTCTTCAACCTTAACGCCAAAATGTACATTTACAATCTATTAAACGTAAAAAGTGTAACAACAAGAATATAAGGCGGAGCTATTATTCAAATCGCTCATCTTGTGAATGAATAACACTCTATGAATATCAAAGAACCTGGAAAATATACACAAGAGTCGAAATGTGCAACCAAAAAAAAACACTGTCTCGTATTCTACACACTTTTAAGTTGCGCTTATACGCTTCGATTTAAACATCGATGCCTATGTTTGTGATTTCGATTCTTTTTTTAACAGTCGAATCAAATAGCACAAAAAGCATTAACACAAACATTACTCTGGAAAGGTTCTCCGTTTCGCTTCACGTTAATGTTTATTTTCTTTCTGTTGGAGATACGCATACACAAGAACACGTACACACACGCACAAATGGTCTTACGTTCATCCTCTTTGCCGAGCTTTTTATTTAAGCTTTTTACGTTGTTGTTCTTTTTCTTCAACCTATTGATATGAATGGATTGAATGAAACAGCATTTGTGTTGGGGAGGAGTTTCACATTTACTATTATTCACATTGAATGAAATGTGAAGCAAAACATCATACGAACTATACACATAAAGTCCAAGTTTTTAACATCACCATCGACGACGATTTTATTATTTTTGTTCATTCCTTTCAGTTACCGTTCAGATGTTGTTGGGTTAAGTGGGTTAAGTTTGTGGTGTTCATACAAGAACGTGATCGAATTAACAAAGAGGAGAACACTTTCATTTAATTTTACATGCACCCCGGTGGTCATTCATTTTTGTGTTTAATTTTTGATAAAAAATTTTTCGTTAAAATTGTTGTAAAGTGACGGCAAAAAACAATTTTTTGAGATCCTAATATTTCGAAGAAAATATTTTCAATAAAATGACGGTTTTCGCTAAGCAAAATGCAAATTCGACTGGCGGTCATCAATTGAGTGCAGCCAGACCAGGCTTTATGATAAATGATATTTTGGCTGCAAAATCAGCTAATATTGTTAATGGACCCGTACATCTTCCACCGGAAAATCATAATTATTTTGACAGTGATGAAGACTTTGGAGATGATGCCGATGGCAATAGTAGCGTGTGCAGCAACGGTAAGTACTTTTTTCTTAAGCTCTAGTGACGGAAAATGTTCTATTTTTTTCGTGTATTTTCAAAAGTTTGAAGATTTCATGAGTGTAACGGCACGAGAAAAATACATAAATAAACTAAGAATTCAAACTTGGAGCGCGATCAAATCTTCCGTGTTCCTCACACAAAAACTATCTCTGAGAACATTATTTACGTTGTGAATCTGCCAAGTTATATGAAAATGTTGTTTATTTCAGTGACGGTCTCTTACGGTTTTCCTGACTCTGTTGTTTATTTCACAGATAAAGAAATCAATGTGGATCATCATAGCGGCCGCGGTCTGAGTTCATCCAGTAAAAAACAACGTAAAGCAAGAACAGCATTTTCTGACCATCAGCTGCACAGTTTAGAAAAAAGTTTTACACGTCAGAAATATCTCAGCGTTCAGGATCGTATGGAATTGGCTAACAAGTTAGGAATAAGCGACACTCAAGTGAAGACATGGTTTCAAAATCGTCGGTAAGTAAATTTTAAAGCAATTAATAAAAATATTGAACAGAAAAACTTTGCATCGTATCCATATGTGATCTGCATTGCATTCTTTCGGTAACAACATTTATTTTGGTGTGGGGAAAAAAGTGCAAGTAACTGTTTAAAATTGATGTAATAATTTACTATAAAAGCCGGTTTTCTATTTCAATTTAATACTTCGACATTATTCATTAAACGAAAATTTTATTTGCCTCAATATCAACCCCTCGTCAAAACAATTATAATGTGCGTGACTCATGTGGAACAGAATAATGTGTGGAAATGTTTGAATATTTTCATCGCTTTATTTTGTTATTATCGGTATTATGTTACAGAGTCATCCATCGCACAATGTACACATAATCCAGGGATATTAAGCTATTAAAAAAGAGACTTTTTTTCCTCCACTTCTATCATTTCATTTTTTTTTTTTTCAAAATCTTTTATCCCATATTTTCATTATCAGAATCCTTCCTCAGTGTGAGTGTGTGTTTCTGTATACATTTGCATTCATTGTTAAATTTATTGTTTGCTTAATGCGCCAATTCGTTGTGGTCCTTAATGTTCAGAATACACATTTACATAGCTAATTCATGGGGATGCGACGGAATATTTTATTTACTCATAAAAATTATTTGAATTATAATATGTGACGAAAATGATGATGTTTTAATGGATTTCGTTGTAACTCATGTGCGATGTAGAATTCTTGTCTGTTTTCATGTACGCCAGATACAATAAAACTTTAACAATTCTTTTTTCGGGACTCATAATTTTTTAGGCGGTGAGCTTCAGAAACGGTTTTATAGATTAGTTCTCGAAAAAAGCGTTAAAGTGGGGCGCCGAAAATCTATCGTCTCTATCATGTCCCTGCTCTTTATCTGCTGAAAGAATTGGCGCAGTTCGGATTACTGAACTGACAAGGGAATAACGATGCTGTTGGATATTGTTACTGATCGAGTCACCGTGTAGCATCGAAGGAATTGAAAATTGATGAAAGTGTTCTAAGAAAAACTATTGTAAGAAAACGAAAAAGTAAATAAAAAGAATTTGTTGGACGAGAAGTTCCGCGGGGACAAAATCCTCAATTAAAGCTTTCTTTTGTAGAAGGTAGAATTCCCAACAAAACAACCAAAACAACATCTCCAAAATCTCCAAAATCTTTTCAGACTAACTCAAGCTCTACAGCGACATCCGCGCCTCAATCAAAAGACTTCTTCTAACTTTTCACCAAAACGACCTGAAGTCACAAAATTCGCATTTCCCGAAGTCATTCTACTCTATGACTCAAACTTGAACAATTTTTTTTACTAAAAGTATAAAACACCCAAAACTAAATTATTGTCTAACTCCTAGCGGCGTCGACGTGTTTTCCCACTGCGCCTTATAAACCAGAGAAACTATTACCGTCGAACAATATCACATGAACTACTCGTTTTCTCCTTTCATTCAAAAAAATTCTTAAAATCCCACAAATTCTGACGTCCGTCCAACAAAAAACAAAAATGAAAAATCATCTCACCAAACCAAATGAACGACTTCGCAATTTGCTCTCTCAAGCCTTTTAGATTTTATCCGTAATAAATCCACTAGCAACCGAATCCTCGTACACAACCATCATCAGCGACGTCGTATCTAAACATTTTCTTTCAGCTCCGCCAGCAAGTTTAATCAAGTTTAAGCCTCTGCTCAAGTAATCAAAATTTGCCGCAGTTTTCCATTTCTACCAGCAAGTCTTTTCCACCAGCTGTCGTAACCGAAGCGATCGCTAAATGTCTACTGTTTCACTTTTACGTGCATTTCTCTAAAATGTTGACATTTCTTCGATTCTTTTTCACTAAAATTTTGTTTTTCGATAAACAAAATACACCTCTCGATGAACTATTTCACCGAAATAATTGAACTACCATCTGCGCCACTTGTTGGGAATTCTACCTTCTACAAAATAAAGCTTTAATTGGGGATTTTGTTCCCGCGGAACTTCTCGTCCAACAAATTCTTTTTATTTACTTTTTTGTTTTCTTACAATAGTTTTTCTTAGAACAATTTGATAAATGTTCAATTCCTTCGATGCTACACGGTGACTCGATCAGTAACAATATCCAACAGATGCTTTGACCATCAGTGGGTCATTCAAATGATTATATCAAAGAAAGATGTCAACATATTCTCGCTCTAAATCTTGAGAGCACAAGACACTCATCTGAAGTCTAAGACACCTGAACTACACGCATATTTATGTTAATGCGGAGAGCGCAATGGGTCCATGAGAAAACCAAACGGGAAACAATGACTTGAGTCTGTTTCATAGCAAAATATCGAAATTCTTCTTATATGAGCCCTGAGTTCAATGTCATGTTATTGTTTTTTGGTAGGGTTGTTCGCGGCTGGAAATAGTGTTTGTCCTTGGTATCTAGGATACCGGGCAGTTTTGGGGCCGAAAAACCGGATACCAGGAAATCCCTTGTTTTGGGAAATGTGCTCGAGCGGTTCACGTTTCGGGAAATATGCTCGAGCAACGGTTTACGTTAGGGGCTGTCCCTAAATTACGTAACGCTCAGGAGGGGGG
>CM055406.1:57829927-57856410 GCA_029228625.1 Pseudolycoriella hygida
GACAGACAGACAGACAGACAGACCGACAGACGGACATTGTTTTTTCGCTGATTTGTCATCTGGAGGCAACAAAAAAAGGTTCCCCCTTACTCCCGGGTTCGAATTCGCAATGTAACAAACGTGGTAGTAAACGCATCAGACCTACGTACTTCGTACGGGTCTAAAAATAAGAAAACGTCAATAGGCAACATATTTTTAAAATCATTTTTGAGAAAATGTATGGAGAAAAGTCGTTTAAGGACATTTTCCCATTCAGCGCACTCCAAACGTTCAGATGCACCAATAAACCTCTGAATCCTTTTATTTAGAGTATTCTGAAGAGGAATAAACAATTTCACCTGAACAAAAATATTTATCATCTGTTAGTTATGATCAATTTTTCTAAAATCTACATTTTCACCGATTTTCGTGTTTTTTCACACATTTCGTCAATTAGCAACCCCTAGATCCACTCGGATCTCATCGCTCCCATATTGACTTTTTCTCAGGGCACCATAAAGGTCTGTTTTCAGCTAGTATAGGTCGCCTAACTTTGCCGACACTTTCATTTTTTGGACCCTCCTACTCTACAGTCGTAAAAAAGCTTATCGCTTAAACACCCTCAAGAGTTTGACTCATTTCACAAAATTCATCGCTCATGTAATGACTTACTTTCGCAGCTCCCACTCTAATCTACTATTGTAGGTGCAATCACTACTGTCACTAATATTTTTATCATATAAGGGAAAAATAAATATTTTCATTTTAAAATATTTTTGCAGCAAATTTTAAGGACAAAATGTACGTTTTCGGAAGATAGTTTCTTCGGTGAAGTGAGAACAATTTAATAAATAAGACTTTTGCTTTTCCTTTTCTCTTTACACTGGCCACAAGCCTTATAAAACGCAGTGTCAAAGAATTCTACAATTTCTCCTTTAGTTATAAGGATATTTATTTTTCCCACCGAATCATTCTACGACCCATCTTCACTTGTCGACTTATCAGAAACATTGTTAAAACATTTCCAAAGTTTCTCTTAGATTTTAAGCCCATATTTGGACTTAAAGTTCCAGGAGAAACAATATTCCCCTCAATTGACTTTAAAACTTTTTTTTTTTTTGATACGATTCTCTGCTTGCTAAAAAATATTCTCAAAAAAGCATCATCAATCCCGTCAGTAAATGACCTTCTATCATTTACACCCATATGCAGTGCAACCTCGTCTATAAACAGATTTCTGTTCTGTCAGTGACGAATTCGTACATTCTTCATGCTTGCACATGCATCCAATATTTAATGCATGCAACTGTGTGTGATCGTACTTAGTTTATATGCAAACTTTCTGCTTACATTATTTCATGACAGTCTTTTTTCGAACTATCTTTGTATTGTATCATTTTTCGTGTACGGAATTTGTGTTTGAATGTTGCTAATGAGATCAATAAAAGTTATCGAATAACTTAGATTTTTGATCGCATTTTTTTTTAAAGAAAAAATATATAGAAAGAGGCAGATCGTTTACATTTGCTGTGAACGCGTCAAACGCTAAAAAGGAATGGAATTAAGGGCTATTAGCTTTCCATATATGGCTCAAAACGCAGCAACAGAAATTTTTTTTTCTCTTTCGCTCTAACACTTATTGTCGTATCACTCACAAACATGCATTTTACCTGGTGACTGTATTGAAGCATGGGCAACAGTACTTCCGTCTCATTTCATTATGATTCTTGTGTGTGAGTGAAAAAGATGCAAGATCGAAAAGGTAGCGTGGGCAACGATGGTTTAAGCCATTTATCTTCGATTGCGAAATTCCCGTAGAGTTCAGGCACTAAAAATGTATGGGTTTTCATATAACATCTGACATTGTAACGCAGGAAATCGCGGGAATAAAATACATCTTGTCAGATACCTTATTGAATTCTTTGCAATTAAAATTGAAAGACCATAAGATTTATTACTGATTCGATATGGTAGGACATAAGAAATATTATAAATTTATGTTTAATTTTCGGTTGACTATGAGCAATCGTAATCGCAGATTGCATAATATTAGCCCACACATTGAATCATCCACTTAATTGTTTAAACGCCAATATAAACTTTTCAAATCGATTCTAACTTCACTTGTAAACTATTGTTTTCAATTTCCGAAAGAATTTCACATAAATGTCGAAATTGCAGCAAACTACTCACCTCGGGTAAATTCTGTACAAGACCAATATTTTCCAATCATAGTGGATTCAGCATCTTCTGATAGGGCCTTTAAAGGGGTATATTTCAAAACTATATTCGGTAAAATTATATTTTTGAAAATTCATGGATAATTAATGTAAAATTAATGCAAAATCTATGTAGATCATGTAAAAAAGATATACAAAAGATGGCAATGTAGCAACGACAATTTCTGCTACATTATTTTTCCATCATTTTTCAATGAAATGATAACGGCTGCTCACGCGCCGACTCTGCGTGGTAGAATGATTATCTGGGACAAAAATGAAAAAAATTGAACATCATTGTCCCGGCCGTCAAGTTGACTGAACAAAACCTCAACTTAATAATTACATTACGTTCATCACGATGATAAGAAAACATCAAACATATGCAGGGGAACCTGTACGTATCAGAGTGGATGCGGCAAACAGAGTTGATGTTACGAAGAGACTCGAACGTAGTTAAGTAAATGTTGCCTTAACTCTTAAAGGTTTGAAATTACGTCCACATTAATTTGTATTGGAAATTGCCGATAGGGCAATATTGAAAAACCCGTGCGAAGAAACGGTGTAAAAAAACCTTTCCGAAAGCACAAGATTGACTCCTAAATATAGAAAAATGCTCTACTCGATTTTCTCTACAACATAGAAAAAACCATTTTTTGGGCTAGAGTCGACCTTAGTACCGACCTAGGGCCCTAAGTAGAGGCCTCGGACACGCAATTCCATAGCCAAAAATGCTTCCCTCAATTTCCTCTGCAACATAGCAAAAAAGTTTTTTTTTGGCTAGGGCCGACCTCAGGACCGACATGACCCACTCGAGCCCTAAGCACAGGCAAAAGTTTCTTTTATAAACTATCGGTCATGCCTAGATCTTTCAAACAAAAATAAATTTGAAAATCGGAAAAAATTTACTCGAGTTATGTACAAAAAACACATAGAGCCCTAGACGAGACTCGTTTTTAGTTCCCCAGCTAAGTCCAAGGACTCAAATTCAAAAAAGTTTCTTCCAAAAATTGTCGGCTATGCTCAGGTCTTTCAAACAAAAAAAATTATGAAAATCGGAAAAGATTTGCCCGAGTTATGGACAAAAAACACATAGAGCCCTAGTAGAGACTCGATTTTAGTGCCCTAGCTAAGTCCAAGGACTCAAATTCAAAAAAGTTTCTTCAATAGATTGTCGGATATGCACAGGTCTTTCAAACAAAAAACAAATCTTGAAAATCAGAAAAGGTTTACTCGAGTTATGTACAAAAGACCAAAAATCACTTAGACGGTCCTAGGTCGGTGACCCTTGGGCCGACAGTGGCCTTATTCAATCCCATAAAAGATTTTTTGATTACCTTTCAGGGAAAGAAAAGTTCTTGAAAATCGGTTGAGTTTAACTCGAGTTATCGTGTTGACAGACGGACGGACGTACATTTTTTTTATTGCTGATTCGTCATCTAAGGACCATGATCGGTGCTCCCCCCTACTCCCGGGTCGAAATTCGACTGGTTACAAACGTCGTGGTAAACGCATAAGACCCCTTTTCGAAGAACTTCTTCGTACGGGTCTAAAAATATAATTTTGCCGAATATAATTTTGTAACGTCATCGTAACATCAAAACCCATATGGTTCCTAACATCATATATGTAGTTCCATGCAATGTAAGCACAGCATTGTAAAAAATAACGTGCTATTCCTCATAACAAAAAATAGTGTTTCCGCCACTAATCGGCTATGACACAGCAAGAGTTTCAGTGCTTGAGTTAGGATTAACTTTGGAGTTTTGACGTTAGATGTAGTTATACATTCATTCTCAGATATAATTCACTAGTCCTAGTTTAACCGTAGATTGTTCATATAGAACATCAAATAGTCGGTACTTCACCCCATATCAGCATATCAAGGTGCATGACTTGACTGATGATTGGCACTGGATGCCGAAATGTTGATGCTTCTAATATGTTCAAGAACACAACTGTTCTAGTTGAGTTCAATCTGAGCGTCATTACAATGACAAAATAATTCAAAATAAAAATTCTCAACCTGTGACCTTCTGTTACTTGTATATGTGATCGAAAATTAAAGTAAAAATTTCCACGTTTCAGTTTGTAACGTACCCGAGGGGTGACGCACTTAATTTATTCCATTTATTCCCAAAATTTTTTTGTTGTTTTTGCGAAATATCTTAACCAAACATATCACAAGTTAGACAAATAAGTTCAAAAAAAGGTTTGCACAAATTAAAAAGCATATAAACCATCTTGAGATTAAATTTTATTTTTTTTTTTTGGAATAAATGGAATAAATTTATTTATTCCATTTTTCAACAAAAATTCATTTAAGTTTTCAAAAGTGGCTTTTTTCACTTTTTGACACATTAGTATGGTTTGTTGTGTGTGTTGCCATCAAAATCAAGTCTATTTGAGGTTTTGACGAATTTGAAAAAATTATCATTTATTCCCATTTATTCCATAAACCGCAGAAGTGCGTCACCCCTCGAACGTACCCCTTCAAAGTTGCGCTGTACCAGTTGCATTGAGTGTGATATTCAGGCTAAAGGTGGATCCGCAACACTTAAGTTCACTGTCGGCGAGGAATAGGTTGTGGTGATCATAGTTCACACAGAAATCAATCAAATCATATTAATCTAGTCACCGGGAAACCGGGTATAAAAGGAATGCATTTTTGTGAATAAAATTAGATTTGTTTCAACCTCGAATGAGCAAAGATCTCTCTTTCATTTGTAGTTATCAATAAATCTTGCTCAAAGGCAATTTTTAGTTGTTGACATGTTCTGACTAAAAAGTCCGAAAGGTTTGAGAACTTACTACTTACAGCAGTTTGGCTGAAGGGTAGAGAAGTTAGTTGATTTGTTTGGTCAAGGAAAGAATGTTATTTGAACATAATCCTTGTGACCAATGTGTTAATTTGGTTGGAAAGAACATGAAAATTCCTTCAAATTGCCTTTTTTGTTTCAGAGGTGTAATTGAAACGGTTGTTTGAATTTTTGTTTCCTGGCTGTGAAGCTTAGGAAATGTTTGAAAAAATATTTGTTTGGGCAAAAACCATAAACTTTTGGAACTCAAAAATATTTTTTCATTTGTTAGACTAAGCGTGTTGCTAGTCGTGGGTCACCAATTTGTAGTTGTTGTAGGTTCTAATACAAATGAAAGAGAGATGTCTCCTTTTATACCCGGTTTCCCGGTGACTATATTAATATGATTTGATTGATTTCTGTGTGAACTATGATCACCACAAGGTGTTAAAGAGAAAATATCAATTTTTCATTTTTTTTTAATTGAGCTCTATTCGTATCTACACTGGTCATAAAATCGTTTTATCAGGGATCTAGGTACCGTTATCCTTGCTAAGCCCCAAAGGTGTCGGTGATAGCACATTATTACATATCGAGTTACATACTTCGTAATGTTGTTTAATGTTTTACTGCATTTGTTCTCAATTATAAATATATTGTTCATTACTTGACACCAACACTCTCTCGCAACAATATATAATTGAGAACAAAATGTTACTTAAATTAGACGTCAAGTCCTCAGTATGCAGTAAAACATTATACGACGCTATGATTTATATAAGTCGATGAGTAGTAACACTCGAGCAGCTCCTCGTGTACGCACACATCTCGTTATGCTTCATAGTATTGTACTGTACTATTTTTGAAACTAATAAATACAGAGCAATGCTTGTCACCGGGTATAGGCTCAACAATCACAAAAATAAAACTTATAAACGAGCGCAGGTAATATTTCTATAATCGCTTGAATCACATCGCTAATTACGGAAAATGTCAAGCTTTTCTATGTAAAAAAAAACTTTATTAATCTCACGACAGTATCAAATTCTCATAAAAACTCCATTTCTGTGTGAATGAATGATTATGGTTATAAGGTACATCCAGTTATATTCTCATTTAATATTGGAAACATTATAATGGAACGTTGTTTTAACCACAAAATTATTGTTCCATTAATAAGAAAGTTCACACAGTAAATGTTTATTAAATGTCATTCCCAGCGAACAATTTAATAAAATACATCTTGTGAGTTTGTAATCAATATTGGAGCGGTTTTATCGAGGGTTTTATGCTGAAAATATTAGCATTAAATCAATTAATTCAATTAGATTTTAAAGCAAATTTTCCATTTCCATTTTGTCAAAAAAAGAATTGTTCTCAGAATTGTATTTTCGAATCATTTAACCGACCTTTTCAATAATTTTTCTGAAGTTTTTGACTCTCAATACGATCTTTTATGAATATCCAATCCGTTCCTATAAAACTCTTACGGTAGCGTGCGGTGGGGGAGGAGGTGGGAGTGTTAAAGTCAAGTCGTATGTAATTGTTCACTTTTTCACGCGTAAGGTTCGTGTGAAAGTTCAACTTGATAAAAATATTCTTTTTACAAGTTGAGCTTCCACACAAAGCTTACGCGATGCGAATGAGCATTTTTTATTGCTGTGTTAATCTTTTGTCAATATTGACGAGGTAATTTAACGAATCTTCCTGAAGTGGCGTTGAACGACATGACAAATCCACTAAAGAGTAAACTTCAGGTTTTTTAGGGGTAGGGGTCCTCTAATTTGTATGTAATTTAAAAGGGGGGGGGTATTTAGAATTGTACGATTTCGTACGGAAAGGCGGGGATCAAAAATCGCTAAAAAATCCGTACGTCATTTGTGAACAGTCCCTAACTGCAAACATATCGTTTATTGGGTGTAGGTACTCAATTAGAATCGCTTTGGCGGATCACTGTAATGAACAAACATTAAGTGATGTTTTGAGTTTTCTAAGTTTTAAATTACGTTTATTTGAAGCGTTTTTGTCGTAAAGCTTGGGGAGAATTGTGAGTGTGAGCCCTAAAAGGTCATGGTTCCTCAGGAAATGTTTTGATTTTTGTGGCTCAAACATCACAAGACATGTGGCATATTGTGACATGACAACGGTGGCGAAAAGTTACTTTTTGCAACTCACAATCGAAATTCGATGAAATTCGACATAGCTAGCAGTGCGAATTTGTGTCATAATTCGATACTCTTTCAAGATTTTTTAACAGTGTAGTCACTTTATTCAACCTTGTGCTGGTATGAAATTTAAAATTCGATACATGTTGCCATATGAAAATGACGTCAAATACGAATGTAGAAAGTTCTTTGAGTTTTGTATCTGAAATTCTTACCATTCATTTACGTAAAGACGAATCTACTCCAATGCTACGAAATGAAACGAAAATATTAATTTCAGTTCGATCTAAGCGATTTTATTTATTGAAGGAATACAAATAATAAACCTTATTTGTTGTAAATTGTAAAGGAGCAGTTATGCAAATCGGAGAATGAAATGCCGGGCCGGGTAGAGTTTGACGAGGTTTTATGGACATTATTTATTATTCATGATTCAGTTGTTTGTGCAATTATAGTCACATTCCCATCGTTTGATGGTTCTACCAAATGTGAAGCCGAAGCTGGGACAAGTACGTTATTGGAATCTTATAAATCTTCGGCTGAATCCGAAATCAATTCTTTAGGCTCAAGGTCTACGGGCATTCGTGCAGATGTGACCGTACTTTGCTCTCCACGCTTAACAAACTTTTGTCCAATGAGGTTACATGCAATACGACGCTTGTTGTTTAATGAGCTTACGACGTATCCTTCGGCCACTGTGTCTGATTTCCATCCTCCATGTCGTTTGATAATTGAGATGTTCACCCCCGAATCAGCCAACCGTGACGCAGAACTTCTACGGAAGCAATGCCCGGTATACTCTTTAGGAGCAAACAATTGCAGAAAAAGAGCAATTTTCTGCGGAAAGCTGGCGATTGTGTTGTTGCCAATGGGTTGGTTCATGCACTTGCCATTAGACAAACGCACGAAAAATCGATTGGTTGTAGTCTTTGGGGAACGAAGTGCAGCATATTTACGAAATATTTCCACCATGTTTACATCTTTTTCACCACCTTCTTCAATTGCAAACTGACGAATGACATTTGTTTTAACTTTCGGTACATCGATTTGGATGCCACGCTCGATGTATTTAATGTTGTCAATGGTCATTTCACATAGCTCCTTTCTAAAACATGCTCCGTACACCCCAACTATCAACGCTGCCTAGAATTTTAGAGAAAGCGCTAAGGAATACTTTTAAATTGATGAGTACAAAATCGTTAGAATAGCCTTTACTGCCAAATAAATATTATCGGGAGCCTCTCTCAGGAATCGGCCTTTAACATCGAGTAGATACTTATTGTTGTTGACGGCATATACTCAGCCAGTTCGATTGAAAAATACACTAGCAATGCTCTTTCGTCGACCACCTCAATTTTTTTCTTTACGCACCACTCCTTTAAGTTCGCATACGGTTTTTCATATTTTTCTTGAGAATTTTCGGGCAAAAATGATTGTATAATCTTTTCTGCTTCTTCATCCAAATCAAAATCACTATCACTGTCGCTTTCAGTCATTGGACCCGTACGAAGTACAAAGGTCCTATACGTTTACTACAAACAATTTTATTGTAACATGGGGTAGATCGAGGTGGGAGGAAGGGGGATGCATCTATTATCGTCTAGAGATGACGATTCAGCAATAAAAAAAATGTCCGTCTGTCCGTCCGTCTGTCCGTCCGTCTGTCCGTCTCCTTTTTTCCAAACGGCTCAACCGATCAGCCTAAACATTTTTTTCCCTGAAAGGTACATGCCTCCCATGATTCAAGTTCGAAGATGAGCAAAGTCGATAAAGTGGTTCCGGAGATATGGTCGAAGAAGTGACCAAAAACATGGTTTTTCGAGGGTCGGTGAAGCTTTTTCGCAAATATCTCAGCAAGTATAGCACAGAAATTTCTCATTTTGGTGTCAAATGAAAGCACTTGATGTCACAAACACGGGAAAATTTTTTTGTGGGAATCGGTACAGGGGTCTGGGCACTGGGACCAATGGAATGGACGAAATTGAGATTCTTGGCCATATACGAAAACAGTTTTTCGTCTATATTTCCTTAACTACGCAATATGGGGACTTACTGTCAACCGCAAAGTTGTAGAGAATTAAATTTAAGCGAACACGTGTTTCATAGTTTTGGAGAAATATGGCCCAATCCTGGTATATGGCCACTTCCATAATTGGGCAGGATGACCCAGATCTTCAGAACTATGAGAATTAGAAAGTTGGTTCCAAAGGCGAGGTTGTAGAGAATAAAATTTTAGAGAACACGTGTTTCACGATTTTAGGGGAAAATGACTTAGTCCTAGGATAAAAGCTTTTCTAGATTTGAATGGTTTGAGACGTACTTCGGTAGGGCCTTTGACATTACTTTGGGTAATTTCTATGGATCTTTGAAATTCTTACAGTTATGAAAGAACAGAAAACGTTGGATTGTTTGCTCGTTTGTGTATTTAGATACGTTCGAGTCTCTTTGCCACATGTATTCTGTTTGCCACATCTATTCTGATACGTGCGGGTCTTTGGTTATGTTTTTCTTTAAAATTTAATTCTTAATGCAATTCAATAAAATAGAGCGTTTGTTGGGCAAAGGATTTGCAACGAATGACCAAATTTTTCCGACAATGAAACAATTTTATTGGCAAGGCAATGTGATGGTCAAACATTTTACACTGTAAAATGTTATATTTTTGTAGAGTGGTTTTTGAATATTAATTTGTATGTAATCTCATTTCGATTTCGTTCATTGCAGAAAGCAGTGTTTGCACCTCGCTGCGATGCTTGATTTTTTCAGCACACGTCCTAAGCATTGTTAGGACTAGTGCTGAAAAAATCAACGTATCGCAACTTGGTCCACAAACTACTATTTTAACACTAGTGACAAAAAGTAACTATTTATCACCCAAATGAGTGATAAAAAGTTACTTTTTAACACTAGTGATAACAAGTAAAACCTCTCTAACGTCAAGGAAACGATGCATGAAAAAGTTCACTTTCCACAACGGCGTTGCATAAATAACTATTTTGTTGCCTTTCCTAGTCGGGTGTTTATGCTGCACTTGTAGTAAATATAATGCTTGGCGCACGCTTAATTTGTTAGCGATTCTGATATTTTGAAACGTAATAAGTTGAACGGAGTGGAAATTTGTAGCTTACGAAAAGAATAAAAATTGTGAAAATGTTAACAGTGCGCGCGTTCGGGGTATATGTGCAATAAAAGTGTACAATTTGTATCAAATTGGAGTGTCTAGTGCGACATACCAAACTCCATACCAGTAAAACATGAATTTCTTGACCGTTTCGGCATTTCATTATGAAATCCGCTCTACTTTTACTGTTTGTTGTAGAGTGTGTTGTTTTTATTGAGGGCGTTTAACCGCTGTTTCATGTACCGCTGCTGTCTTTTGACCTACATCCATTGATGTCTCAAGAACCTTTCCTTACGTAGGATCATGATTAATGACATGAGTCCTTCTTATTGCGGCATAATCTTCCAAGAAAACAAAAACTTCTTTTTCCAAATTGTAATTTTTATTCAATACTTTTATCTTAGAGTTTTATATACACTTAATTACAGAAATTTTAAATTTTGTTTAATCACTGGAATGGTATGCAGTCTTAGATAACGAATTGTATAGCCACACTACTATAAGACAATATATTTGAAAATTGGCTCGTACATTGTTAACAGTTTTCTTTGCATAACCAAGCCACATGTATGCATAAAACAAATATGTTAACAATATAGAAGACAATATTTACCTGTTATTATGCTTTGTACTAAGTTAAAGTAGTAGGACGATGTTGGGAGGTAAAAAATAAAGTTTTCAAAAAATAAAGTAACCGAATTATGTCTCTTTTTCCAATATTAAAAATTAAAGTATTTCCTCTTCTCTTTTGTTTCATTTTACATACGCCAATAATTTAATTATATCCAAATTAACGATATCAAATGTTTCTATTCATTTTTTTTCGGTTCGCTGTCTCTACTCGACGTATCTCAATTAACAATTCTCTTATAGCTACACTTCAATTGTTTCTTCTTCATCATCGCTCGTTGTGTTGTCATTTATCTTATTAGTTTTGGTTGGACTATTTCTTTCCAAATTCAATGGTGAATTCGATCGAATTGTTTGCGGTGGCATTCGTTGTAAATTTTGATAATAACTGTTTAGTTGTGGTGGTATTGGTATAGACGATGACGATGGATTTAGGAGTGGAAATATGGGAGGTTTTGAAAGGTTTAACGAACTACCTGGATAGAGACCGTATGGTGATTGATTTTGAAGTGCAGCTAGAGAGGCTTGACGATAGTAGAGTTCGGCTGGTGTTGGTGGACCTTGTAAGGACGATGGATATTGCCAACCATCCAATTGTGGATAATTTCGATGATATGCACGTTGATAGGCTGCATAATTTCCAGCTTCGACCAGCAATTCGAAACCTACAGAGGTTTGTCGTTTCCATTTTGTTCTGTAATAAGTATGTGAATTCATGACTATTTTTATAGAGACGTGTTGTGTTTGGAATCTAGTGGCCAAACATCTGGTAACAAAATTTATTGTAAAGTTATCTTTGCATTCGTGGAGAGAAAAACCGCACTTTTCGTTCGGATAAAAAATTAAATATCTCCAAAGAAAATGATAATTTTCCGATGATAAAATTACCTTCTTCCAATTATTGGATAAAGAATAATTTTTTTTCTTAAATTTTTGTTATTTTATGCCATCGTTTTTTGAATAGAATAAAGTCAAAGTGTAACAAAAGAAAAACACTACGAAATTAAAAAGAAAACGTTCGTCTGCAAAGTAAATCTACTATATGCGCGAGAGTATATTGGCGTCAAATGAACAATACATAATTGCAAGTAAATGTTATGTTACATAAAACAAACGTCAAGTCTGCACCAATACACCCACAATGTGCAGTCACAATGGCGTATATTGAAAGTTATTTACTCGTTGTCCCACCGAAAACTTGTCATTACAGGTATATGTGCACCCCACGGAAATTATTCATTACGTGTCATTCATTACATGCTATTCATTACATTTAGCCCCCACCGGAAACTTCTCATTACATGTGTATCTTCACGTAATGACGCGTTTTCGGATGAGACACCGAGTAAAATAGCATACTGTGGGGAATACTTAATAAGTCATCCATTCTGGATAATTTCGTGACACTCGCAAACTCATTCATGTATTTTTAAGCAACTCGCTTTAAAAACTGTTTTTTGACTCTTGCAGTTGTACATCTAGCCTTCGGCTTGGGATACAAACTCTACACTCGTCAAAAAACAGTTTTCAAAGCTTTTTGCTTAAAAACACCCTCTTGAGTTTGGCTCATTTCACAAAATTAATCCCTCATGTAATGACTTATTTCCGCATCCCCCACTGTAATCTACTATTTCTTGTCATATGTGAGAGTGTGTTGGTGCACATGTAGCGAAAGGCAGCTTTCGCTCACATGGGAAAATGTAGTTCCTTCAAATCGGTACACTCTTACCGTATACAGAAAACATCATACGATACTATCACAGTTGCAGTATGGACATTGCATCATTTTAAATGGACGTAAAGTGAATTTTTTTGACATTTTGGATTTATCACGTTCCGAGTGAAATAATTGCATTTCTGAATCCTTAAATTAAATCAACAAATGCAAATAAAATGCAACAAAGGAGAAAGATTTCTTAGACTTGTGTAATTCTAGTTACATCCTTTACCTTCGACTTGTGAAACACCGCGCAGGGGACTATGACGCAAACGTGACGGTACTAATAAAATTGGGTCAGAATTTACCCTTTTTGACTGACATGGGTGTTAACTTTCAGTATTCAACTAAGTAACATTCACAAATATTTGATTTTGACCGCGTTACCAGTGAAAGATATGTAAGAACATTTTTATTGAATCAGTCAACCCATAAAGTCACCATTTCTAATAAAGTAAAACTAAAAGGTTATGGGCCCAGGAATAAATAAACGATTTGCGGAAAACAAAACTGAATACGGTAATGCGATGGCGAAAGTTGCGGTTTACAAAGAATCAAATAAACTAAAGACACATACGGAAATGAAGAAAATATCGAAATTAACAAATGAAACTACAGAATCGCAACTAAAGAATACGGAAATGAAACTAAAGAATATTACAGAATTAAAGAAGACAAGGACTGAAGAAAATTACGGAACGGAAAGAAAGCTACGGAATTGGAACAAATACGGAATCGGAACAACTACAGAATTGGAACAAATACGGAATCGGAACAACTACGGAACTCGAACAAATACGGAATTGGAACAAATACGGAATTGGAACAACTATGGAATTGGAACAACTACGGAATTGGAACAAATACGGAATGGGAACTGAGGAATCAATAAAGAATTTTGGAAAGTTATGAAATTGAAAGAAAATTATGAAGAGAAAGAAAGAGAAGAAAGAGAGAGAAAGAAATAAAACTACAGAATTAAAATTATCGAATGAGTGAATGAACACGAAGAGTTTGGAGCCAACCAGGTTAAGGAGGAGCTAAAGGAGAACTAAAAAGGATGAAGTACTTTTAAATCAAATCTATGTGATAGAGGAGGAGTGTTAACTTTCAGTATTCAACTAAGTAACATTCACAAATATTTGATTTCGATCGCGTTACCAGTGAAAAATATGTAAGAACATTCTTATTGAATCAGTCAACCAATAAAGTCACCTTTTCTAATAAAGTAAAACTAAAAATGGGGAGTCGAAAAATTTCGGTTTTGCATTACGTAATTTATGAACGGTCTTCATAGAAAATATCACGTTTTGCACACTGAAACCTCACAAACGTCACAAACGTAAATGCTGGCGTGATGTATGGCTATGTTAGTTGTGGGGTATAATTATTCAACATGTATGCAAATTATACTTTCATTTTGTATATTATACTAGTATCTTGAATAATTATACATCACACAAGTATAATTTGGAGAGGGTCTAGGATCCAAATATGCAGCATATCATCACTGTGAGCTTTCAGTACAGGATGGCGCCATCAGGTTGAAATAATCAACAACTCAACGCTGGTTGTTGTTCTAACGACCCGAAAACCCCTACATCGAGTTACCAATGATTTCAACTTGATGGCACCACTGAAACAGCGAGACAAAACCGAGCAATTAATGACATTCTTATTTTAATTTTGTTGTAAATGTTTACAATACAACGTCCGCAAGACAAACTTTACGATTTAATTATTTTGACTGTAATGTAATGCACATTCGATACGAATGAAGGAACCGGGAACAAAAATGTTACTTTATTCTGTTGAAAGCAATCTCATAAAATTATCATTTCCTTCCATTAGCGTCACAGCAAAGTAAAATAATTGTGTCAATAAATTTCAATTCATGAGTCACTTCTTATACCTGCCATTTCTAAGCCATTAATTCAGTCGTAATTCAATACGTAATTTAGTGCGAAATACTTAAGGAAATGCAAAAGTCTATGGCAATGGCGAATGGTTATCAATAAACATTATTTTCAATTCATCCCACTCGAACAAATTGACCTATAATTTAAATAAATTCAATTTCTAAAAATCCTATACCTCAGTTCTTAATCTCGCTTAAAATGACATTATTTGAAAACAATAGCAAAAGGTGCCAAAATTTCAATTATCTGAGGAAAGATAATGGTTCGTTGTTGAGAGATGAAAAAAAAAAGCAGAAAAGAAATGAGAAATAAATGCAAGACAAAGGTAAATGACAGCAATAATCAACGAGCCACAAACAAATTATATTTATTTTATTTTATTTTACCTGCGACATGGCGCCTCTGGCGCTTCGAGTGTGGGTTTGTATTTAGATTTGAAACTTCTTAAACGTTCTCTTTAGCTTGGTGTATACATATTGTGTCATTTTGACTTTAACTTTTTGAATTTTATTTAATTTGTTTAAAGCCGCTCGGCTTTGCTATTTCCTTTTTCTTAAAAAAAGAAAAAATGAACAGAATGACGGTGTAACATAAACCTCATCAATGATTGATGTGTGAATGTTGCAAATAATAATTTTGGAAGAAAAAAAGAAAGAAAAATGATTAGGAGCTATATGTGATGTGTTACGTTGCGTTCTATTGTAGAATGGCGCCATTTACGCATTTCCCAAGGTTATTACAAACTAAACAAGGCGCCTGTTCATTGATAGTGTTCTCCAACTTCACTTCTACAAATTATGTTTGTTTGACAAGAACTTTTTTGTGAAAACGAACCGAATCAATTGCTGCTTAAAGTAATGACCTCTGGGTTTGATTGGTTTTTAAGTTTAATTTAAAAATTAATTATTAGCTGGGCGTGTTAATAACAGTTTTTCTATACAAAAAAGACGTCTTGTAACGGACTTGCATTACACTGGGTGTAAATGATGTTTAATTCAAAATTAAACGATTATTTTTCTAGGTTTCAGATTAAAATTGGTTAAGATGTTAGATTGTCGTATTGAGTACGCTGTGTAATGTACTTCCGCTCACTTTTACGTCACTAGTAAATCTCACTAAATCAAAGAGCTTACTCACTCAGAAGTGAGTCTCCTCCCGGGCGCAATAAAGCGTAGTTGATAAAGTCTTTTTCTTGCGAATTTCATTTCTAATATTTATTAAGAACTTCCATACATATGTGATTAATAAGTTAACATCACTGCGCTCAAACATGAAATTAGATACATGTTTCTGAAGGAGGGAACTGCCGTTCATTTTAATTTGTGGAAAATCGATGGAAAGTTAAAAATCCACCGTTTTGGTTCGACGTCGGCCTACGTCAAAGTATACAAAATTTCATGAGGAACTTCGTAAGATGTTAAGCGACAAAAATTGTGTGCTAGTCAACTTATAAACTTCATAACGAAATTTCGTATACTTTGACATAAGCCAGCATCACAATAACAGCGTGAATTGAAAAATTATAAAAAACTTATACTAAAGTTTGGAAATTCCTTCGTAGATCATTTCAAATATCCACTGTAAATCTTTAGTGAGACATCGGCTTGTGTCAAAGTAAAGCAAATTTCATTATGAGAAACATCAACTCATTAGTAAAATATGAACCGTTTCACAGTTGATGCACTTCACCATACTGTACAAGAAGTCGTTAGCGCACTAAACGCATCAATTAACGCTTCGGATAGTCATGTGCTTGTCAGTTTATACAATTTGATAAAAGCCGAGATCGCACTAAACACGCGAATGGTTTTCATCAAGATTCTAAGTCAACTCTTTTACTTCCCTTATGCGTTGCATTTGTTTAGTAACCCAGTGAGCACCCAGTGAGCACCCAGGATCGCACACATGATTTCCATGCGCAGTTACATTGGGACGCCATTTTTTAGTTTCATAATCAAAAATAGCAATTTTATTCAGATCGTTTTCTTCTCTCTGACGCGTATCCCCCTTAACAACCCCGCGGCTGGAAGTAATGTCTTTTTTCCCGGTATATAAATCCAATTTCCCATTTTTTCCCGGTGTCCGTCTAAAATCGAAAAAATTTCGCACTGAGGAATCGAGATTTCCCTGCGAAAAATTGAGATTTCCTGGTGACCAAAATGCGATTTCCCGGTGGCCAAAAGTTTTTTCCCGGTGACCAAAATGTTGAAATGTTGCGAGTGGAGCTTTTTGGCGAAACCGTTGACATATCAATAGCGAGCGAGATTTTTTTGAACGAAAGCATCAAATGTCAATCAAATACTTTGAGAATTTATAAAAGGCGCAAGCGGAGCTAGCGAAATGTTTCATAATTTCTTCAACTAAGTTGTTTACTCACTTTTCATTTATTTCCCGTTTTTCAGTAATTTCCCATTTTTTATTCATTTCCCGTTTTTCAGTAATTTTCCATTTTTAGTAATTTCCCACTTTGAAGCGATTTCCCATTTCTTAGTCATTTCAGATCTTGAAGCTATTTCCCATTTTTTAGTCATTTCCTATCTTGAAGCGATTTCCCATTTTTTAGTCTTTTCCTACTTTGAAGCGATTTAGTATTTTCCCATAAGGGGCTGTCCCTAAATTACGTAACACATTTTTGGCTTGTTACCCCCCCCCCCATCGTTGTCACACACTGTCACAATCACTCGAACCCTCCCCCCCCCCTGTTACGTAACAAAACTGAGGAATTTATTTTTTAACAAAAACAAGCAAATGTTATGACGTTCAACGTGGTATCTTATGATTTGTCAAAACTAGAGAAAGATAACTGGTCACCACGTCACCAAGTGAAACAAATAATCACAAAAAAGTTTCTCGTATGCGATTTTGACCAAATTTAATTAAAAATATAAGTTTTTGGTTGTAAAAGTGTTTGTTACGTAACATTTCTACAAACCCCCCCCCCCCTAAAGCCCGTAACAATCTGTCACAAATTCTTGTACCCCCCCCCCCTCCTAAGCGTTACGTAATTTAGGGACAGCCCCTAATCATTGCTTGCCAATAGCACCGGCCTAATCGAAAAATCTTTTATGTTAATGAATTTGGGCATTATCGGGCCAAGGGCGCCGGACTAGGGCCGCCGAGCTGGAGCCGCTTAAGCGGTGTTGGGTCTTTTGTGCATAACTAGAGTAAATCTTTTCCAATTTAATTTTTTTTAATCGAACGATCTGGGAATGCCAAATAATTTATAGAAGAAAAATTTTCTATTTTTCTATAAGAACGTTGTTTTTTGAAAGTTGGCGAATCTCTTTGACTTATATATCTGCGAAATTAGAACGCAAAGGTTTTGAATGAAAGATGCGGACATCAAAAAATCATGAAAATTAAATTGATGAAAATCGGTTGAAGTGGTTTTTCGTGAATGGTAAGGTTTTTTGTGTGGTTTTGTGGAGAAAGAAAGACGAACTTTTTTGTCTGTGCAAGTCTCTCCGCCTCTCCTTAGGGCCATAGGTCGTCCACACCTCAAAAAAATGTACTATGTTATGGCGCAAATTGACGGTAGCCCCTTACTTGTCTAAGAAAATTACTCACTTCACATATTTGAGATCTAGCACGTGAAATTCAAATATACTGTTAGTGTGGGAAAATTACAGTTAGCTTGTGAATGAGTTGAGTAGGTGGCTACCCCGATTGTGAGTTCATATGCCTCATATGGATTTTTATCTTATTTTTCAGAACAAAATCAAAGTCCACAATGGTAATACATTTACCTTAAAAAGGGTATGATTGAGGGAAGGTGTTTTCGTTTTCCCTAATTGATAAAATACTGTCAAAAGCAGGTGAAAAAGTAGTATTTTTTATATTAAATTAAGAAAAGAAAATTGGACCGGTTTCTTATTTCTTAAACAAGCAATTCTAATCCTTTTTACTTCAAAAAGAAGCACGCTTAAATCATAGACACACAACAATCACTGCTGTAGCGTATACCTTGAGGTTGTTTTACCTTTCATATATATAAAATAATTTAAACCTAATTGGCAACAACATACCGAGTAATAGTAAAGCTTAAAGATAAAATTGCCTTCGTTTCATTCTCCGAAATGACCAAACAAGTTAATATATAGGTTATACAAAGATGTTTGTTCACTTAGGCACTTCGGTGTGCAGTTATATAACACGGAACACTCGTGCTCATACTATAAAGTAACCTGGTTGTTCGCATTGGGTGAAATTTTAGTATTTTTTTCGATTTGTCTTCACTGAACATCAGCACCTTGATAATAGGATATATATGGGCAATTCCACGAAAACTCCGTTCCCACGCTCGAAATGCTCAGTTGTTACGAAAAGATATCCATAGAAAATGATCCTTTGACTAGAGAATAGTAACTTTTCTATTGCTTTCATTTTGTAACTACTGGGAACGCAGAGGTCCGTGGAATTGCCCATATAAAGGTGCAGAGATAAAATAAAGGAAAATGGAGTGAATTGGACTTTGGTGTATGGGGTGTTGAAAAAATTTATTTTCGTCCATGGTTTAAGTGTGTTCCATGTCTAGTATCAAACAACGAACGTAATAGTATAAAAATGAGAAAAATAAAATATTATTTTCATGTGTAAAGTATATGAGACATTTTTCAAAATCATTTTAGTTTCCAATTGATTCACGAGCGACGATGATTATTAGATTACTCCAAGTAGGTCTTTCCGTCAGTAAATTGAACGAAATGGAGAAATAGGTTTTTTAAATAAATTCAATTAAATTGTTCAGTGGTTGTGCTTCGCTGATTGTCACTATACTTTTACATTTCGACCTATGCTACTACTGCTAAAGAGAAATAATCCCATCGCAATTTTATTGCAACAGATGCATTTGTTTCACATAAATTGCTTACCTTAAAAAATAATGGTGTAAATTGAAAGAAATAGTTGCTATGTACATACGTACTTCATTTAGTTGTAACAAACTTGTCTGCTTTCGTTCCAATGGCTCAATCTCTTTTTATCAGAACATAGGTTTGATTGAGGTTTTTTCAGTACTCAAACTAGAAGCTCTTCACTTCTAGATATAAGTTCATTGGCTCGTTTTGACTTTGTTCGAAGACCTCATGTCATACATGTGTGTACACCAACAATTTATGAGAAGCTAAGGCCCCAAGTATGAGTTGAGGGGAAACAATTAGGTTCTAAAAATTGAGGGGAATTTTTTTTTAAGTTTTTTTATATGTTTTTGTCATTTTTTTTTTTGGAAAACTTTTTTTGAAACAAATATTTTTTTTTTTTTTTGGTCACATCGATTTATTGTAAATATTCTCTTAATTTCTTAGATACAAAAAAAAAGAAAATACAGAAAAAAAACATCAATTGGAAAATCATTTAAGCCCCATTATGCGAACAATTCAAAGGGACAAAAAATATCAGAAAATCACATTAGCAAAATCAGTTGATAAATCAAAAATTTGAAGAAAACATAAAAGAAAAATTCATTTAAATTGTGGATGAAAAAAAAGTCATTTCTCAAAATAAAAATAAAAAAAGCAGTCGATCAATGGAGGAAAAAAAAAACTTCCATGGAGAACAGTACAACGGAACTAGAGATGAGCGGATCGACCATTTGTCGAAGCCCGACCCGGATCGAGCCCGACCCGATTAAAATTTTCGAAACCCGAAACCCGAACTGTTTCAAAACCCGACCCGATGAAATTTTTCGAAACCCGAACTGTTTCAAAACCCGACCCGGACCGAACCAGACACTCAAGTTTTTCGAAACTCACAACCCAAATTACTTCGAAACAAAAATTATTTCAAGGCCCGACGTCTGCATTCTTCACGGACCTTAGACTAAAACAAAATTCGTGTAATGTAAGATGATAAAATTTAGACGAGTTTTGTAAAATATAAAAAGTCAATAAAGGATCGGGATCCGAATAAAATAATACAACAACCCGACCCAGACCGAACCCGACCCGATAAAATTTTTCGAAACTCGAAACCCGAACTGTTTCTAAACCCGGCCCGGACCGAACCCGACCTGATTAAAATTTTCGAAACCCATGAACCCGAAAAAAACAATTCGGGTTCGGGTTCGGTTCGGGTTTTTCGAAGTTTCGGGCAACCCGCTCATCTCTAAACGGAACCTGAGGGATCGCATCATATAGCATTCAAAACTTCAAAATTATAACATAGAAGTTTCCACAAGAATCGACTATTTGAAAGCGTCATTTTTTCAGTAGATAAGTTTTCAACAAGTGACAAAATTGGGCTTGCGTGTGTGATGTCCTAACGTTCAAGGGCAGAGAGTTATAAAATTTAGATCCAGCAACACTGACTCTTCGCAGTCCAACACGGGTACGCGAGTAGGGGACGTACAGATGCTTCAAGCTCCTAGTGGGATAGTTATGGGTTGGTCTACTGAAGCTTAAAGTATGGTGACATAAGCCTCTCATTGACATAAACACAAATTTGCATACCGCGTTTTCATGCATTTCATTGACCGTCAACAATTTTGGATAATGATCTGAAAAAAGCTTCTCACCAGGGTATCTATAATGTAACCTGTGTGTAGCCCTCAAGGTAATTCTCTGCTTCCTTTTGAGATTCTCAATCAGCCTCCTACTCGCACCTCCCCACACCCCTATGCAATAGGACAGGCGAGAGTGAATCAAAGAAAAGTATAGAGACTCTAAGATCTTTACAGGTAGCACATAACGCAGTCTTTTAAGGATGCCAATTTGTCCAGAAATTTTTGAATAAAGCTGGGTAATATGAAAGTTACAGCTCACATTCTCGTCAAGAGTAACCCCCAAATACTTCACCGAGTCTACAGGCTTGATCTCTACTCCTCTAGTATCTATTCTCAGGGAGCCATCAATCCTTACACGAGGGGATCTGAAATGGAGAACATTGCACTTTTTCAGATTCAACGTAAGCCTATTAGCCTCAAAATAATCAGTTAGCAACATCAGATCATCATTGATAACACCTACATTGTTAGCAAAGCAAATTGATGCAGAAAATATGCTCGAATCATCCGCAAACAAGTAGGGTTTTGATTTCAATGGCAAGAGGTGTAAGTCTTTAACAAAAACCAGAAAAAGAAGTGGTCCTAGGACGCTTCGTTGCGGAACTCTTAGGGATACTCTCACCCAAGGGCTCACATGTCCATATTGAAAAAAAAAATTGTTTCAATTTTGTTTAAACTTTTTTTTGTTATAGCGTTGTTTCGTACGGGTTTTTGGGAAGTTTCCGCGTAACATTTTGCTTTTGTATAGAAATTATTCAAATGAATCCTCAGCTTTATTTTACAATAACGTAATCATAAGATTTTGCAACATTTCCTTTCACAAGTAAAATTTACTCCTGAAATAAAACGTCGCACAATCTTATCATTCTCCTACTGTAAATACTTCCCCTATGAACATGAGCACATTCAAACCTTTGTCACCAACAACGTAAATCGATACGTTTTCCATGGCAAAAAGCAGTGTGCTTTAATCACATGGAAGGTTTGGTTAGCCTGTCAGATCCAATTTTTAACGTAACTACTATCTTAGATAGTTGTCAAATTGAGGTAATCTGCTTAGCCGAATTATCCGGGTGAAAAATAACCAAAACAAATTCTCCATTCTTCTACGTTCAATTTGTTAAGCCATACCATTCGGATGGTATAAAAGGCGATCTTTTCTTAGTTTTGGTGTCATTCTATGACCAGCTGAGCTGATATGCACATGTAGACTCAACTCTACAGATGGTGTCGCAGCCGTAGAAATATTGTATTCTATGGCGCAATAGTACCAAAACGAGAATTTTGTCACATTTTGACCGTAATATATCCGTTCTTTTCAATGTTGTCGTTCTACAAAGATGAAAGCCCTCTGTGAACAGAGAGAAAAAAAACGCAGGAGAAAAGTTTTGTTTTTCAGAGGAGCAATCGACATTTCACCACGGGGATGTCACTTATTTATCCAATATTCATTGATAATTCATTATTGCCGAAGAAAAAACAATCGATTCGGCCATGCAACACAAATTTGTCGATGTTGCCGAATCCAATAACGACTGAAAATTAAAAAACGGCATCTATAAAGTATAAACGAAATTAAAAACTCCAAAAAATTCGATGTAAATTTTTACAGTAAAAGACACCCTCGTGCATTTCACTAAGAAGATGAAACATTTTTTGTTATTATATGGATATCGAAGTGCTCTCAAAATACTTTACGGATTGACGACTAAAACCAAACACCGGAAAAACTGTGCATTGCATTTTCCATTTGAACAATCGTTGAATACGAGAAAACACCCACCTACCTTGGTGTTGTGCTGGACAGAAGTTTGACTTACAAATACCACGCTGAAAAAGTCAAAAGTAAACTGAGATCCAGAGTAAATATGATCCAAAAGTTAGCTGGTACTTCATGGGGATGCACAGCAAAAACCCTAAGAATAACCACGCAAGCGTTGATTTTGTCGGTAGCAGACTTTTGTGCTCCAGTATGGATGGATAGCGTACACACGAAAACGGTTGACACGCAGATTAACGTAGCGCTGAGAATCATCTGCGGAGCTGTAGATTCAACACCAATTCCCTGGCTGTATGTCATAAGTAATATCGCACCATCACACATTCGAAGGCAAGAAATCGCATTGCAAGAATGTCGGAAAGTCGAAATAAATGACGATCTACCGATCCATGACGATTTCTCATCTGCACCAAACACCCTACGGCTTAAGTCAAGAAAACCATTCTGAGTGTTTTACCATAACGCCGCTGTACTCCCTGATCTGAAAAGCCGATGGCAACAATGGTGGCAAGATGCAACGGTACAGAACAAAGACCTGGTCGCTGACCCTTCAGTTGAATTAGATGGCACAGATCTATCGCGGCGCACATGGCTGAGAGTAGACCGTTTTAGAACCGGACACGGATGTTGTGCCTACTCTCTGCACAGGTGGAAATTCAAAGATTCTGCTCTGTGCGAATGTGGGGAAATTCAAACGATGACACACATAATCGAAACCTGCCGAATACACTGTTTCAATGGAAATTTAGAGGATCTCCATAAATTAACACCGGAAGCTCGTGCATGGGTAGAGAATCTAAAGGTTAATATTTAAGATAGGTATCGGTGACCGCTCAGTGATCGACTAGGTCGAATCGATTTCTTTTCTTTTTTTTTGTTTTTGATGATGAAGAGTAATTTGTTTTTGTTGGCGAGGAAAAAATTAGTTAACGAAGTTAACAAATTATAACAAACTATTTTGTAAAGTCATTGGTTAAATAAATAAATAAAAATTTAATTTTCCAGTCCGAGGATTTACGGCTCTAGGACCTGTATGATGTTCAATTTCTTACATTTTCTAAATATTAAATTTCAAATTTCACGCTGGTATATCAGTCAAAACTGTAGAACATAGTTAACAAATTTTACTTGCGTTTTTCTAAATCTCATCACTGCAAGTATCTCGATAACCGGGTAAAAAAATATATATTTTAATTGAAACTTTTCACATTGCAAGTGCAATATATTTATTTATAATTTTCATATGTTTAAAAGAGAGTGTGTACCAAAGTCACCATACTGTATACCTGTAGATATAGTCAGCTAAACAAACACTCTTTGACGAACTATCTAATTTTATGAGATGTGCAGTCGAAATGCATATTTACAGAAGTATGAAAAAAAAAATTCCAATAATGGATGACTTCGTTCGGGGAAATAATATTGGTATAATAAATAATTTATAGAAACATTCTTTGACTTGCATGAATGGACCACAGCTCTCACATTGGTAAAATTAGTGCAACTTGAGTAATTCATTTCAAATTCTAATTGGTACGGACAATTTCACTGCAAATAATTATTGAACTGAAAATTATTTCATTACAACGAACTTGTACAGTCCGATAAATTAATAGAACATTAAAATAGATGCAGGGGTGTATTAAGGACGGTGTGGTTTTTTGCTGGTGGTGAAAATAGCAGTTATTAAACAGGTAAAAAAGGTTTGTGTCGTGAATGTTACATACCTAGTTGATTAAAAAAAAAATCTACGACGAAAGAAAAATCTACATATAATCTAAATATTTGACGTTTAAAATGTCATTTTGACATTTGGAATAGACCGACTTTCGTTGTCGACAGACTCAAATTAAACTTGTTGATATTGCAACAGCAGGGTAATAAATGTAAGTTCTTTCCAGTCATTAAAAAAAATGGGGCTGTTTCGCCCAGTGTGTTATGCCTCGGTTATTTAGTTCGGGTTATTTCGGGGGGATATTATGTATTGGTGTTTTTTTCCTGTGAATATCGATAATTTATTGAACTTGAACGCCTGAACTTGAAAACTATAACAAAATATTTTAATTAAACTCATTGAAACGCTTTAATATTCCAACAAGATACACGGCGCGTGGTGTGAAAAAGATGATTTGCCTCTATTCTAAGAATGTCCCAAAAAGATTGTAAACTCGTTCAATATGCAAGTCATCTCAAATTTTCGAGTATTTCCCAAAAATGTAAAGAATTTTGCTGTAATTAGCAAGTATTTATTTATTTTTTATTGATCAATAAACAGGCTTTTCCAGCCCAATAATATATTAATCATAACCGCAAAAAAAAACCTCTAACAGAGGAGGTGTGACGCAAGTCTTTAAGTCTGCTTACAAAAGCTGTGAAATCAGAAAAGTGTGACGCATTAATCATCTAAGGTAAAACAATTTTCTTGCAGTTACAAAAGTTATGAAATCAGAGGGGGGTGACGCATTAGGCTTCGATTCGCAAAGAAAATTTTTAAACAAAATTACGTTGAGTTCAAAAAATTGCGTCACAAATGCCAGACCCACCAGCGGAATAATTTTTCAGAACTTTCAGTTTTTACACGCAAAAATTTAAATTAACCCTAAGCGATGTAATAAGATAATTTTTGCAGCGTAAAAACTGAAAGTACAGAAAAATTGTTTCGTCGTTGGGTCTGGCATTTGGGACGCAATTTTTTGAACTCAACGTAATTTTGTTTAAAAATTTTCTTTGCGAATCGAAGCCTAATGCGTCACCCCCCTCTGTTTTCATAACTTTTGTAACTGGAAGAAAATTGTTTTACCTTGGATGATTAATGCGTCACACTTTTCTGATTTCACAGCTTTTGTAAGCAGACTTAAAGACTTGCGTCACACCTCCCCTGTAAGAGGTTTTTTTTTGCGAATATCAGTACTTTTGTTAGTTTATATATCGTCAAAAACCTGATGGAAGACGAAAAGTGTTAGAGAAATCCACAAAAATCCTATAAGCCTAAGAAGCTCCAACTTCGCTTTAATTTTTTTTCGTTTGGAAGCTGAATGCGTCACCTTTCTCTGATTTCAGAACTTTTGTAAGCAGACATAAAGACTTGCGTCACACTCCCACTTTAAGTGGGTTTTTGTGCGGTTCATTATTCATTAGAAATTAAAAATAATTAAAAATGAAGATAATGTGAGAATTACTTTTACTGTTTATTTCTTTACATGTTTCCGCTAAAATTTAATTCTCTGCAACTCTGTCTTTAGAAGCAACTTTCTAACTACTATAGTTCTAGAGCTATGCATAATCCTGCCTAATTATGGATTGGGCCATATTTCCCCAAAATCCTGAAACACGTGTTCGCTTAAATTTAATTCTCTTTTGGAACCAACTTTCTAACTCTCATAGTTCTAGAGATACGGAATACATTTCGTGAAACTTTCAAAACCTTACAACGTCAAAAAAAAATTGCCACGAAGAAAGAAAGAAAGAAAGGTTTACCAAATTGAGTAGTTGAAAATATTCGATTTGAGTCCATTTCCATACAAAATAGCAAAATTGTTTAATTCATATCTCCGGAACGACTGAACCGATTTTAATGAGTGAAAGGACACTTTGGCCTAAAATTTTCCGTAGAATCCGGGAAAAATATTTTCCGGGGGGTACGTTGCTCGGGGGGG
>CM055406.1:57868601-57898157 GCA_029228625.1 Pseudolycoriella hygida
ATTGACGATTGACACTCAAAAGCACAACCTACTTCACACAATTGGCTCACCTTCATGCCAAAAAAGTTACTGACTCTAAGATTTCTCTTTGCCGACCAAATCTCTAAAACCCCATCTTAACTGACTTTCGGGCCATATTGCCTTTGGACACATTTTTGACCAATAACTCCCTTATTTGGGAGCAATATCCCACCCCGGACCATGTTTTCTCCACGTTTCAGACCACCCCCGACAGCGTATCAAAAATTAATTTTTCAGTCATTCTAAAACGTAAATATTTATGCTAAAAACGGCAAAACAACATCTTCGTTTCCGATTTATTTATCTCCATTTTGATTTTATATTATTTCCATTTTGAATAATTCGATGACTCCGTTTCTGAATTTTATACTAACTTTTTCGATTTTTTAATTTGCGTTTTCGAAATTTTTATTTCAGTTTTAGTTTTTGTTAACTGCGTTTTAAATTTTTGTAACTCCAAAATTGTTTTTTTTTATCTCTGAAATTGTTTTTCTCACCTCCGAAAGTCAATTTTTTATCTGCAAGATTTCATGTTTTTGTTTCCGTTTTTGAATTTTTTATCTCCAAATGTTAATTTTTTATCTGCAAACGTATCTGCTTTTTTGAATTTTTTAATTCAACGTTTATTATAATTCCTTTTTAAATAATTAAAATTTTCTAACGATTTTCTTACATTTTCTCGGAGTTGAAGATTGTCCAAAGATTTTCATAGTATTTTCTGATGATTTCAAAGGATTTTTCTATGACTTTCTTTAGTTGACAGATGTTTTATTACTGTATTGAAGGTCAGACGACACTCATTTGCTTTGCTTCACGATAACGGAATGTCAAAGAACAAATAAGTGACATGGACTTGTTACAACAATTTTTACATTTATTTTTACTCGTTCCTACTTTCAATACTTACAATAATTTCAATTTGAAGTTAAATTTCGTAATAACGACGTACGTGCACGAAAGAAATGTGATATAATATGACGTCACATCATATTAGTAGATTACTGGCGCTTCGAGTATATAATAGACTGGTGCTAATACTCGGACTTAATAATAATAATCCGCCGTTACAACCCGTCCGGGTCATAGGCTAGATCATTTTATTTTACTAGTTCCGCAATATTTGTGAGCTCATATGGATTCTTCTAAGAGATGCTTTCGTTACCGAAGTTTTTACTGCGCCAGTGGTAATTTGCACACGAACGTAGTGCCATCAATGATGTACTAGGTGCAGAAAGTAAGTACTTTGATGTTATTATCCGTTTACTTCGATATTCAAGTACCACACATCGTGTGCGATAAATAAAATGAATTGTGTGAAAATGCAATAAGTTTATTGCACAATGTTCTCAAGCAAGTCATTCTCAAAAAGCTCTACATCGAGCCCACTCTTTAGTTACGAATCGAATATTCTTAATTGAAGATTTAGGTAGCATTTTACGTAACATTATTTACCGGTCGCATTTGATATGCTTCAATAACCGTATAACCTGTCGTTGTTTTATTATTTAGTCATATGTTCGTTAATTATGAATCGGTTTGATTATATTTAATTACTGTACGTAAGTAGATTTTTTTTGATTAATTAAAAAAACATGAAAAGGGGGAAAATAAAATGTTGATTGATAATATTTTATGAGGGGATAGAAGTCATAGAGACTTTATATAACAGACCATTCGGGGTAAAATTCTTAAGGAATTATATCGTTCACTTAGACAAAATCAAATTTTTTTTATTTTTGACCGCCTTACTACCTAAGATTTGGAAGGGGGACTCTGTCGGGCCCATTGTGCTGACTGTTATTTAAATAATTTTTATGCGCTAAGTCTGCCTGTGCCTGAATAGTAATTGAGAACATCCTTAGGGTGTAGGTGTTTTATTGAATCGTATCTTGTCAAGTATCCGCCTGAGTGATTTCTCCTTTCAGATATGCAAGCCGGGCAGTGGCATAAATAATGTTCGGCCGTGTCTGTGTGGAAACTGCAGCCTGGGTCCGTTCATTCTCCGATTGTTTTTAGATGCTTGATGAATCCAAAGAGTCCTGTTGTTACTCCGATATAAACTTTTAATCGGGCTCTGCTAATATTTAGGAGGAATTTAGAGTATTTTTTACTTATTGTGATGCAATTTTTAGCTTGTCCGCATGTGGGAATATCTCGCCAGTATTGCTTGAACTTGCTAGATCTTACTTTTTCAACTACGTGCTTCATGGGTGCTTGTGCTGCATGGCTATGGCCGGTTCCGGTTCTGTGAAAGCGTTTGCGGCCCGGTTCTGGCTAGTTCATCTGCTTTTTTGTTGCATGTTATGCCTCGATGTCCTGGAACCAAAAGAAGTTTTATCTGCTTTGATGTCGCTATCCCGTTTAGCTTTACCCAGCATTTTATTTCATTTCATTCCATGATTTAAATTACGGCCGTCTCAGAATAGCGAAATAGTTTATAGAAAACTTCTAAATTTTTAGTCGTTTTCAGTAGAGTCGCCGGTTATGCGACACGTTTTTTATTCCGATCACTACTTTCGATCGGTAAAACATTTTATGGAGATAAAGATATCGTTGGATGGCCTATTTTATCAGCTAACTTTTCTGCTCATACTTCCCGTTACTCACATACTTTCGTTCACAGTAGCGGAAACGTTACAGTTTTTCTGAAGTGCTGCAATTTTCGAAAATTACAAATTACAAATTATAACGTTTCGACAGTAGCTACGGATATCATGTTTAGCCATGCTAAACTATTTGAGACTGGTATGGGGGTAGGAGTTTGCGGTTCGGACATCGATACCTCGGAGCTTTTTCTGAACGAGTCATAATCTTAATAATCGAAAAAATTAATTCGCTTTTCCTAAAACACCTAATAGTACATTATTTTCTTAGGGTTTTAAGTTGAACATTAATTTCCGCGTGAATATTACACATACGAGTGCAACGAGTATGTGTAATATACACAAGGAATTAATGTGAGACTTGAAACCCTAAAACAATACTATACTTTATTCCATAAACGAAACCGAGATTGCAATAATGTGCGTTTGGTTGGTTTGGTTATACGACACAACGTTCCCCGTGAAAACTTCTTGGCAATGGATGTTTATTTTTGTATGGAAATAAACGTTCAACTCGCGATAATTTCGTTATTTTTAACATCTTACGGGCAAATTTTGGATATTTTGTGGATAAAAGTGTATATTTTCAAAAGACATACTCCAATATGTGTGACAATATAGTGAAACTATGTGAAATATCAGAATGAAATACGTGTATATTGTGGCTGTTAAATGACAAAAAGATACATGGCGGCCATTTTAACTTTGTAAACAAAAATTAAGTTCAACTTTCAGAATCATTTTTAACATAATTTCAGCATTTTTTGAACAATTTATGAATAAAAGTAGTTACATAGGTCCATTGTGATCTTTCTCGACACTCTTGCTTTGTATATCAGGTCGATAGTAACTAAAAATCATAACATCAACTTCGTCATCACATTTATTTATTTTATTATTTTATTAGCCACACATATTGGTGTATGTTTTTAGTGTATATTCACTTTGATCCACAAAATTCCCAAATTTTCACGTATTTACAATACAGATATTGAAAACAACGAAACTGCCGCGGGTCGAATGTTTATTTCCATATGAAAAATTAACATCCATTGCCTAGAAAATGACATTACAACCAGTTGTAAATACAAAATTTGACAGCAAATATTTAACTCCCGGTAAAAAATTTAAGCCCCTAGACACTTAAATTCGAATATTAACGTCACGTTTAACGACCTGCGAAAATGCGTTTAATGTTGGCATATGACGCGCGTATGGAATAAAACTTTTTATGTACCTCTCTACTATAAAATCCACTTTACAGTAGAGCAAGCGAACTTTCAGCCGCTCTGTACATAAAACTATTTATGCTACACGAAATGTAAAATAATATTTCGTTTCTCGGTGTCGTAAAATAGGTTCTCTACTTCGTCTCGAACCATTTACTCCACCTCGAACCGAGATACCATTTTAAAGTTCTTGTAGCATAAAATACTATTATTCGAACATTTTTTTAAATGTTTATTCATAAATTGGACAAAAATCAACTGTTCCGCAAACGGCGATGTGAATGTCCCGTAACCGGAAATTACAAGGTTTCGAGATTATGATCATTTCTTTGTTTTTAGATTAGCAATCGATGCAAGCTAATATTCGATCGGAAAGAATACTACAAATGCTGTATAGGATTGCATTCCACTAATTTTTTCCTGCTGATACACTTTAAAAAAATTCACTCGCAAAACGACACTTTTTTGTTCGATCCCAGGTACGATCTCTATTGATGTGATTGCAGGGGTGTTTGCCCGTCTGAAAATTACTCCATCACAAAAGTAACAGTTTACAGCTTTCAGATTTTCAGCGGCGGCGCTTAAAATTTTTTAAACTGTCGGTGGCGGCTTACATCGGCTTAGGATTTTTACCGGCGGCTGACTTCGGCGCGCGTCAATTTTTTTATCGGCGGCGGCGGCGTATTTCGGCGCAAAAATCGGCGCTAGTAAATTTTCTGATTATAAAAATTAAAAATTTATTTTGTTTAAATTTGTAAACGTAGTCCGGTGCAAGTTGTCCTTTCGCACATTGACAAATGCTTTACAACGCACTTGATTTCAAATTGACAACAGGCTGCTGCTGCCATCTACATTTAAGCGAACTTAGCTCAAGAAGGCAGCCTGGTGTCAATGTGAAACTTAGTGCGTTGTAAGGCATTCGTCATTGCCGACACGGTGATATGCTTCAATTTTTGACACCAGGCTGCCTTCTTTGTGACCTTGAACCATGACAAAGTGTGATGCCCGGTGTCAAATTGACAATTATTTTCTCATATAGTACTCGCTATTGGCTCTAACATTTCCCAACATCACTTTTTGACACCCGACTGCCCGGCCGAAATAACAGTCTTCCACTTGTTGCAACTTTCTGAAGGCTGCGTACTTCGGATTTAAGATCCAGTAGGTTCATGCGCTAAAGTAAGGATCAACCTTATGCATGAACGAACCATAATCGCTTGCTGGTTCGAAGATTTTCAGAACAAAGTACGACATCAATTTGTGAGACATCACCTTCCTCGACACGTACATTGCTAAAACTGTCGAAAATAATTTTGGGCGATAATGCAGTTCCCCAGCGCCACTTACATACATTTTCTAGTTTTTATATTTTTCTCATGTCAGCAAAGGTTCAAAGAATTCATGATATTATTTTGGACGTAATTGAAGCAACGGCGGCTCCTTTGACCAATACCAGCCCTTCTCAGCATGCCAACATGGTGAAATAACTTTGTCTTCTACCTCTCTACAACGATCACCAATTCAATCGCTTTTAACCCACGGGCTTTTTGGACAACTCGCACCTCACTATACAGTGCACTTTTGAACTTGCAACTACGGCGAAACTGATAGCTGTAAGTAAAAAACAAACAAGAGTCATCTCTATTGTTCTTAATCAGCTGTCATTTTCCCCCAGTTGCAAGTTCAAAAGTGAACCGTATCTAAATTTAAACACTCTACTTGAAGTGTTTTAATCATTTTAAAATCATTTCCTACAGTTCAAAAGAAAGTGTAAATATTCATTGTTTTAGAGAAAAGATTACATAAACGAACATTTTGGTACCACTTCAAATTTGAAATTTTTTTTAGTTTGCGCCGAATTACGTTCAAAAATAAAAGCGGCGGCTGGCGGCGGCGGGACGTTTTTTTTATTCGGCGGCGGCGCGATCGGCTAGCCGATTTAGAATTTTTTGGCGGCGGCGATGTGATTTTTTCAAAATTTTTCGACGGGTCTAGATTTGACACAACAGTTTTATAAAATCAAATATATCGAGTGCCCCGCAATCAGCGACTCTCTCTTATTAATCTTGAAGTCAGACTTCCATCCACATCAAAATTTCCATCGTGCGGGTATCTTTGTAAAAAAAGAAGTGTTGTGACAGCTAAGGTCAGGTCCCTCTGGCCGCAGCCTTGTGCCAAAAAAATCCTTTCACAATGTTGGATGATGAAACGAGTACATGAATGTTCACTTAGTTCCGACTCGGCACCAGGCTGCGTACTTGAATAGTATTAGCAGCCTTATAGAAGGCAGACTGGTGCCGAAAATCTGTTAAAGTCATTGTAACTGCTGTAAAGAATATTAAACGTCATATAAATTTCAATTTGGCACCAGGCTGCTGCTGCCCTCTATGTTGACAGTAGAATTCGTTGAGTACGCAGCCTAGTGTCGCGTTGAAAGTAATTTTACGTACAATAATCGTATAAGCGGTTTCGATGATATTAACAGAGTTTTAGCACCAGGATGCGTTCTTTATGGTTACTTCTACTTCTCAAGTAGCCAACCTGGTGCCAAGTCGGGACCGAGTACATAGTAATGTACTCGTTTTCCACTCCAGCATTGTCATAGAATTTTTTTTGGCACCAGGCTGCCCAGCTTGAAATGCAGACCTCTGTTTGTTACAATTTTTCTCCATGAAAATGTTCTAGACGACGACAAGGTAAGGACAAAGGACCGGTCTAGTGCCTTATTTCATCGTCGTGCCTCATTGCTTACGTCCTACTCTATAATGAATTGCATTGCAAATGCACAAAACGTATACTAGTACATTATAAGTGAGGCATTCAAACACCGGTAAGGGCGAAGTTGGAAAAATCGAACCGAAGGCGTTTGCGGTACGTAAACATATTATTACTGACCACCTTCGAGGTGGTTTTTTGTGATTGCATTCCACAAACATGTTTGTAGCCCGAGTCGAAGACAAGGGCTAAAATCCCTCTCGCCGACACAACAATTTACAAGCAACAACGTTATAATTTTGCATGTAATGTACTATTACCCTTTGGTCGTTACAAAATGCATCTGTTGTGGAATCCTAAGTCATAACGGAGTGGAACGGAATCAATTGATGGTTCGCATTTCGTTTTTTTTTACATTTTGAACGTTAATTATGTCAATAACTGGATAATGAATGGATACATATGGATACATAATTGTAAAGAATTCTCATCCAGATATTCACTTTCGAAAAAACAAACAAACAAGGAACATTGCGGGTCCAACTTATGTCGTGCTTTATAATTTATGTCTTCTTTGTTTCAATTAAATATTCATTTACCCATTTAAAATGTTAATTTCTAATCTATAATATCTGTAAGGTAAATACACTCTTTCTTTCATCATTATAATGACTTGCTAAGTAGCGTAATCAATTTAGGATTGAATAAAATCACGATTTTTTTTTCTTTCATATTTCGCTCAATCCTCTATGAAGTTAACTTCGATTGGGTCAAAATTATTGACATCAAAGATCACGCGATTCAATTTTAAATCTTGAAATTGATATAATCTTTTCGGTTTGTAACCAACAAAGAACCGATAAAGGCAATCAGCAACTTAATAGAAAAACAAAACTGCTAACAAAAATACCGGTAGCCCAGCATCTCAGAAGAACCATTATGATAAATATTGTTTTAACATAAAAAATCCATCAAGAATCCATCAAAACAAATCGATTTGAGATGAACGTACATTATTTGCTTGGGTATGCTTTGTTGATTTATTAGACTCATATGAAGCACCGGGGCGTATGCGTTCATGCATAGTTATCCATCACTTTTTTTACGAAATCCTTACAACGTGTTAGGAAATTCCTTACAAATATGAACTTTTCGATCACATGCTCTATTTTCCTAATGAAAATCAGGTCTTAATGAAGAAATCTTGCCAAATAAATCAACCTGCAATTTCAGCCCCTACTACGGCAAGGGCAGCAATCTTCGCATACGGTAATAGTATATTACAGTGGATGCGACGGAAATCTTTCATTACATGAGGGATCAATTTTGTGATACGAGCCAAAATCGCAAGTGTGTTTTGACGAGTGTAGACTTTGCATATCCGAGCCAAAGGCGAGGTATGCAACTGCACGAGTCAAAATAATAGTTTCCAAATCGAGTTGCCTACAAGAGTTGGCGAGTTCACAAAGTTGATTCCGAATTAATCAATGATTTCCAAGCATCCTTTTGTTTATTTCCCAGATTTTTAGGACGCACACACGACTCTGCTTCGTCTTTGAAACAGAACCGACGTCAGAAATCGCGAGCGCTTCCTAGCTACTCTAAGTTTTGACAATAGAATTTGTCCTTCACTTCCCATATTTTCCTGAAATCGTTCACACTATTTATAAGAAAATTTCCTAAATTTTTGCCGCAGGTTTTGTTAGCAGCTAGCATACAGCTTCTGTTATAAAGCTGCAAAGAAAAAATTTTTTGAGTACAATTCTTATGCGAGAAAAATAAAAAGTTTAGTTTGAGTGGGTGGTGAATGTTATATTTAAAAGTTGCGCTGCAGGCGAAAATTTTTCAAAATTGAATTGCACATTTTGGTTTTCTATGAAAGTATACAGTTCTGATTACCATTTTATAGCAAAAATTCTAACAGCTCAGTATATGTGACCGATAACACGCCACTGTCGTTAAGAGTGTCAAAAGTTTTTTCTTGCAATGTAGAATCGAAAATCTATTTCAATAACAAAATTGAAACATTGAAATGAGATTGGAAAAGAAAAGAATGATTGCGCCGCAGGCGAAAATTTCAAGTATTGAAAACGATCATGACGTCAAGATTTATATTTTTTCGCAAAATTCGCAACATTTCAGTTTGGCCAGGGGGGGCTCTGAAGACGCTCAGGGGGGGGGGCTCTTGCACCCCCCTCCCTCCCTAGATACGTGCCTGACCATCCGGAAGTTGAGCATTATATGCAAGTTTATCCCCTAAGGTATCGTCCCTAAAATAACGTAACGCAGAAACATGAGACAAAAGATGATTTTCGTATGCGATTTCGATGTTTTGTCTCATATTTTTGCGTTACGTAATTTGGGGACGATCCCTAGGGCAATAAAAAAAATCACTTTAGCAGCATTCCAGTTGACATTGTCTCAAATTTAATGTTAAAAACACACGGGATTTTTTATAATATGCGGTAACATCGTAGCGTAGTTACGATAGCGTTAACGATATCGTATTGCGATATCGTATGGCCAAATCATGTACCGTGGACACCGTGGACTGTTAAAAGCGTGACAGATGCTTCACCCATGAATTTTTTGGCCAACACAACGACGTAACCGATTCACCATGTAATTCGGTTGAATTTGAAACAAGTCCCGTTCCGTCTCGCTCGCATTTGTCCATTTACTACAACAACATTCGTGGAATGGTTGGTAAAAAAGATCACATCCTTCTTTCCACTTCAACTTGCGACTACGATTTAATTGTTCTTTCTGAGACTCATTTACAAAAGACTAAATTTAATGCCGAGTTTTTCGATCCCCAATATATTGTATTTCGGAAGGACCGTGAGGACACAGATGTTGATGCGAGCAAATGTGGTGGTGTTCTCATTGCTGTTAATTCAATGTATGATAGTGAAGTTGTTGACGTACCAGAACACAAACGTCTAGAAGCGATTTGCATTAAAGTCCATCTTCGTTCATCCAATTCAAAGCTGTACATCTATGGGCTCTACATACAATATGGTTCCACTGAAGAAGTTTATTTATCTCATTTGAAAGCCATTATTGCAGCGCACTCAATGATTGGTCATGGTGATATTTTCGTTGCAGTTGGTGATTTCAATATGCCTACAGTTCAGTGGTCATCCAATGAAGATGGTTTTGATTTTCTCCCATCGATTGGTGATTCAGAATCCCGACAAGCGAATATTGCTAGAACGATGACCTCCTCTCTACTGGAATGTGGTCTGTTCCAGATGGCCGATCTACAGAATAAATCACACAACGTTCTTGACCTTGTTTATACAAACATGCCAGAACTGTCTGCCACTTATACCTTCCTCGATGCAAGATGTGGCTCATGTTCAGACTCAGTGTTTTATCGAATGTGAACCGGAGGTCTATAATTCATCTCCATCGTCCAAAATTTTTTACTGTTTTAAGAAAGCTCCATTTGGTCGTATTCGTGAAGAGCTATCTAAAATTGACTTCGCATCCCTTTTCGATGGACAAAATGTCGAAGACATGCTAAGCACTTTTTACAACAAATGCTATGAAATTTTTGAACTTCACATTCCCAAAGCTTCGATCCGTACATCAAATCATCCTTCTTGGTTCAATGGTAAATTGATTAATCTGAAGAATAGGAGAAACCGAGCCTACAAGCGCTACCAAAGGCAGTCTATTGAAAATCCGAAAAATGCAGATATCTCTTCGTTTTTAGCTGCTAAGGATGAATTTGAGAATTATCGTGACGAATTGTACAATGAAAACTTGCGTGACATAGCCGCCAACTACAAGAAGCAACCCCGGAAGTTTGGAATTTCATAAACTCAAAATACAAGAAAACGAGCTTACCCGGGAAGATGTTTTACGGAAACGAGAGTGCTACTACTGACGCTGAAAAAGCAAACCTTTTCGCTAAATACTTTGCATCCGTATATAGACAATACCCGAACGACGATGAAGAGGATTCCAAACTTCTCTCTTTCATTAGATCTAGAAATGACTATGGATATTTTAACGTGACGATTACAAATGAGATTGTTCAAAAAACCCTTATGGATTTGAGTAAAGGCATAAGTCCTGATAGAATGGCACCAATATTTTTGCGCGAATGTGCTGATATTTTGTCTATGCCCCTTGCAACAATCTACTCGAAGTCACTGCTGGAAGAATATTATCCAGATCTCTGGAAGATTGGTAACCTGACTCCAGTTTTTAAATCCGGTAAGAAATCAGAACTCACTAACTACCGTGGCGTGTGTGTCTCACCAAACCTTGCGAAAGTGTTTGAAATAATTGTTTTCGAGCAGCTTAGGTACAACATCTATCCGCATTCATCACCTAGTCAACACGGATTTTTTCCTGGTAGAAGAGTAGAATCCAACCTAATGGAGTTATCGATCCTGGTACATGAATCCTTCGATAATGACATGCAAACTGACTTATTTCTTGCTGATATACACAAAGCCTTCGATGTTATTTACTGTATTCAGTTAATTATGAAATTGGCAAATGATATGTACCGAATCTCCAATTCCCTACTCCTTTGGTTCCGATCCTTCTTCCAGCGCAGAAAGCAGAAGGTGAAAATAAATTCCATAGAATCGGATTTAATAAATGTTTTCTCTGGAATCGGGCAAGGCTCCGTGTTGGCCACTCTATTTTTTGTGGTGTTCTTCAATGATTCCGATTGTGCCACTCATCCTACCAAAGACATCAACTTCGCCGATGATAAAAAAATTGTTCATAACAGCATCTCTTCAATGGAAGATACGGTCTCAATGCAGGACTCAGTTGACAAGTTCGTGAAGTGGTGCTCCGACAATAATTTTGAATTAAATGCTGATAAATGCAAAATAATTTCTTTATCTCGTAAGCGTTCACCAATTTTGGCTAACTACCAAATGAATGGTCACTTGATTAATCGCGTTCATAGCACCAAGGACATCGGAGTTACATATAACGACAAGTTTTGCTTTAATGATCACTATGAGCTGGCCTCAATGAAAGCTACTTCGATGCTATCATTTGTTAAGCGCCAGTGCTACGGACGATTCAACGTCAACGCTGCAAAAATGCTTTTTTCAGCCGTTGTTCGCTCACATATTGAGTTCGCTAGCACGATCTGGGCACCTCATCATGCTGTTTACATCCAGCGGTTAGAGAGTGTTCAGCGGCAATTTGTTCTATACGCTAACCGTGATAGACACATCGACAGTGACAATGAAAGTTATCATTTACGTCCATATGCCGACAGATGTGCCGAGCTCAGCCTTAAATCACTTCTACGACGCCGCACCGACGCAGCAGTTTTTTTTCATTCACGATATTCTGACTGGTAAATTGAATTCGAAGTTTCTCCGCAATAAGATTATTTTGAATGACGGCTCTAGAGTACTACGTAAATTTTCTATGATTCGGATAACCGGTACCAACTGTGATTATTCACAGTTTTCACCATTTAATTTCGCCTGCCGGTTATTCAACCTTGCTGTTGCTCATGTAGATCCGACGCTTCCTTCTCTCGAATTCAGGAATAAAGTACATGGGCTTGATGTTTCGATTTTTGGCTCATTTGGTTTGGTTGGATAGTGTTTGCTTGGTGCTTCCTTTCCACTTCTATGACAACCGAAACCGGAATCACAAACCCGGTGATTAACTTTTTTATACTTTTCAAATGTTTTAAAAATGAAAATAAGATTTTTTTTTTCATGTGGCCGATATTTTGCTGTTCGAGTATTTTATTTGACGGCGCCTACGGCTCAACTTGACGACTCCTTCTTGGTTATTTATTTCACCTTTGACGCAGCTTTTTGCTTTACTTTTTATTTTTGCTTTAAATTTTATGACCAAGCTCTTTGAGTGCTTTTTATTTACAATTTTAATTTTGACTACATAGTTTTTCTTTCTCTTTGTTAATTATTATTGTTTGTTTTGACTTCTTTCTGTTTTGTGATTTTTATTTTTTATTTTGTGATTTTTGTCTGTGATAATGTTATTGTACTTTAAGAGTATTATTTGTAACGTTTTCATGGTTTTTTAACGAGGGTTATGACAATAGTCATAGCCACTCTTTTTCCATGTCAGCTTGAGAAAAGTAGACAATAAAATTAATATTCATTCATTTAATTTTCTGAACAATAATATTACGTGGTCATCGATTTTTTGTCATAGTGTGTTGAGAAACAAATACTATTTTGTCTGTGTAAATTTTCAAAATTTTGATTTTTGTGTATGTACGATTTCCGCGGGGTTTAACATGCATGTAATGCAAAACTTTCGGAGGGGATAGTCAAAAAAATATTTTCCTTTTATGCTTGTCGCAGTGAAATCGCTCTCTGACTCATTGGTAATAGTATCATTGCTTTTAAATTTGTGGCCGTGAAGACAGCGAAATTTGTAGCTTATATCGAAGAAAGGGCTGCAATCTCATAAGTAAAAATAATAATTTGCAAGCCCTTTATGCTAGGAACACACTAGCAATTTGAATTGTCGATTTCAGCAATTTCCATACCACTTTTCAATGCTAAAACTTTTCCATTTCCATGCAATGGTTTTACATCTATTGTGAGAATAATGAATGCTTAAACGAATACAGCTAAGATCGAAATTTAAATTTCTAGTGTGTTTGCAGCATTAGGCGCTTTGTAGTGTCAGCTTCCTCATTTATTGGTGGTGGTTTCGTACGGGTCTGCGCAGCATTCGGTTTTTATACATTTTCCAATTTTTCATATCGCATCAAACCAAGAGTTATACATAATGCAAGATATGCTTGTGCGCCTACATTAACGTAAACAATTTAAATAAAACTTAAACTGAAATAATTGCTACCGCATTGCTCTTTTCAATATAGCGAATAACGAAATTGAAATTGGTTGGTATGATAAAGCGTCATAAAGAATGACAATTGATGTTGTTTCTGATTGATATGATTGGAGATTGATTGCGAGGTTAACCACAAAAATGTGATTTTGTCTGAAAACGGCGCCGGGTCGAAATGTTTACGTGCTGAACCCTAACATAAAGTTTGTGAGGGAATTTCAGATTAGAATTTACAAATCTCATAAAATTTTGAAGCTCAACTGACCTAACATTTAATACGTCTTAGTTCCAGGATGAGAGATAAACAAAATGCCCGTAGAGGCTTCTGTCGCTCATAATCAGACCAATCGCTACACTTTCTGGCATTTTCCCCGTATAACCTGAGTCTCCTAACCAAGCCCACCTAACCGTGACTTAATATTGCTTTAGACAGGAGGCCCCAGAACTTTCAGTGCCTTGTCTGTATCGTGTGCTATCCAGTTCAGTCTGCTGCGTGGTATTGCCTGCGCTCTTTTTGTATCCGATTTGATCTGGCAGTATTGGCGCACTTTAAATTAAAAGCAAAGTCACTCGAAATTCTGGACCCTTTCGTGCTGATGGTTTTCTCGATGTCGACGAACACAGGACCAAATATGGTCTTTATGAGCCACTTAGTAACATGTTCATGGCATTTAACCGCTTTTCACTACTGTGGTTTCAAAACATACCGCGTGTAACGTTCAGTACGCTAGGTGATCGAATGAGGACCTCCATGAGGATGGTTGAAAATTGGTGCCAAAAGAACGGCCTTAGGGTTAACCCTAAGAAAACGGAAATCGTGTTATTTAGTAAAAGACACACGGGCTCTAATCTTGTGGGAAAGTAAAGGCTGTTTGGTAAGGTTGTTGAGCGTAGCTCCCAGGTAAAATATCTAGGAGTCACACTTGACAACAGGCTAAATTGGATAGAACATGTCAAAGACAAAGTGCAAAAATCGGTAACAGCGTTTTGGATCTGCAGGAAATCCTTCGGGAGGAACTGGGGATTACCGTCTAAAGCTATTTTATGGCTTTACGAGGCAGTGATCAGGCCAATGCTGTGCCACGGATGCGTGGTATGGTGGACTAGGCTGGAAAAAGAAAATGCTAAGAAAACCTTAGCAGAAATACAGAGGCTCGTATGCATCTGTATTACGGGAGCAATGAAAACGACCGCCACTCCAGCAATGGAGGCCCTCTTGTCCGTTTCGCCTGTCGATCTGGCAACAAACGCGAGAGCTTTTGCCACAGCGGACTAAATGGACTGTGGGCTTCAAATTTCAGGACAGGGCATGCTAGAATAATCGACTTAGTGTCTAATCCGATTTTTAGCATGCCCAGGGACTGGATGAAACCGGAATTAAACTTCGTGATGCGATTCGAAGCTGTGTTCCCGGAAAGGCACGACTGGCTAGATAATTGGCCATCAAACCTGCCCGGTGACAAGCTGACGGCTAAAAAACCGAAGAAAGTTCAGGAGCTGGATTATACGCACCAGAGGCTGATGCAGGAATCTGGCATAGTCTAGGAAAATTCTCGAGCGTCCTTCAGGCGGAAACTTTCGCGGCACTCCAAGGGGTCAGAGAAGTACTACCTGAAGGTACCCAAGGGAAAGAAATGTTCATTTGCTCAGATAGCGAATCGATGATTAAAGCTTTAATATCGCCTATCATTACCTCAAAGCTGGTAAAAGAGTGCAAAGACTATCTAAATCAAATGAGTCTGAGAAATCGGATTACTTTGGTCTGGGTACCAGGGCACTCCGGGGTGGAGGGTAATGAGAAAGCGAATGATATGGCGAGAATTGGCTCTTCAACTGTAGCATGTGGACCTGAGCCACAGATTCCGATACCCTAATCGCTTTGCGTGAGGGCTATAAAGGACTGGACCAAAGCGGAACATGCGAACCGTTGGAGAGCTTATACCGGAGGAGAGCACACAAAGTGCTTCCTACCGGAACCAAATGAAAAGTGGTCCAAGGAGCTAATCAACATGGAACGGAAGGGCATCAGCAGAGTAGTGCGCGCGATAACCGGACACTGTGGCCTGAATAAGCACCTTAGAAAAATGGGACTTGCTAATACGTCCCTATGCACCTGCGGACTGGAAGATGAAACAGGCATTCACATAATATGCAGTTGCCAAAGATTCTCTCAGCTAAGGCGCAGGTTTTTCGGCAATTTTAATGTGGGACCATCTGAAATTTTGAAACTGGGACCTGCCTTATTGGACAGGTTCCTACTCAAGACAGGAAGGCTCACATGATTTAAATGATGAACGGGAAGGAAACAAAGGATCACCAGATCTGTGTTTCAAGTTCAGTAATGATCGTCCCAAACTGATAAATCTAACGTTCAAGATGATAATCAGGATGTTGAAAATCAATTTAAGTCAAGTCGACTTGCACAAAAACAACTAGACTAGCCGACTAGTTTCCACTATTCATTTTTGTTTTAGGTGGAACATTGGCTACACGAGACGTTAGTGCATGATAGAAAGACGGGCTTTTTTAAATTTCAATTTCTGTTTTCTATATTTCTAAATTATGTTTGGACCCGTACGAAGTACAAAGGTCCTATACGTTTACTACAAACAATTTTAATTGTAACATGGGGTAGATCAAGGTGGGAGGGGGGGGGTGGATCTATTATCGTCTAAATATGACGAATCGGCAATAAAAAAAATGTCCGTCCGTCCGTCTGTCCGTCTCCACTTTTTTTTCCAAACCGATCAGCCTAAACTTTTTTTCCCTGATAGGTACATGCCTCCCATGATTCAAGTTCGAAGATGAGCAAAATCGATCAAGTGGTTCCGGAGATATGGTCGAGGAAGTAACCAAAAACATGGTTTTTCGAGCGTCGATGAAACTTTTTCGCAAATATCTCAGCAAGTAAAGCACGGAAATTGCTCAATTTGGTGTCAAATGAAAGCATTTGATACCAAAAAACTGGGGAATTTTTTTTGTTGGAATCGGGCCAGGGGTCTGGGCACTGGGAGCCATGAAATGGGCGAAAATAAATTTCTCTACCCAAAATGATAAGAGATAGTTTTTTTTCAGTATTTGCTTAAATACGCACTACAGAGATTTACTTTCAACGGCAAAGCTGTAGAAAATCAAATTTTAGCGAACACGTGTCTCAGGGTTTTGGGGAAATATGGTCCAATCCTGGTATATGGCCACTTAACCTGGCAATTCAGCTCGATGTTCTAACTAAAAAGACTAACTTCATCCAGAAGATCAGAGTGCACTTCTTTTGCTGCCTTTGTGGAATTATTCCTAAAGGCGTTCTTTAACAATTTTTTTCGGATGATCTGACAAAACCTTGTCCCCAAGCTACTTTCAAATTTTCCTCTAACCAAAACAGTTAGGCAAGATGGTTAGATAATTTGAGGAGATGTGGGAAATGGTCAAAAAAGGAAGAAGAAAATGGGCAACGCCAGTCAGTTGAGATCAAACGTGTTGAGCAGGAGAGAGTTAAGTAACAACACGAAGTTGGCTATCCATAGGTCAATCTTTAGATCTACGATTTCGTATGGAATTGAGTGTGGTTATGATGGTAAGAGATTTCTTAGGACCATGGCAATGGGATAATCATTACGAGGGCAGATCGATAAGTACCTGTTTTTGTAAAGAGAAGACAGTTTTTCGCAATTTCTCATATTTATTCCTCCAGATAGTCCTATTTTAGGTCGATACACTTGATACAGGGGTGTTCCAACCATTTTTCGACTTCCAAAAAATATAATTTCTGAAACTCTGCAAAATTCTCCTCCGTGTCGATGATAACCTCCACGCTTGACGTAAATCGCTTTCCGCCAAACCACCTTTTCATGTTAGGAGAAAGAACGAAGTCGCAGGTGGCCAAATCTGGGGAATACTGTTGATGGGAAGCTTTTAGTATCCCAAATTGACCAAATAAGACGGAGCTACTGCTAACAAATTCGCCGGTGCGTTGGCTTGGTTCGAGAGCATTTGAGTTCCTCCTTGAATGCAACGTCAAATCGATTCAATAATTCACCGTAGCATGCTCATTCCTCATACTATTGTTTTTTTGTTTTTTCGTTTTTAAGTGGTCAGATAGGCTGATTCCTTGGGAAACCCAAAAAAACAGCTGCCATGACCTTTCAATCGGTCGAAATGGTCGTTCTTCTGAAAAGACAGATGTATGGCCTCGTCCAAATTCATGAAGCCAATATCTAATGGATGTCATGGAAGGTGCAAGGTCCTTATAAACAGCGACACACCGATCTTTGATTTCCTGAAAATTTTCCCGTCCAAATACATGAATCGAATCACTGATCGATACTGTTCTCTTTCCATTTTTTTTTTCAAATACTCGGACTTGCTTACGTTCAAATAATAAAAACAAATAATCCGCTTGATGAATATGTTTGAAATTTTTACTGACGTCGTTTAAAGGATGGTATTAAGATATGTTATAAAGATTTTTCATCTATAGGTTGAATACTATTGGTAAAAACGGGTACTTATCGATCTACCCTCGTAATTATATTAGTAACGATGACATTAGGAAGAATTGATGGGATTTGTCGGTGGAATTAGTGCCAAGGATTAACCTTCTGCGCTGGTTTGGGCACGTTCGAAAAGTGGGTGATAATAGCCTGCCGAAGTGCATATTGAACACACAGTTTCCCGGGTGTACGGCCTATGGGTAGCCCAAAAAAAGGAGTTAGGATGGCGCGAAAGAGGGTAGTTCATAAACATACGGAAACATTCTTCGGCCTGTTATTCAACGGCTTGTGGCAGAGTTTCGGAATTTTCTAACGTTATTTAAATGTATAAGAAGGTATAATTAAAATGTATTGATCTCAATGAAGAAAATATCTAATTGTATTGACCTCAAATGATTGAAAAGGCGATATAAAACTCAATCAGAAATATTAAGTAATTACATAGACGAAATATTAAACGAATTTTAAAATTTCTTGATACAATCGTATTATACATTTTGACTTTCGATCAATAAAGTTCGAACAATTAGACTTGATTAACGATCGTATTGGGTTTAACAGCAGCAAATGAAGTAAAAAAACTGTATTGAATAAAAATAATAAAATCATAACAAAGAAACTGATTCGAAGAAAGAATTTTCAGCTTTTTTTGGTAGCCAAAAACCATTTTACTACAAGCTCTAAACGAATAAAATTAACATTAAATCAATATTTTTCCATTCGATAAAAAGAATTCGATATATATTTTTTTTTAAATATTTATTTCGTTCAATTCCATTCAATCGATTCCAAACAATAATAATTACGTTTGGTTCGAAATTACTATTGTTAATCGTACAACTATTAAAGGTGTACCTCCTCAATCCATTCTTCAAGCACATCAAATTGAGAAAAATTATTATTAAACGTTATTATTTGGATGGATGCCCATTCCTTCATTGTAGACCACATACAGATCTACCGAATTATTATTAACGTTATTATAATAACAAGAGCATCCAACTAGTAACCATTATTGGTTCTTCCTATAGAATAATATTGAATGAATGGTGATTGGAGTTCGAATAGATTAAAGAATAATAAAAGTGTTCAAGAAATCAAGGGCAGTGCGGTCATCATTGTGATGTGACTACTGTTTCATTTTTTTTGGTAAATAAAAAAAAGACTCTTGATGATTAACTTACTTTTAATAAAATAATAAATAGATCTTTTGTGATAAATAGATAGCACAAACAGCAAAGTCTACTCTCTCGTACCAATAGAAATTACTTTACCCTCTCTTTAACTATGATCACAAATTGATTACATACGTTAGACATGTCTTAGATACAATAAAATTATAACTCCGCATATGAATTACTTATACACTGGGTCTTCTGACACTTGTTCACTCCGCTGGAAACTACTATTCTGTTCCACTACTTTTTTTATCGGAATGACTAAGTGCACTTCAGTGCAAATAGTGTTCTAATAGACTATTTGCACTTCAGTGCAAATAGTGTTTTAATAGACTATTTGCACTTCAGTGCAAATAGTGTTCTAATAGACACTTTGCATTTCAGTGCAAATGTGCAAATAGTGTTCTAATAGAATAACTTAATTGTTTACTGATAGATTTTTTTATAAGCTAATGGCTTTTTTCTTCCACCAACACAATTTATTTTTTCCTTCTACAATGGCTACAAATGAAGAACTTGCTTTTCCTTCTACAAAATGTCATGTGACGAATTAGCTTTTTTTTAGCAAAATGTGACATGAAGAACTAGCTTTATCCTTCTACAAAATGTGAAGTGAAGAAGTAGCTTTTCCTTCTACAAAATGTGACATGAAGAAGTAGCTTTTTCTTCTACAAAATGTGACGTGAAGCACTAGCTTTTCCTTCTACAAAATGTGACAAAATAAGAAGTAGCTTTTTCCTCTACAAAATGTGACGTGAAGCACTAGCTCTTCCTTCTACAAAAATGTCACGTGAAGAACTAGCTTTTTTTTATACAAAATGTCACGTGAAGAACTAGCTTTTCCTTCAAGAAAATGTCACGTGAAGAACTAGCTTTTAGTTCTACAAAATGTGACTGAGGAACTAGCTTTTCCTTCTACAAAATGTCACGTGAAATTCCGGGAAACGAATACCACGATCGAATAATGTATGTTAATATGATTTAAGTTTTGAGAAAAACAACAACATTGCTTATAATAGAAACTTTCACATTCAATGATGTCGATATTTTCTTCATTGTCCTTTTCTCGGCACCCAAAACCAAATTTCCATCAGGGGCCGTCCATAAAGGACGTCCACATTTTTAACGACTTTTTCGACATCCCCCTCCCCCCTGTCCCGCTTTGTCCGTTGAGCCATACCCTCCCCAAGGACATCCGAATTTGGCGAAAAATTCACGAAATTGACGGATTTTTTTTCGTGAATATCGTCAACTCTTCGTGAGATTCGTGAAATTGTTTCACGAAAATAGGTTTTGCCACTCACAGTGCAGACTAGTCGGATATTACAATGTTTCCCAAAGCAAAAGTTTCATCTGGGATCTCTACGCACCTTCCAAATTTAGATCATCCTGAAGATGCTACTCAGCGTCTTCCATTTCGTTAACGTTTACATTCGTCTCTATACAACAAACAAATTAATGCTCGTGTGCTCATCTACACGCTGACAGCAAAACAATAGATCAAAACATATTTAATGGTCGGTTGACCTTTGCCGACTATACTCTAGTAATTGCGAAATATTTTGAAGATGACGAAACTGCATTATTGTAAATTTTCAAATAATTTTTTCTTCAGTTCATTAAAGTGATAAAAAAAAGTGGACGTCCAAAATGCATTTTACCCCCCTCCCCCCTGTCCCATTTTGTCCGCTTTTAAGGAAACCCCCCTCCCCCCTCAAACGGACTTGCTTTATGGACGGTCCCTCAGAAATAATCAAGAAATAATAGAAATTATCAAATGCTCTATTAGAACACTATTTGCACTGCAGTGCATTTAGCACACGCCTTTTTTTTATTAAAAATAGTTGTTCTACCTCGATGAAATAGAACGCGCACGGAGGCTTCCGTTTTGGCCTATTGTGCTTACTATAGGGTTTGTTTAGACTTTTGCTGTTTTATGGGACTTTGACTTACGAACAATATGTTTGGGATGTCCTCAGATTGCAAAGATCTGTTGTTATTTTTTGTTATTGTCAACATGTTACTTCATCCTTTTAATGATTAAATGTGACATTACGATATCTCCCAATTAACCAAATTCTTCCACGGAAATTCGTTCGGACAAAGAAAAATGAAGGCTTTCAAAAGCTTGTTCAATGTCCGAACGACTTTCCGCGGAAGAATTTGGATAATTGGGTCTAATGGAGAATCGATTATTCAAACTGATCAATCAATGATTTTACACGACACGCTTTTTCCTTATAATAATTGATTCTTCTAACTGCCATGGCGCCATAGTTCTAGAGATAGGAGTCATTCCTCTGAAATCTACATGTGGCTAAATCCTAGGATTGGTACATTTTTCGAGAAAACCCTGAAACACGTGTTCGCTAAAATTTAATTCTCTACAACTTTGTCTTCGGGAGTAAGTCTCTATGTTTCATAATCATAATAAAACATAGATTGATGAAAACCCATCTGGTATTGTATACGGCTGAGAAATAAAATTTTCTCCATTCCAGTGCCCAAACCACACAACCGATTTCCACAAATAGTTTTTCCCAGTTTTGTGACATCTAATGCTTTCATTTGACGCTAATTTGAACAATTTACGTGCTATATTTGCTGAGATATGCGTGAAAAAGTTTCACCGACCTTCGAAAAACCACGTTTTTGGACACCTTTTCGACCATATCTCAAGAACTATTCTACCGATTTTGCTCATCTTCAAACTTGACCTCAGTTTTTCAACTACCTTTCAGGAAAAAAAAAGTTTTTGAAAATCGGTCAAGATTTACTCAAATTATCGTGTTGACAGACAGACAGACAGACCAGACAGACGGACATCTTTTTTTTCGCAAAAAAAGTTTCCTCTTACTCCCGGGTTCGAATTCGCAATGTAACAAACGTGGTAGTAAACGCATCAGACCTTCGTACTTCGTACGGGTCTAAACACGTAGAGCGCTAACAGAAACTCGTTTTTAGTGCCCTAGTTATAGGGCCCAATCTCAAAAAAGTTTTTTCTACAAATTGTTGGGCTTTCATAGGTCTGTCGATTAAAAAAACAATTATGACAATCGGAAAAGATTTACTCGATTTATGTACAAAAAACACGTATGGCCCTAGCATAGACTCGGTTTTAGTGCCCTAGCTAAGTCCAAGGACTCAAATTTAAAAAAAGTTTCTTCCATAAATTGTCGGCCATGCCCAGATCTTCAAAACAAAAGAAAATTTATGAAAATCAGAAAAGATTTACTCTAGTTATGAACATAAAACACGTATGGCCCTAGCATAGAATCGTTTTTAGTGCCCTAGCTAAGTCCAAGGACTCAAATCCAAAAAAGTTTCTTCCATAAATTGTTGGCCATACCCAGATCTTTCAAACAAAAAAAATATTTTTTTGAAAATCGAAAAAGATTTACTCGAGTTATGTACTAAAGACCAAAAACCACCTAAACGGCCCTAGCTAGGCGGCCCTTGGGTTGACAGTGCCCAGATTCAATCCCATAAAAGATTTTTCGATTACCTTTCAGGAAAGAAAAAGTTTTTGAAAATCGGTCAAGTATTACTCAAGTTATTGTGTTGACAGACAGACAGACGGACATTTTTTTTCGCTGATTTGTCATCTGGAGGCAACAAAGAAATTTTTCCCCTTACTCCCGGGTTCGAATTCGCAATTTAACAAACGTGGTAGTAAACGCATCAGACCTTCGTACTTCGTACGGGTCTAAACAGCAAGCACTTTATTCGTACATGTAATGCCGTAAACAAAAGGCACGTCCTAGAAAAATTCTGACCATCATCATGAGCATATTTAAATAAATTCACAATTTGAATATGCACAATTGACCTCAGAATATAAGAACAAATTTATGCGAAAAAAAAACTCAAAACTCAATTACAATCAATGAAGATAAAAAAAAAGAATTTGAGAGAGCGACGTTAAAACACGTCTGTTCTCTACGAAACTTTTAGCCGAAGTTACTACTACTCTCTTCCATATCATGGAATCTAATTTATTTCAAAAGGGCAGAACTAATTTCGACAAGACCCTTCTCACTTAAACCTTTCACTCTCAGTTTACAATTATTTATTCAAAGATCTACAATTGTGAAAGAAATGATTTAAAACCACCGGTGAACACGGATACAACTTGAACGTCGTAGGCTTGAGAAACAAAGTTGAATGAAGCCGTTAATCATAAAATGATTTGAGCCTCCATCAACATCTACATAAAAGCTCCTCAGTGCTCACACGAGAAATCAGTTAGCCGCCGGCCGTAGAAGCTTTGTACCGGCTCAAAACCTAGATAGTCACATTATTAAAGTTTTTGACGTACGGACGGAAAACATATTTTTTTTGTAAATTCGGCATCTGAGGTCCATGGCGACGCTCCCCCTCAAATCGACTGGTTACAAACGTAGTGATAAACTCATAGGACTCGTACTTCGTACGGATCCAATGGGACAATGCATGTGTGTATAGCGTGAAGACATTTACTCAGAGGCGCCGACTTTGATTTTGGTCATTGGGTGCAAGACTCAACCAATAGTTGTACACTTACTGGTATACGATATATTAATTGGTATGGCAGAGCCTCAGCTACGAAGCTTTAACAGAGGGGGGGGGGGGCTTGCAACACCAACTGAAAATATCGCGAGCGGAGGGGGCGAAAATTTTTTGGGTTTATCATTATTATAGCCTATTCTCGTATCTCGTGAAATCAAATGTTTCGAGGCAAAAATTTTGACGTAACGGGCGGGGTATAAAGACAATCTAAGGGTGGACACAGCTCATTACACAGTTAGTATATAACCTTGCAAATGCGATATAAGTAAAGTATCCAATAAATTGCACATATGCACCAGCGCGAGAAAAAGAAATTAAGATGGTCTAGGATGAAGTAAAAAATCTAAGGAAGGAAGCGCCGCAGGCGAAAATTTTGTAGCTTTTTCAGAACACAGATGAACAGATACAACTTTTGTATAAAAATGATTTTCTCAGGGCGGTGTCCATACGTTCCAGGGCGAGCTCTTTAGGTATGGTGAAATGTTCGAACGAAGTGGGTATGGGTATGGTATTACAGATGGGATTTTTGAACGAAGGGCCAACTAAGTGGGTTTCGGTCTTTTGTACATAACTCGCGTAAATCTTTTCCAATTTTCAAAAATTTGTTCGAAAGGTCTTGGCATGCCCGACAATTGATAGAAGAACATTTTTTGATTTGGAGTCGTTACTCAGTCACGGCCCTAAAACTGACTCTCTACCAAGGCCAAACGTTTTTTTTTCTACATAAATCGGGTAAATCTTATCCGATTTTCAAAATTATTTTTTTTCTTGAAAGATAATTGAATAAATGACAACGAATTTGAATGTGGGCAAAATCGGTTTACAACTTTCAAAGTTTGGTGGTTTTTCGTAAATATTTCTTTAATGATGAGGTTCTTTTGTGAAGTGTTGTAAAGAAAAATATAGCGAAAACTAATGTCCATGGAAGTATGGGTCAGAGGCCTCTCCTAAGTGATCTAGGTCGATTCGAAGATCGGCCCTAGTACAAAATTTTTTTGAATTTTTTTTTCCAAACTTTGGGCATTTCGCCGTTGCTTTGGACGGGTTTTCCCAATTTGCCATTTCGGCAATTTCCTATCCAACTTGTGGATGTAATTTCATACACTTAAGAGTTAAGGCAATATTTACTTATACGTTCGAGTCTTTTTGAGGCATCTATTATGTTTGCCATGTCTATTCTGATGCATATGTTTTTCTGTTGTTCTGTCTGTGCGGCAGCGGTTAATCCAAAATTTCGGAAACTGTTCGAAGTTCTCTCTTTGAATCGATCGATTGTGTTTTTAAGAACGAATGTCGGAATATACTTGAGTTTTAATGTTCACCATTTTTGTTTAAGAAATTCGCTTTAATTTGACAGAAGCTGTTGCCGTACTGAACGCGTAGATTAAAATTCTCAACAGAAAAGCTTCACTATTTCCAAAGAGTCGTTTGAGAACAGACTTGAGGTTTAAGGATTCGATCTCGCAATAACAAAAGACCGTTTGCATTTCGTTTGAGTCTCATTCAAAAACTACCGAAATAGAAGTAGACGGCTCGTTTTGAAACAATTACTTTTTTTGTACGAAAATTCAAATTCAAAAATTCATATTTCAAACTACATTATGAATTTCACGGATCAATTTAAATAAAAGCTTTCGTTTAATTTTTAGTTAACGCAGTAATTTCCATTAATTCTTTCATTATTAGCTTTTTTTGTTTTATAATTAATGTATGAGCATAATATTATATGAAATCATCTCATTCAACTTTGATTCATTGTTTCGTACAAAAGAAATGTTAAATCAAATTTACAAACGAAAAGTCGCGGGATTTTGATATAGACAAGACAATCAACCATGTAATCTATAATAAGCGAGCAGAAAATATTTGTAATGATTTTAACTTTATTTCTTATTATACACTTCCATAAAATTTACCAAAAACACTTGAGTATGAACGTGTCGTATATCCCTATTTGTGAGGCTGAGCCAAAGTCAAATACGACTCAAGGTTTTTTGAATTCGCTGAACAATAATGAAATGATGACAACAACTGCCATAGCAATAGTGGCGACTTCGTACTCCACATGTACATTCCAACGATAAATATTAAACGACTTTTCTGAGTATTTTTTTGGACTTGCGTCACAGCCCTCATAACTACTCCATGGCCATTATATAACAATTTACGGGTAAATTATTTGATTAGTGCAAGTTACAAAAGCTTTTATGTGTTTATTTGGTTGTTCTGTAATCAGTTCATTATCTACCTTGAAAGAGCGAAGTCAGAAGGTTGTGATAAATGAAAAAAGTTGTAACAGTAAATTGGCGAATACTTCAAGAAATTATAAAATTTCCATTTCAGGTCATTCTACAGTTCCGATGTAAATGTAGTGAGAAAGGTGGAAAGAGATAAAATTAAAGAAATTAATTGAGATAAAGCAAGTTGTTACATTTTTTGAATCGTTTAGCATCAAGTAAATGCATCAAAACATTAAATTGCGCTTTCGAATTAAGTTATATGTTAAAAATCAATTTTTAAACATTCTACGAACGAAGCTCAACTGGGTATGATGTCTCACGGTTAAATTGTTCACTTCACAACGACAAGAGCTGAAAGAGCTTTTCCGAGTGCCGCATTAAGTTTCACATGCTTCTTACTAGAGTCAAAAGTAGTTTACTTTCGCCCCTCAAAGTAAACATTTTTACTTTCGGCTCGAATATGAAGCATGTAAGCGTGAAAAACATACTAGATACTTTGGAGCAGGGCCTTTTTTTGGAAAATCGTATTTCCAATTTATTATTTGGAAAATTTTTGGAAATACGATTTTCAAAAATATTCCCTGCTCGGGAGACTGAAGGCGTTTTCGATTTTTCATGGTTCGGTTGAAATTTTCTCGGATTTTCTTCCCGCCCGCTACATAAAAAATATTGTTTTTTTTTTTTTTTATTTTATTTATTCTATTAATATTTACATTTTTATAATAAATTAAGTTTCAGTGTGCGTTGCACATTAAAGAATCATCATCATCACACTTTATAGACCGTTTGTACCTTTCGGTGTGAGGTCTTTACTACTGATCATGGACCACCCTTCTCCATACTCCCCTATCCTGTGCCAAGGAGATGGTTTGTTCGCCTAGAGAAAGTCCCCTAACTTCTAAATCGGATTTAATTGAGTCTATAAACCTTCTCCTTGGCCTACCCCTGGGACGCACACCCGGGACTTGAGCATCCAATATCCTCTTTGGTAGCCTGCTATTACCCATCCTCTGAACGTGCCCGTACCACCGCAGACGACTAATCCTTGCCGCCTCTTCCACTGATGTAACCCCTAAGTTTTCCCTGATGTCGTCGTTCCTAATATGATTGTCCCACTGTTCCCTCCGATTTACTCTTGCTATGCTCCTAAGAACCCTCATATCAGAAACCTCCAGGTCATGCACAAGGTATCCGCAGTCCACCCAACTTTCACTACCGTATAAAATCGTTGGTCTGAAGATTGACCTGTGAATAGCTAGCTTTGTGCCACTACTTAACTCCTTTTTGTTGAACACATACGACCTCAACTGACTGGCCACTGCATTTCCCATTCTTCTCCTTTCTTCAAATTCCCTAACTAACTTGCCATTCTCCGAAAAAATGGCTCCTAAATATTTAAACTCAGAGACCTGTTCCAACTGCTCCCCATTTAAACTGCAAACTACATCCTTCCGGGATTTGCCAATATGCATAACTTTAGTTTTACTGACACTTATTTTCATGCCGTATTCCTCACATGCAGCATTCAGGCAGTCTAAATTCTCCTGCAAATCCTTGGCATTATCTGCTAATAGAGTTAAGTCATCCGCATAGGCCAGGATTTTCATGATTACTTCCCCCACCTTCACATTCCCTTGCAAATTCGCTTGCCTGATAATCTTGTCCATAAAAATTATGAACAGAAGAGGGGAGAGACAACAACCCTGACGAACTCCCTCATTAACTTCGAAAGCCTCACTAATTTCACCATCTATCCTTACCGCAGCCTTGCTCCCTGAGTAGATGCGTTTGATAGCGCCCAATAAACTTCCATTAACCCCGTATTCGCCAAGTACCTCGAACAGCTTTTGCCTCGGTACCCGATCGAATGCCTTTACTAGGTCGATGATGCACAAGTATAAATCAATATTTCTCTCAGAGAGCTTTTCTATAACCTGCCTGAGACAAAAGATCTGATCCTGACAACCTCTCAGAGGTCTGAAACCACTCTGAACCTCGTCAAGAACATCTTCCACTATAACCCTAACCCTGTCTACTAGCACACTTGTATAAACCTTCCGACCACGCTCAAGAGTGAAATCCCCCTGTAGTTGGTAAGGACTTTGCGGTTACCCTTCTTGAAGATCGGAGCAATAACACCGAAGCTCCAGTCAGCGGGTACTACTGAGGACTTCAATGCTAAATTGAAAATCCTACAAAGCCATTGAACCCCCCCCGGCCCGCTATTCTTAATAAATTCTGTCCTAATTTCGTCTATACCTGCGGATTTTCCTGCCTTCAGCCTGCTGACCTTTCGTGACACTTCCTCTAATGTAATTTCCTCCTCACCCTCCAAGCTACGGCCCTCTTCCCTGTCAAGGCTTGTTACGGGATTGACAGAGGCGAATAGATCCTGAAAGTAATCCTGCCAGGTTTTCAGGACCTCACCCTTATCTGTAACTAATTCGCCATCTTTACCCAAAATGCTACCGCAGCCCTCCTTTTCACCACCACGCCTAATATCCTTGATTGCCGACCAAAATTTTTTACCCCTTCCTTGACCAGCCTCTTCCAATTCCTCCCCAAACTTTTTCCACGACCGATCCTTCGCTTCCTTGACTAGAGTCTTAACCGTCTGCCTGCAAGCCCTGTAAGCCTCATGCTTTTCGTCCGTCTTCTCCTGTAACCAAATCAAATACAGCTTCCTTTTCTCTAATACCGCCTTTTTGATATCTGCGTTCCACCAGCCTGTCTTTTTGTTTCTACCCCCACTAGAGACACTACCTAGACATTCCTCAGCTACGCCCAAGACAAATTCCTTAAAGTTTGCCCACTCACCCTCAATGTCTACGCAGTCCGGAGGAAGCCTTTCGAAAGCTTCGCTGAATTTTGACATAAAGCGAGACTTAACTTCCTCGTCCCTGAATTTTCCCACACGAAATTTCCGAACCACCACTTTTTTCCTTTTAGCCTGACAGAGTTTACTAACAGAGAGATGGGTACCCAAAAGGTAGTGGTCTGAGCCAAATGTGAAACCCCTGAAAACACGTGTGTTCCTGACTTCCTGCCTCCTGTCCTGCTCTATAACCATGTAATCAATTATTGACTTGTGCCCAAACTATTATTAACGTAAGTGTACCGATGGATCCACCTATGCCTAAAGAAAGAGTTGGTTACTGCCAGCCCATTGAAATCGCAGAAATCCAACAACCGCTTTCCGTTTGAGTTTAAAACATCCTCCCCGAATTTGCCCACTACCCTTTCATAGCCGCCACTGGTCTTACTGTTTCCTATTCTCGCGTTGAAATCCCCCAACAGAATCACACACTCACTACCTTTTCTGCTGACAACATCCCCTAACTGCTCGTAAAAGGTGTCAAGATCGCCAGCACTGCTCCCCTCGCACGGGCTATAAACACTAACCAGCCGATAAATACCTCCTGTCAGCTTAATGGAGACCCACATGATCCTTTCACTTACATACCGCACGTCCAAAACAAACTTTTCTAATTCCCTTTTGATAGCCATTCCAACTCCCCAGTTCGCCCTACCAGACTGAACACCAGCCGAAAACACTTTATAACCGCCCACCAGTTCTTCGCGCTGCCCTTTCGTCCTAATGTCGCTCAACGCTAATATATCTACACCATAATCCATTGCCAAGTCCACCAACTCACCCTTGCGACCCCTAAAACCCCCATTAACGTTTAGCCTTCCAATAAACAAAC
>CM055406.1:57898657-57912726 GCA_029228625.1 Pseudolycoriella hygida
TAGAGAACACGTGTTTCAGGGTTTTAGGGGAAAACGACTTAGTCCTTGGATATAAGCTTTTCTAGATTTGAATGGTCTGAGACGTACTTCGGTAGGGCCTTTGACATTACCTTGGGTAATTTCTTTGGATCTTTGAAATTCTTACAGTTATAAAAGAACAGAAAACGTTGGATTGTTTGCTTATTTGTATATTTAAATACGTTCGAGTCTCTTTGCCACATGTATTCTGTTTGCCACATCTATTCTGATACGTACGGGTCTTTGGTTATGTTTTCCAATTGAAAACGGTAACAGTCCGCCCCGTTAGTCACCTTACGAAGTATTTTTAAATCATCGGCAAATCCGAATGAGATTTTCAACGATGCAATTAAATCATTAATAAAAATTATAAATAAAAAAGGGCCAAGAATCGATCCCTGAGGAACACCTGACATAGGTTGAATCCTTCTTGAGCGCCCTCCACCAATGGCAGCAAACTGCGAGCGACTTGATAGGTATGAAGCAAACCAATGAATCATTAAAACCGGATTTCCTCAGTTTCAATAATAACAGATCATGACGTATCCGGTCAAATGCTATCTATAAACGAATTGAATAGCTTATCAAAGATCAACCTTTCAAAAATTTTAGATATAGCACAGATTATTGAGACAGGCCCTGTAGTTTGCAACATCATGTTTATCCCCATCCCTATATATAGGTGATATGAAACTCGTTTTCCATACATCTGGGAAACGTCTTTCACATAATGACTTGTTGAACAGAATGCACAATGGTTTTGCCAATGAATCAGCTAATCTCATGTAAAACATCATTGGGATAGCATATGGACTTGAAACTTTATTTACATCGAAACTTTTCAGAATTTTTTGGATATCTTCAATGGTTAATGAAATATCCGAGTTATAGCTCGAATCATCGTTTATCGGTTCCAAGATATCATTTAAATTAATTGATTGTATCATAGACAGATCTAAAGAACTTTGCAAATAACTCACAGATTGACGTTCGGTAGGTAGCAGACTGATCACCAAGTCTCATGTGGTTAGATAAGGATTCGTTTTCTTTACTGACTTAGTAAAAGCAAAGAAACACTTGGTATTCGACTTCATTTTTACCTCACAATCATCATTGTACAGGGACGGAAAAGTGAAAACCGACAAGTTTCTGATTTGTATGGTAAATTCGGAACGGGTTGGCTCAGTGGTAGCGTACTGGCCTTCCACCAAGAAAACCCGGGTTCAATCCCCGTGAAGGCAAATTCTGTATAGGATTTTTCTTCAATGTCTAGCATGAAAGCAACGTTCCTAAGTGTACCCAAGCTTCCCAACACGGGTAGTTGAGGAATTTAGTGCCCTCAACGAACCGTACACAGAAGAATGACATGAATGACGCAACCCATTCACGATGAATTCTGTGTACAAAATATCTGAGTCTAAAAAGTATAACTTTAGGCGGAGATATAAATAATTAGCACTGAAAGAAATCCTATGGTGTTGCTAGCCTATAGGCGTGGTTCGGAATTCACGTTAAGCATGTGGTCCACACTCACCAACCCGCACTGGCCCGCGTGGTGTTTCATGGCTAAATACCCCTAATTGGGAGGCCTCATCCAGCAATGGATAATATGGCTACATTATATATATATATATGGTAAATTCGTATGATAAATCAGAAACTTGTCGGTTTTCACTTTTTCGTTACTTTAGTTAGAAAAACAGTTTTTGATCTCTGTTTTGACTCTTTTCCTCAAGTGTGGAAATTTCTTCTGATTAGTACTGTTATTACATTTCTTCATTGCCGCTTTAGCCCGAGCTTTTTTCTTGATTAATTTTATAAACTTAGCCGTAAAATATAGCGGGTAATCTCTGGGTGAGGGCGTCACTTTGGGAATAGTATCTATGAAAGATTCTACAACCTCATAGAATCTAGAAACTGCACCATTGGTGTCCAAACATCCAAATTCCACCTCCCATTCAATCTGAGAAAGCTGCTCATTTAATTCCTCATAGTTTGCCTTATAAAAGTTAGTCTTCGCTGATCTATTTTCATGTAAGCATTTTAAGGGACTAACGTCCACATTAACAACTAAGGCTGGATGATGGTCATCCTCTTGACATCTATCAACTTTAATCTTGTTCTGGTCAATATGTGATAATACCGGATCGAGCGTTTTACCCCTGGCATTATGAACCAAACTATACTGGTTTAGGTTACATAATGATTGCAGGTTGAAAAGCTCCTGCGTTATACGCTTATCGAACAAAGTTTGTTCATTTAAGACGGCCTCATAAACGCTTGACTGATTTGACCATACAACTTGGGTCACGCTTACAGCTTCGGAACGCAAAAAATTCATTTGAAATATTTTATATTTCATTAAAAAAATGCGTCACAGATGCCGGGCCCTCCGAACGAAAAATTTGACTTTGCGCAATGTATGGAGTACGGGTAGGCAAATTTTTGCGAGTAAAATCTATTGTATATATATATCGGTAAATCTGTCATCGAATTATATAAAGAATTTTTTTTGACCCGCCGCCAAACCGAAGCGCGGCTGCTACTACTTCCATGGGCGAAAATCCCCTCAATTTACTCTACAACATATCAAAAGTTTTTTTTGAGCCCCCGCCTATTTTCCGCCATTTTGGCGGTTAAGCCAATACACTACACACCCAATCCAACAACTTTCTCTTTGACACCAAACCTCTATCTCGAACGCCCAACCTTTGTCTCATAGATAATGTTCTACCATACACATTACACACACAAATACATACAGATGGGCTTTATATGGCTCCTTTCAAAAGCCTTGGCGCCCAAACGTGGCCGGTGCCACTCCCTCTTTAGATCCGGACGAAGAAAGAAGTTCTTCGAAAAGGGGTCTTATGCGTTTACCACGACGTTTGTAGCCAGTCGAATTTCGTCCCGGGAGTAGAGGGGGAGCACCGATCATGGTCCTTATATGACGAATCAGCAATAAAAAAAAAGTCCGTCCGTCCGTCCGTCTGTCAACACGATAACTCGAGTAAAACTCAACCGATTTTCAAAAACTCTTCTTTACCTGAAAGGTAATCGAAAAATCTTTTATGGGATTGAATCTGGGCACTGTCGTCCCAAGGGCCGTTTAAGTGGTTTTTGGTCTTTTGTGCATAACTCGCGTAAATCTTTTTCGATGTTCATAAATTTGTTTTTGTTTGAAAAAACTGGGCATAGCCAACAACTTATGGAAGAAACTTTTTTGAATTTGAGTCCTTGGACTTAGCTAGGGCACTAAAATCGAGTCTCCGCTAGGGCTCTATGTGTTTTTTGTCCAAAACTCGGGCAAATCTTCTCCGATTTTTCAAATTTTTTTTTGTTTGAAAGACCTGTGCATAGCCGACAATTTATTGAAGAAACTTTTTTGAATTTGAGTCCTTGGACTTAGCTTGGGCACTAAAATCGAGTCTCTGCTAGGGCTCTATGTGTTTTTTGTACAAGTAGAGAATCATAAGTTTGTGCAATGTTTTGTTTTACCTCTTTTCACGGAAAAAACCGGTTTTACATGAACAAAATATATGCGGATATGTGAAAAGAGAGATAAAAGAGAAATGAGAAAGATGCACAAGCTTATGATTCCATTCCTGTACATAACTCGAGTAAATTTTCTCCGATTTTCAAAATTTTTTGTTTGCTTGAAAGATCTAGGCATAACCGACAGTTTATAAAAGAAACTTTTGCCTGTGCTTAGCGCTCGAGTGGGCCATGTCGGTCCTAAGGTCGGCCCTAAGCAAAAAACAATTTTTTTTTTGCTATGTTGCAGACGAAATTGAGGGAAACATAAAAATGGAATTGTGTGTCCGAGGCCGTTACTTAGGGCCCTAGGTCGGTACTAAGGTCGACTCTAGCCCAAAAAATGGTTTTTTCTATATTGTAGAGAAAATTGAGTGGAACATTTTTCTATATTTGGGGGTCAATTTTGTGCTTTCGGAAAGGTTTTTTTACATCGTTTCTTCGGACGAATTTTTCAATATTTCCCTATCGGCAATTTCCAATACAACTTAATGTGGACGTAATTTCATACACTTAAGAGTAAAGGCAATATTTACATTCGAGTCTCTTCGTAACATCAACTCTGTTTGCCGTATGAATTCTGATACGTACGGGTCCCTTCATATGTTTTAAAATCTCATAAGGTGTAGAACGCCCACCCAAAGGTCCCTGGAAAATTTCAAGAAAAGTTATTCAGCCGTTTTCGAGCCAGAGCCGAAAAATAGTTTTTCATACAAATAGCAATGAAAACCAGGAACCCACTAACTATGTAACTAACGTAGGATGTCTTCATTAACTTTGTATTCTATGAAAATGCACTTGTGTATTGAAAATAATCATTTTCTAAATGACATATCTACGGATAGAATTTTCCGCAGAATCCGGGAAAAATATTTTTTCGGGGGGTACGTCGCAAGGGGGAAGTCAACACTTTGCTGTTATATGATTCCGCAGTCTACGAAAACATTTTTTCCTAATTCTCTGGTCGTATGTGGGCTTGCGTCACGGACGCATTGCTACCGCGCGCCCATGACGAAATGCTTCAAAAGGGATGAAGATGAATATAATAAAATTTCGCTAAATTAGTGATTACGTCTTCACCTAACCGTGTTGGAAATTGCCCAGAAATCAATATTGAATAAACCCTTCCGAAGTAGCGGTGTGAAAAACATTTCCAACACGCACTGAATTCTCCGAACTGCGGCCGACCCGAAAGACCCATACTTTCATTGCCGAAAATGTTCCCTTCAATTTTATCTACAGCGAAACACAAAAATTTTTTTAATATTGGGACCAATCTGGAGCCCTAAGGAGAGAACTGTTACTTCCATGGACAAAAACATTCCCCTCAAACAACACATCACAAAAGTCCTCATTATTAGGATTAAGGAAGAAACTTGCATAATTACCTCATAAACGTCCACTTACTTTCGTTCTTATTGGTAGCAACCTTGATGGACACCTACATTTTCTAAATTTCTCTTGAAAAATCCTCAGACGCAATTGTAGTTAGTTGGACTTGATCTTGCGTGGGATATGGAATATCCTTTTTCATGTAACAGGTCAGTAATAACATGTTTGGCGCTATGATGTCTTGCAGTGATTAAGAGGTTACTCGACGGACAGCTTCCAGATACATGAGCGATCGTTTCTTTCTCTTTGCCACATTTGCGACAAAGGCTGGAGGTCTTTGAGACACCTGGTACACTGTACCATTGTCACACGATTTCTAAGAAAATCTGATTTTGGTCAACTCTGTTTGTGGGTACAATTAGCTTTGTCATTTCATTTGTTCAAACGCATGCTGGTGCGGATATCATCTACTGTCTTGTGTGGCTCATTCACATGCATCGATTGTTATTATCATCCCCAACGTTATTTGAAACACAATATGATGCAATAGTGCAATTATTAAATATTAAATTTCTTTTTACAAAAAATCAGCGCGCCTAAAATGAATTGAAATCTCTTTAAACACACCGATCACATTTCACACAATGGTCGCTCAATGAAAATCAAAGTGCAAAAAATATCCGTCCACACATTGTAAGTCTTCTAAATTATAATCATAATCCGAACAAAACAACACTCTCTTACGACAAACAAAAAATTATTCAACTCATCAAACAGAAGCCCGCCAAGTAAAATACAAAACATTTATGATTTTCTACCCCAATAAACCCTTGTTTGTATAGCACGATTATAACGACATTCTTCATTTTTGGTATCTCTTTTACAGCATTCTTACACAAATTCAACAAAAAATAAATAAAATGAAATTAATTTAAGCTTGTGGCTTTGTACTTCCTGTCTGGTAGCTGAGGATACCTCAGCGCATCATAATTTATTGCCTATTAAATTTCATTAAGTTTTCTGTTCCTATTCCAAAGCAATTTTCAATTATTCGATTAATGTCTGGAACAAAGCAATTATGGTGTCTTTTCTGGGGTTTTGTTGTGAAATTGATGGGTTATATGTGATACAACACAAACGTTTGTTCATTATTCGTTATAAAAAACGCAACGCGCACATTTTGCATTTATATTGCACGCACGATCACTGGGTTGTGAAATGAAAATTGAATAAATATTTAATGAAATATTTACTCGACAAATGATTCTGAGAGCAAAAATGTCAGCATCCATAGAATAGTGATAAAAACTTGCTTAAAAACTTGCTTCAAATGTGAGGTGCGGTAGATACTTATGAGTTTGCGAGGTTCTTTCCCACCAAATAGGGCACTTTGCGAGCTTTCAACTTCTCGGAATTAGTATTTCTACAAGAAACTTTCAATTTGTCAAAAATGAACAATTTCGCGTCAAGTTTAATTTTCTTCCAAAAACACCAAGTGTACCAGAAGTTGAAAACTCGCGAAGTCGCCTAAAGGACATTAATTGGGCGGCTTAAGAGCAGAGGAAGAAATAGTTTTATATTTTATGCAACTTTTGGTAAAAACTTTGTCTTACACGCCGATCAAAGGAGGGATAAACGATTCTTGAAACTCAAGTCTCAGACTAAAAGAAATCTTGAGAAAATCATGAGGAGTTAAATTTGTAAAATGTGAAAAAAAACTAAAAAATCTTTAAAAAAGGGTCACAAGAGATCTTCGATTATATCACATGTTTTTTGGGCAAATTTGACTTTCTGTTCACGGCATGGCAGCGTAAATCGAATGGAACCGTTTCATGGCTTCGGATTTAAGTTCCAACAAGCCGAAACAATCATTTATAGATGTACATATACTACTGATTTTTTGCAATTAGCCGACAAAACGTATGCAGGGAACCCGCACGCGTCAGAATAGATGTGGCAAACAGAATAGATGTTGCAAAAAGGTTCGAACGCATCTAAGTAAATGTTGCTTTAACTCTTAAGTCAAGAAATTACGTCAACATTAAATCCCTAAAATCCCTAAAGAATCTCAAAAGAGCACTTAGGAGAGGCCTCTGATCAATACTTCCATGAACAAAAATATTCGCACCTTTTTCCTCTGCAACACTGCACAAAAACCTCATAATTAAAGAAATATTCACTAAAGATCACCAAATATCGTGTGTGGTCGCGTATCGTGAGTAGGGCCCACACTGAGGACTTTACAGCCCGCACCACTCAGCAGATTTTCACTAATTTAATTTTCGTGATTTTCTGATGTCCATATCTTTTATTTAAAACCTTCACAACCACTTTTTTGACAACTTCGAAAGTTATTAACTGATTTTGCTTAAATTCAATTCCCTAATCACACTTTCAATTAGGGTAACGATTTTTGAATTGGAATAAATTGGAACGCAGTCGAATTTCAACCATAATGACAAATGTTTTCTTACAAATAACGGCGAATGTTAAATTGGAACGCCTAATTTTCAGTTTGGAACGCTCATTGATTAATTCGTTTGAAATCAAAATCAGACTATTTTTTGATTTGGAACAATAACAATGGAAACAATGCATTCCAATTTAAAGTTGTTCCAATTCAAAAAACGTCACCCTACCTTTCAGGGAAAAAAGTTTTTGAAAATCGAGCAAGTTTTACTCAAGTTATCGATCGATGATCGATGCTACTCTTTACTTCTGGGTCGAAATTGGGGTGGTTACAAATGTCGCGTCGTGATAAACGCATAAGACCCCTTTTTAAGAATATTGCATTTATAAATATTTGCGCATTGTTGCTTGAGCATTGCATGGGCCAAACTTTTAAATACCAAAGGGTTTACTCAACTTAACAAGTCGGCTGCGTGAATGGAAATGGAAAATGTGTCGGCGATGGCTTGAAATACGGCTCCCATGACTGGGTTACATCATTAGGTAGATTTATTATACTACCGAATCTTAGGATACAATTCATTACGTATTACTTTTTACTATGAACGTGTAAGCTCTTATTTCAATTATTTTGTCATTGACATGACGCTCAGACATTAACACACCTAGAACAGTTGCGTTATGGTGAAGAAGTTCTCTCAGAAGAGGAGGGGAACATTAGACAGTCAATCAGCGCTTGAGGCTCTTGATAGCCAGAGATTCTTATCATTACTAGCTCTGAAGTGCAGAGAATCTCTCCAGCTCATTGCAGCTCGATACGAGACGAGCTTAATATGGATTCTTGGCCACAGCGACTTCATAAGTAACGAGATAGCAGATAGCCTGGCCCGTGAGGAGTCAGTTATTGGTCTCGCGGGACTGGAACCAGGCGTTGGGGTCTCAACAGCAACGTTTCAAAGTTGGATAAAGGGATGGAAGTGAAAGAAGCACCATCTCTAAATGATGAATTGCATTTTATTGTCTTCTATCTTCTAGATGACATGGAAAAAGAGTGTCTATGACTGCTGTCATAGACCTCGTTAAAAAACCATCAAAACGTTACAATACAATAAATTAAGCGTATCTTTACAAATGTCTAAATAAGCGGGACTTTAATCGAATCGTAGGAGTTCTTACAAGGTATTTTCAACTTAAATCTCATCTCCACGTTCTGGAGTATTCTGAAATTACTGAGCATTTTCTTTGTAAAAGTCCGGCGCACATTATGAAGAGAGCGAAATATTTTGGCTCATATACTGTCAAATATGAGTACAACTACTCCTGGAATATCATGGGCGCGCGGTAGCAATGCGCCCGTGACGCAAGTCTTACACGCCAAAAAATTCACAAGAAATTTTTTCGTAGACTAAGGAACATATATACAGGAACTTTTTGACTTCCCCCCCGAGCGACGTACCCCCCGGAAAATATTTTTCCCGGATTCTACGGAAAATTTTAGGCCGAAGTGCCTTTTCACTCATTAAAATCGGTTCAGGCGTTCCGAAGATATGAATTAAACAATTTTGCTATTTTGTATGGAAATGGACTCAAATCGAATATTTTTAACTAGTCAATTTGGTAAACCTTTCTTTCTTTCTTTCTTTCTTTCTTTCTTTGTGGCAATTTTTTTTTGACGTTGTAAGGTTTTGAAAGTTTCATGAAATGTATTCCGTATCTCTAGAACTATGAGAGTTAGAAAGTTGGTTCCAAAGGCGAAGTTGTAGAGAATTAAATTTAAACGAACACGTGTTTCAGGGTTTTGGGGAAATATGGCCCAATCCTGGTATATGGTCACTTCCAGAATTTCGTCTTTTTTATGGCAATTTGTGGCAGGATGACCCAGATCTCCAGAACTATGAGATTTAGAAAGTTGGTTCCAAAGGCGAAGTTAGAGAGAATCAAATTTAAGCGACACGTGTTTCAGGGTTTTGGGGAAATATGGCCCAATCCTGGTATATGGCCACTTCCATAATTAGGCAGGCTGACCCAAATCTCCAGAACTATGAGAGTTAGAAAGTTGGTTCCAAAGGCGAAGTTGTAGAGAATTAAGTTTCAGCGTACACGTGTTTCATGGTTTTGGGAAAATGTGGCCTAATCCCGGGATAACGCCACTTCCAGATTCCAGAGGGATGATTCATACCTCTAGAACTATGGCAGCTAGAAAGTTGTTTACAAACTTACAAAAGTACTGATATCCGCAAAAAAACCCCTTACAGAGGAGGTGTGGCGCAAGTCTTTATGCCTGCTTACAAAAGCTGTGAAATCAGAAAAGTGTGACGCATTAAGCATCTAAGGTAAAACTATTTTCTTCCAGTTACAAAAGTTCTGAAATCAGAGTGGGGTGACGCATTAGGCTTCGATTCGCAACAAAAATTTTTAAACAAAATTATGTTGAGTTCAAACAATTGCGTCACAAATGCCAGACCCACCAGCGGAATAATTTTTCAACACTCAGTTTTTAGACGCAAAAATTAAAATTTACCCTAAACGATGTAATAAGAAATAAAAGTCAAATTTTCGCAGCGTAAAAACTGAAAGTACAGAAAAATTGTTTCGTCGTTGGGTCTGGCATTTGTGACGCAATTTTTTGAACTCAACATAATTTTGTTTAAAAGTTTTTGTTGCGAATCGAAGCTTCATGCGACACCCCCCTCTGATTTCAGAACTTTTGTAACTGGAAGAAAATAGTTTTACCTTAGATGCTTAATGCGTCACACTTTTCTGATTTCACAGCTTTTGTAAGCAGGCATAAAGACTTGCGTCACACCTCCTCTGTAAGAGGTTTTTTTGCGGATCTGAACTCTACTAAAAGGTTGTAACTGAATGTAAAATCTCTTGAAATCGTAAATTACAACTCTAATCCAATAAAAAAATCAAAGGCGGTCTAGGTGCAGGAGTCTTTGAGGGCTCCACCCATCGACTCTAATCTAATGTAACTAAAATTAATTGTAATTACTGGAAAAGATGTAAAATAACCATACGAAATAATAAAAAACTTTATCACATCGGAAGGAATATTCCATATATTAAATGTTTCCGTATATAAGGGATATGCAGTACCTTATTTTATGTATTAGGTGCTGCCTAGGGACTTTCATTTTACCTTAAATTGTTATTATCCTAGAACAAAATGTTTTACTCTAGAAATTACAAAAAAACCACGGACCCTCGAGTTATTATCAAACTATGCTAACCACTCGACCACCGCATCTTCATAAAACAACGAAATGCTATTTGTATCGTTACAGCTAACGTGATTGAATTTAAAATGTACATAAAGCGTACGACACAGTATGCCTCTGTTTCGAATTACTACATATACAACGAATTTCGTTGTTATCAAAGACAAAACGTACAATCGTAGTATGCATGCGAATGCCACGTATTTCTTTTTTTCATTATAGAAAAAAATCAAAATTTTAAATTAAATCATTCACCGTATGATGTGTGTATGTTACAAAAATCGAAAAAAATCGAATTACAAGTAATTCCTCATTGAAAAAAAAAATTCATCCACCAAGATTCGAACATTGTGCACTGAATATGAAAAAATTTGAAAAAAAAAATCCTACGCTCTAGCCCGCACGGCTACCTAGGCTTCGTGTGCAAAACGCTATTGTGGCCGATATGATAAAATATTATATGCTACTGTAGAGATACCCTCACATTACACTCTTGTATACATAAGACACATACACGCGTTCGCTTCGCTCACTTGTTCGTGTCTTATATACTCTAGTGTAATATTTGGGTTATCTCTACAGTACCATAATATATAATACTTCATATATGACACCGGGTTCCAATACTCTTTTTACCATACTGTGATTAATAGCACCGGGTGCCAATAGTCTCTTTGTAGCTAATGTCATTACTCGATTTTTGTAACACTTTGTAAAAGAGATCACGAATCTCTTTGACGGGACATTTTATAAAATGAAGCGTTGCCCTCATTTTGTAAAATGACATTAGGTGCCAATAGCCTTAGTATAATAGAGCGATATTGACGTCAAGCGTCGTTAGCCAGAGTATACAAAAGAGACTATTTGCAGACTGTTAGTATTTCTTATATTGGAGGATACGACTTTGTGTCGTTTATATTTCAATAGTTCGGATAAAGAATGGGAGTCGACATACTACCACTACTGAGAAAGTAAAGTATCATAACAGAACGGAACGTGCAAACGGTGGTCATCCATTCGGTTAAATAGCTATCCTGTTTTTGTTGTTTATCTGCACAATGTCAAATTGAACCGATCGTATCATAATGAAGGAAATTCGAACATACACGAATAGACAAACTTACATATCTTACGACTCTAGTTCACTGCGAATAAAAAATGTTTCTTTTTTGTATGAACATTCGTAAAACGTTTTCATTTAAAGCACATTTGATCGGTTGAGACAATTACTTCATTAAACCATTATATAATATATTAAGTACGCAGCAGTTTAGAAATGCCCCTTAATTGCTTTAAAGATCTTACCTTCTCATAAAATAGAAAGAAATTCACATATTTTGCATGTAAACATAACAAAGTCACAAAAATCAAATCCATTCTGAAACGTACGACGATGTTTTGTTAGAAAATCACAATTACTTTGCCGTAAAAGTTCTACTTTATGTTCCCACCATCACCCACATAATAACCTGGATTGCGTGATATGGCGCATTCATAAATATCATAAACCAATCATTGATCATAAAATCTGAAATGAATAATTTACATAGTAAATACCTTTAACAACTTTATGGAATAGAAACATGGTCATTGTGCGATGTTATATAAATTAGAAAATGCTTTTCCCTTACGTTATATTGTTGGATTGTAGGTGAAATCCTGCATTGGTAGAATTTCGAATTCAAACTGTTTTGATAAAGTCACATGAACGTGATTTAGTAAATTCATATTTTTATTTGCTTTTAACTTCGATTGAAAACGGAGAAGAGCGTCAATAAAATAGTTTATTCATTACGAAAACTTCCTTCGACCGAACGTCTTAAAAAATTACGCCCTGAGAAAAATAAGAATTTAACGCTTAGAGGTACTGACCGTTCAGCTTTAGTGATAACTGTTGGCAGGTGTTGGAATTAAACATTTGGATTATTCAAAGAATTCGTCGTTGAGTAAACCCAACTATGAAAAGTCATTCGACACCGACACTTTTCAAATCTCTACGGATTAAAGGCTACAACTCATCTGCCGTAATTTGCATAAGAACTTAGTGATGACATTTTAAGAGAGAATTTCATATATTTTCTCTCTCAAAATGACGTCACTAAGTTTCTTATGCAAATTACGGCAGTCATTACATATTACTTTTGACTATGAACGTGTAAGCTCTTATTTTGTCATTGACATGACGCTCAGACATTAACACATCTAGAACAGTTGCGTTATGGAGATAATTAGAAGAGATCAACATTTCGGCATCTAGTGCCAATCTTCAGTCAAGTCATGCACCTTGATATGCTGATGGACGTGATGTACAAAGTGCTGACGTAGTGGCGGCAGATGCCAACACATTGTTACTATGTAATGTGAGGCTTTTTAGTTCGATTTAAACTGTTGCACACATATCGATTTACCGTTCTATCTAATGATAGCAAATACAATATGTTGCAGGGACTAAAATAAGGAACATCGCAGGTGGGAAAATACCCACCTGCGTCCCCATCTGCCCATTTTGCCCACCTGCGGATTCAAAATTGCCCCGAACACAAAATTTTTCGCTAAATTTTAACCTTACAACGTCCACCATTGCCTTATCTTGAGGGTGCTGACATCAAATGAGATTTATTAATTAAAAAGAGAGTTGCAAAAATATTACAAGTAAAAATTGCAGTAAAAAATTCCGAGCCAAATCGTTAACATCGTTTAGAGGCGCCAAAATTGGTTCTCGGTTATCGAGTTAGAAATTCTTGTCCACGGTGTGCTATGTTAGCATCAGGGGATGCTCAGCACCCTTCTAGATATAGCACTACAGTCCACAATAGAAGCCGTCTTTTCAATTGAAAAACTTGATTTGGAATTTGTTTTGTACGTGTTGGTCATAGTCAATCGAAAATCGTTTACTCAGTTTGAAGCAATTGTACAAAGTGAAAAGACTACTACAAAGTGAGGAACCGTCCGTCAAAATAGAAAAACGCTACAAAATTTCTGCGAAACGCTAATATTTGAATGAGTGTTTTCCGTCAAGTTTCACTGCATAAAAACTCAGCCGATTCTTGAAAATTGTCTAGCCATAATATCTTCAACCTTTTCTTGATTCACTTCGTCACACAATGCAGCCTTCTATCATCATCTAGTGCAGGTCGTGCAGGTCACACCTTACTCTGAAAATATTTCTTTTGCGCCCCTACGCCACAAATTTTGGCGCCCCAGCGTTTGGAATTTTTACGCCCTTTCGTCAAATTACCCACCTGCGAAAAAATCCTTATTTTAGCCCCTGATATGTTGGCATCTGCCACTATAAGATCGCATAGGCTTTGATGAGCGAAGCTCTTGAGTTAACTTTGGAGACAATACACTAAGAAAGAATAAGAAATGTTTCATACAAAACTTCAACAGATGGCAGCTGTAACTATTTCCGTTACACTTCGCTAGTCCAATCAATACCTCTAACCGAGACAACGCCAATCAAGCCCATCAGCATATCAAGGTGCATGACTTGACTGAAGATTGGCACTAGATGCCGAAATTTTGATCCCAAACAAACATTTTTAAAGATTCAGT
>CM055406.1:57913226-57961612 GCA_029228625.1 Pseudolycoriella hygida
GGGGAACTTGGAATACGGGGAACTTGGAATACGGGGAACTTGGAATACGGGGAACTTGGAATACGGGGAAAGTTGAATACGGGGAAAGTTGAATACGGTGAACGTGGGATACGGGGGAAGTGGAATACGGCGGAAGTGGAAAACGGTGAACGTTGCATACGTTCCGTGGAGGAGGTGGGACACGGGAGAAGTGGTATAAGGGGAACTTGGAATACGGGGAAAGTTGAATATGGTGAACTTTGCATACGGTGAACGTGGAATACGGTGGAGTGGAATACGAAGAAATAAAATTCGGGGAAAGTTAAATACGGCGAACTTGGAATGCGGTGAACGTTGAATACGGGGTAAGTCAAATACGGGGGAAGTGAAATACGGGGAACGTTGCATACGTTCCACGGAGGAAGTGGAGTACGGGGGAAGTTGAAACATTACGCATCATTATTTAAAACGAAAAAAAATATGGCTCTCTGAATAGACAACACGCGAAAATGATAAAGCCTGCGTAGCCCCTAGGGGCGGGGGTTTCGACTACGTAACCTACCCTTTAATGTTAAAGCGAAAATGATAAAGCCTGCGTAGCCCCTAGGGGCGGGGGTTCGACTAGTTAGAATATAGTCAACAACATTGGCGTTATAGGTGGGCTTTGAGTTGATTAAATAAATTAGGTAAGAATTAAGGGAGAAAAAAAAGTTAAAATTGATTGTCAAAAATTATAAATAAGAATTCATAAGTAATCGTCAAAAATAGAACAAAATTTTAGATAGCAACGAATCCGATAGCTTCTAGTTTCATAGCGCAGTAGATTATTCAAACAATTCGTCTAGAAGTTTCAGCAACGACGTTCGGAATCGGTTGTGCGAAATGGTCGGATCGATTTTTCTTGCAGCAATGTAAAAAACATGTAAAAAACAACTTATGCCATTACAAGTACTACAAAATAGAGTCCTAAAATTCATTTTTAATTTTTCGATGCAGTATCCCTCAGCAGAACTTTATTTAAACACTCAAATATTACCTATAAAAGGAATATATGATTGGCAAACTTGTATATTTATTAAAAATATACTAACAAAAAAATGTTTTCATAATATTATTTTAATGCATAGCGAGCGGTATTGTTGTGTTACATTGACGGTTCATCGCCAATGTATACATAAAATAAATACCACGAAATTGCACGAAACTGTGTAAACTGCACGAAACCACTTATAAGCTGCACGAAACCATGTAAATCTAGTCACTGTGTAAGGTATGAAACGCTCTCATCGTACTAAACGAAAAACATGGCCGCTTTGTTGTTGTCAAAGCGAACGTGTGGAAAATATGTGAAATTTTTTGGTGTGTTTTCAACATACCGCTCGCTTACGCATTAAAATTTTGAACTGAATTGGCTATGATATGCAGTTGTAACACATCTGCGATTACGACACCTCGCCTTTGGCTCGGATATCGCAAACTTTCGCAGATGTGTTACAACTAAATTACATAGCCAATGCAGTTAATAACTATTACAACCAGTTACTCATAGTTACAATACGAGAAACGCTGGAAATTTATATCTTAATACGTCAAGAATAAATCTCGGTAAAACAAAGATAACATATATAGGACCTGATTTATTTAACCATCTGCCAATTGAATTACAAAATCCTAATCTAAATAATTCTTCTTTCAAAAAAAGCTAAAGGTCTGGATATTAGAAGCTGAACAAATATCTAAAATTTCTAAACTGAATTCATTTCATACTTCTCTGAACCTGACATAACATCATTCATACATACATGCACACAATATTATTACAAACATAATTAATTACAATATTTTTTATAAAAAAGAACGAAAATTAATCTATTTATTCAAAAACAAATTAAATAATTTAAATAATATTAATTTGAATTAAAATAAATTATTATTGTCAAATTCCTTCAAAGAATTAATTCACTGGAATTGACATTTCTTTAACATTTTTTTTTTCTTTCTCTTTGTTATTTTTATTTATTTACTTATTTTTTTTTATTGTGTTGCCGTTGTCTCTTTTTAATTTTCAGTTGTTGTTTTTATATTATAAAATAAACATTAATTGAGAAAAGGAAAAAAATAACTAATAATAAATAAACAGATAATAATAATAATAATAATAATAATAATGTTCAATAAACAGCAGGCCACATTGAATGGAGAGTTTTGATGCATTCCCAATCTGATGAAATTTTGGTGTCGTAATGCTCGCGTACCGTCATTCAGTGTCATCAATGAACGTAGAAACGCCGAATTGTATTTCGCCATTATTAAATATCGAGTGAACGAACAGTAGTATCGCACTGATGCGTCCGTCGTCTAACTAGTGTCGCTAGACCCACCTGAGTACATCTCTCAGTGTAGGGAGATAGCTCATATGACCCTGTGAGGTGTCTTTTGTTGTTAACAACACCATTTGTTTTTAACACTCTCGATCGTTTTTTGTGGATCGTATTGGCGACAAAATAAGAGATGAAAATTCCGAGAAGGATAGTGGTTTTTGTTGTTAATAAAACTTGTTTTCCTTTATATTCCATTTCGTCTCCCGGGTTTCTTACATTTTCATTTCTCGGCCATTTCTCTTTCGATAATTTTAGCAATTTTGGTCCATGCCACCAAAGTTCGTGATTTTTCAATTCTGATGCATCTAATCCTCTTGATAAACAATCTGCTGGGTTTTGCTTCGACTCGACATGTGTCCAACATTTCGCATCTGTTAGTGAGTGTACTTCTGAGATTCGATTCGCCACATACGTTTTGTGCTTGTCTGGAACTGAGGCTGTCCAACAATAAATTTTTGATATTTTCAATTCTTCGCTTGTTACTTTCATCAAGTCTGCTAGTAAAACTCCGCCACACAATTCTAATCTCGGCAGTCTTACCGTTTGGACTGGAGCTACTCTAGACTTCGCAATCACTAAACTCACTTGACTATTTCCTTGATTGTCAGTGGATTTTACGTAAACTACAGCTCCATATGCCTTGACTGCTGTCAGCGAATCCATGTAACTCGATTGAGAATCCACTGTCTGTGAATCCATACCACCGTGGTATACGAATATCTTCTAATTGTTTTAATTTTTCACGAAACGACTTCCATTCTTTACCTAGTCGGCAATTCAATATCCCACTTTATAAACTTTGAAACATTATTTTTGCTTTAACAATTGCTGGGGAAAGCCATCCCAAAGGATCAAATAGTTTTGCGGCTTGTGATAAAAAGTATCTTTTCGTTAATTTTTCTTGTGTGTTAAATTCAGGAACGGTGTAGAAAAATTTATGGATGGTAATATTCTACCGTTTTGATATGATTGATTACCGTTGAAAATTGCATTTTTTACCGTTACAGCATGCTATTTTGCCTTTTTCCCGCTATTACCGTTATATTTAATTCGAATTAGCAATAGAAAAAAGCACCTACACCAATTGACCAATAGAAAAAAAAATATTACCGTTAAAATTGTTGAGGCCTACCGTTATTGCAAATTGTGGTTAAAAAACGTTAAACTGTGTTTATTTTCCCCTAAGAAACCGTTGTTTTTTTGACATCTACCAATAACTGACATTTTGAAGTTTGTTATCGGTAATCTAGGTAAGTATAACGACCAATCCGTCATATATTGTTTTAATTTAAATTTACTCTCTATTTGGATATTGCTGATTTTCATAAAATTAATTGGTAATATATAAATTCTGAGTAAAAATAAGAAAATAACGGTAAAAAAGACAAATTTATCGTGCGTAGTATATAAAATAATGGTAAAATAATTACGAAATAACGGTAATACCGAGCCATTTATTGGTTAAAGCTGTGTTTTATTGGCAAAATTAGAAAAAACTTTGATGAAACATAACGAAAATTTGGTAAGTTGTTTGCAAATAACGTCGATACAAGTTTTATTATCGTAATAAATAAATAAGGTAATGGTAAAATATTTGCAAAATAACGTTTATAACGAAAGATATATATGTAAAAACTTTGTTTTAATCGTACAATCACCAAAAATGTAGATGAAATCTTAATTATATTGGTAAAATTATTGAAAAATATTAGCTCTAAAGAATTTGATAATGGTAGTTTCTGAAATTAGTGGTCATTCATAAATAACGTTTGACATAAAATAATTTCGGCCGTTTTTTTACCTCCCCCTCTACTTTAAACTACAAAACTAAAACTTCATAAAAACATGCTTCGTGTCAAAAAAAATGTTTTTGCAAAATCTTTGAAACTAGAAAGACTTAATAGATGGACAAATTGCTTCCTTCAATTGCATCTACAACATATAAAAACATTGAAGTTAGTGGGCAGATTTTTTGCGGTAATATTGAATCAAATAAGATATGGACTGCATTTGGAAGAACCGAACCGGAGTACTGATATACGGCGCGGCATCTAAAGTTGTACGGGCTAAAATTATTCGTTTTAATTAAAAACAAAATTTTGTAAAAAAATATTTTTCATTTGTAAAAGTGTAACAGAAACATTTTTTTTTTTGAACATTTGAGTTTTTATTGGAACAAATGATGCTCTTTATTTGTAAAAGCGTTCTAGCGTTATATTTAGTACTTAAGCGTTATATCACGATTTACTTAGCAATAGGCCCATTTGGATATAGGTAAACAAATTGTATTGGTATGCCATTAATAATTAATGGTGAGTTGGAATTGATATTGTGTTACTTTACCAATATTAGTCTTAAGTTATTCTTTAATTTTCTAATATAATTTTCAATATTTTTCGAATTTTCATATATTGCCAATATGAAATCTGCGATTACCAATGTTTTAAAAATTACCAATATTTCCAAGAACTACCAATAAACGTTTCGTTTTACATAAGTTACCAATATATTAAATAATTTACCAATAAGTCGCTGCATCTACCAATATAAATCCAATGATTATCAATATCTGACGTATTTTTATTCATTTACCAATTTTTCATTATAAATCACCAATATTTACAATAAATTAACAATATTTTTAACCCAACTAGCGTTAATGTTATTATACACCAATATCAAATTTTGGAAATACCAATACCGATATAATTAGCAATATATTTTCCAGAAATACCAATTAACACAACAAAATTACTGAACACATATTTTACCAATTGCATTACCGCACTTTCTCTTTACCGTTGTATAATCCTGACTTATCAATAAAAATCATACTTTACCAACGCTGGCAGGTACTTTACCAATATATAATTAAAGTTTTACCAATATCACTTTTTTACCAATAAAAATACGATAATTTTATGATATAACGACTTTTTTGATTTTTTTACCAATAATGATTTATCAATATGAATTCTTTGAAAATAATTTTTTACCAATATTACGTTTCTACCGTTATATCGTCAACATATACCAACGCTAATGTATTTTACCAATAATAAATTCATATGCAACAATAACTTATGTATTTTCAGATTACCGTTATCTTTGTTCAAAAAAGACAATTATTTTTTTTATTCTAACAATTTCTAAAATAAAATAACAATATGTGATTGCCAATATAAAATAAGGAATGAGCATTATAAATTAAACATTTTTAAATATCAGGTATTACCGTTATTGTCATTATTTTTGCCCAGTTTACCAATTTAATTTTGGCAATAACCAATTGAAAGAATAGCTTTACCAATATTCTTACCAATTCTTTTATTTATTTTACCGATATCTCCTTTGTTTTTCAAATTTGTGTGCTTTTCTATTTTTTTGCCAATCAAATATTCTTCTTTGGCAATTTAACTAGCATGATTACCAAAAGATTTTCCAATATTACCAATAAATAGAAAATGCTTATATAATTGTCGGCAATACCAATTGCTTTTTACCGTTATTTATTAGTAGAATTACCAATATAAATAATTGTTTTTACCAAAATCTAAATAGACCTATTGGTAAAAAAAATTATTTATATTGGTATGCATAAAAACAAATTGGTAACTAATAATAATTTCAAAAAACTCCTATTGGTAAATGCAGAAAACCCGTTGGTCGTTAATGTTTTCCCGTTTTTTTTTTGAAGGTGTGGCGAAAATGGCAATTTTTTCACAAGAAAAAAAATGTTTTACACTCAGTCGTCAAAATTGCAAAATGGCGAAATTGGCGAATTTTCGAAGTCAAATTATATTGAATTTTCTTTGTTAAGTTTGACGTTTTACAATTGTGACGACATGAAATGGACGGCCACATTTAATTTCAGGCAGCGGCCCGGCGGGCACGGGCACCATTTGGACGGGTATTTTTTTTTTTAATTTTGGACTAGGGTGGGGAGGGCACGGGCAGAAAAAAAGTGGTGGTTACTTTTTTAATTTTTATCCCTGGGCACCGATTCTCATAATTTTCGTTACATTTTAACAAATTACTCTTAACATGTTTTTCACCTCATTTTAAACGAGTTGTATTCGTGTTTTTTTCCCTTTTTTATTGCTTATGATCTGATCATTGTTTTAATTTTTAATTGACTTCAAGAGTTTTGTGATAAAATGAAAAAAATAAATAACAGATCATTTGATTGAAACATTTTTTGTCAAACCAAGAGAGTGTGCAACGGTGACAAACGACTCGCAGCGTGCAACGGTGACAAACGACAATTAGTGAAACTTATCACCAGTCAATAACTGAACGTCGTTCGGTAAAATATTGACGAAACAATAATGTTAATGTGGTTATGTGAGAAATTAAAACAAAAGATATTGTTTGATTTATAGCAAATTCTAGTGCTCCACATACAAAATACTCATTTATTTCCTGATTACCAAGACCTAAAAAAATGAACTGAAAATCTGAAAAAAAAAGTTTCTAAATGTAATTACTAGTCATACAGCATCATAATGTGTGAAAATGTATACGCTACACCTATAATAATAACATATTAATTAGGACCAATTTCGAGCAATTATAGTACCTCCATTGTTTCATTAGACATTAAACCAAACATCGTTCATTGTTTTCCGCTAAACATTTTTCCTCATTTTTTCTCTTTTCTTTCTTTCGTTTAAAAATATTTTAATTTTTAATTCGAACATACACATTTACCTAGATCGCACTTGCGCTTGCATAATTATAATAGTGAATTGTAAAAATTTAGATGTTCGTATGATGGGAAATTAACAGCGATAGTTAATTTAGCTTGAAAGAAAAGCTACGTTAACCTACGCTTATTCGTAATTTTATTGTTGATGATGTTAAGTTAAGTCATCAAATTTAATATTGAGCAATGGAGGCAATTAAAATTGAGAAATATTTATTCGGAAATTAAGAGTGTTCCTTCCGCGAGAATTTCAGTACATATTTGAACTGTACGAACAATGTGCCTATAATGCGATGGTTTGCCTTGCGAACAAAGCGACAAACGTGTCACCGAGTGAACATGTTAGCACCTGACTCTTTTAGTCCTAGTTTTTCAAGTCCTTCACAAGTAAACGAGTAAAACTCACGTAATTCAACTTTCTTGCTCGTCAATAATTGTGTAGACTAATGCGATTCGAAACTGGTGTGAATGTACTCATTCTAAGATTTTTTTTTGTAAATTGTGAATTGTTTGGTAACGATGAATTACGTCAAACAAACAAATTTCAGTCAAAGTAATATGAATGAAGGACCGCATTAAAACGCATCTGAAAAATGCAAAACAAAGTAGCTTCATCAGTAGATGAGATAAACATCGCTCACTAATTACACAGCTGCGTCACATTTTCAATCATTCATTATCCATCAATCTATAGAAGGAATCATATTCATAGCTCGGTGAAATTTCGCTTTCATTAAGGTATTTTGAAGACCAAAATGACTGTGGTCGTTCCAGGGACACTTCACATAACTGAATGCGTGCTCCCGGTGACAAGTTATGGCCGTTTAAATAAAATTTATATTTTTATTCTTTCACCTCTCCCTTTCACACTACATAAATATGAGCGTCAACATTTTATTAATGAAAACGATTCAGTGTCACTAGCTAGTCAATTTAGTCTTTAAAAATCTTGAAGCGTCACACTTACCGAAAGTAAAATTTAGCCCACAGCTCAATGTTAGTACATGTGTTCTTCTAGGACTCTCGATCTACGCTACCGAATTATGAGTTTAATGGGAACCTATCTAAGGACTAATCGATGCTATACAGTGTCAGCGAAGAGACATACTTTTACTGCCTGCCTTTAAGAAAAATTTCTTCATTTTTTTTGAAATATCCACGAAATTTTTTTGCACGGAAAAACCACAATTAACAATGTTTTCGGTATTTTTTCGAATTTCAGAATTGAATCGAGTTTCCGGCGAAAAAAAATATTTCGCGAAAATTCAAGAAAACTTTAATCTTTTGTATGCGAATCCGTTTGCACACGTGCATGAATAGCATCTGTCACATATGAGGCAACGTGTATTCACATCACTTATAAACGAAGTGTAGGGGTCTACAGCGTTTAACCTGACGAACAGTTGTAACCAGTCGAATTTCGACCCAGAAGTAGGGAGGACCATCAATTATGGTCCTTAGATGAAGAATGTCCGTCCATCCGTCAACACGATAACTCAAGTAAAGGTTGCACGAAACTTCGAAAAACCCGACCCGAACCCGAACCCGAATTGTTTTTTTCGGGTTCATGGGTTTCGGGTTTCGAAAATTTTAATCGGGTCGGGTTCGGTCCGGGCCGGGTTTGGAAACAGTTCGGGTTTCGGGTTTCGAAAAATTTTATCGGGTCGGGTTCGGTCCGGGTCGGGTTTTGAAAAATGGTCGACCCGCTCATCTCTAAACTCAAGCGAAACTCAACGATTTTTTTATAGGATTGAATCTAGGCACTGTTGATCTTTTGTATCTACATTCTACATACGCGAGTAAATCTTTTTCGATTTTCATAATTTTTTTTGCTGGCCTGGTGGGCATGGCCGACAATTAATGGAAGAAACTTTTTTAATTTTGAGCCCTTGAACTTAGCTAGTGCACTAAAAACGAGTTTCTGCTAGGGCCGTTCTTTGTACATAACTCGAGTAAATCTTTTCCGATTCTCGTAATTATTTTATTAGTCGACAGGTCTATGAAAGGCCAACAATTTTTGGAAGAAACATTTTTAAGATTAGGGCCTTGGACTTAGGTTAGCATCAAACCGATGTTGAGCCATGACTGTGAAGTGTGGTGGCCCAGGCTAGACATCGAGTGTGCGAAGAAAGAATTGAATGAAAGCGCCTATCGTGTTACCCACCATTGAGATGACCATAAAAGCGAAGGCCTTTGCCTCGGCAGACAGACTCACGCAAAATGATCTCTGGATGAGGGACTTCGACTCGGGCCACGGAAGAATCAGACAAATGATAAACAGTCAGGTCTTCCGAATGCCCAGAGATCGAATGGTACCTACAATCAGCTTCGAGAGGCAATACCAAACTATGATACCAGACAGGACTGACTGACTGGGAAACTGGCGGGTAAGCCTTCCCGATGGATCGAAGACTGAGCAGGGAACGTTAGCCGGAGTCTATACACAAGACCCGGAGAACGGTAATAGCTTCCATATGGGAAAATTAGCTATTGTCTTCCAAGCTGAGACGTTTGCTGCGCTTATGGGGGCACAGATCACGGTAGCTTTGGTCCCAGGGCACACCGGTATAGATGGCAATGAGAGGGCAGATGAGCTGGACAGACAAGGCTCAGAAACCGTTACCGTCGGCCTAGAGCCCTTCATCCCATTACCATACTCCCTGTGTGTTAGGGAGATAAGAGACTAGATACGAACGGAATCCGCGAAAGCATAAGGAGGATAGTAGGAGCTATTACGGGGCACTGTGGCTTGAACAAGCACTTGGCGAGGATGAAAATCGGAAACGATCCAAATTGCAGTTGCGGCTTAGAGGAGGAAACGGCCGTACACCTAATCAGTGAATGTCCAAAGTACTATACTCTGAGAAACAGAATAATGGGAGCTCGTATGGTTTAAACATTGACTTACCTTCCTCTATGCCTGAAGACAAAAAACTTGCTATTTTGGCGTTACTCCTAAAATTTTAGTTGAAAATTTGGGGTTGGGCTCTCACCCAACTTCGATAACTTTACTCAACTTTTAGGAAAATTCTTAAGATTTTCTGAAATTTATTTTTTTAGGTTTCACAATACAAAACTCCACATGTTTAAGAAATCAGGGAAATTATTTAAAATTGTAATTTGGCAAGGAATTCAAAATTCCACAAAATGTTGTGCGAATTGCGTGTTCTGGGAGTTGCGGGAAAAGTGAGAAATATTTAGGAGCAAAATTAACATAAGCTCTTAAAATGTGTGCAGTTCCAAGTTTTTTGTCATCATAAATCCATCTTCTCATTTAGAATGAGATTTGCAATATTGTCTAATTCGGATGACATGCAACTTACCACAACACTTTCTTTATGGTTTCGCTCGCATACATCTTTTCAAGAATTAACATTTTTGTTTAAATGTTTTTCATAGTAGTCATATTGGCCGCGTCTAACACAGTAACATGTACGGGCATATAATATTGTCTAATGTCAAACTCACTGTAAACAATAATGTTTGCTTACTTTCGGTTTCGTTTCAATAGAAGGTAACTCAGTTGTTGCTTAGAAATGATTAAAGTTAGGGATTTTGTAGAGTTCGTTGTTTTTTACCCTTTTTTGGGCTCTGTATATGACTAGCTGCTGAGATGTGACCTGATTTTTTGCTTGTTTCACTTTTTATATCTATAAAAACATTTTAAACACAAAAAATCCGAGATGTGAAATTCGATTTTCACATTTTACATTTCACAAAAATATGAAAAAAATGTGAAAAAAATATGTGAAGTCATCGTCGTCGTCGGCATTGAACTTTTCGTCTATATTATTGCACATCTCAAATCTTTATGGTAGAATGTGCGGAGATGTGACCTAAAGTAACACAGTAAAGTAGTTTGCATATGAAAATGTGAGTGGTAAAAGTGGCTAAATTTGCCTTTTTTCGTCACATTTGCCAGATGTGAACGTCACATTTCCATATATAAAGTACTTGATTGTGGGACTTTAGGTCACATCTCCGCACATTCTACCATAAACTTTTCAGATGTGCAAAAATATCCATAAAAAATCTTAAGCTGACGTCAAATTTGCCTTTTGAAAATACATTACATACAATTACATAAATGTGACCACATCTGTGAAAAAAAAATGTGAAATGTGAAATTCAAATTTTCGATTTTTTGTGTTTGAAATGTTTTTACACATACAAAAAGTAATACAAACCAAAAATTAGGTCACATCTCAGCAACTGAAAACATCCACGGCTCGAAAACTGACACAAAAATGGATAAATATGAAAATTGTATTCTTCCCTTAAAACGATGCAGATCTATGATTTTCTTTATTCTGACTGTTCTATGTAACATATGAAAATTATTTTTTGAAAAACATAACAATTTTTAAGAGTCACTTCGCATCGCACGCATGTCAACTCCAGGCAATGCACCAGAAAATTAAATTACTTAATATTGCGGTGAGTTTTTTTACAGTAAAAATTACAAGGAAGAAACTTAAGAAGTTAAAAAGAAACAAGTTCAAACCACGGTATTTTACTTCAAAACGCTTTCAAGATGACAAATGTTTCTAAGCTACTTCATATTTCTGTAATAAACGAATGTGTCAATCAATTTTACCGATGTCAGTGTTGACTATTCGAATCGAGTGATGTCCATCAACTTTTCGCGTTTCCCGCAACTCCCTGCGTACTTTCCGTATGATGCTTAGTGTAACTCTGATGTAAAGTATTGCCTAGGCGCAGGTTTTTGTCAAAAAACAAAAAAATATTTTTTTTTAATTTTTTTAATCACACCAACTGTCTATTTGCTCAAATGTCACATTTCTATATAAAAACCTAATAATAAAATTTATTTTCCTTCTATAAACTTATTACAAAACAATTTTCCGAAGAAATGCCTAACATTGTAATTGTTTACATATTTGGTTTGTTTTTTTAATTTACACATTCTTTTAAATTTATTTTAATTAAAAATAAAATTACATTTAAGTACAGATATACAATCACATTTTTTTTGTTTTTTTTTATGTAACAGGGACTTACATTTCAAATTGAGCTCTTTCGAATTTCTTTCTTTTGATTCAAGAAGTCGTCAAAATGCCCAGTTAATTAAAACGATAAGATGCCAAAGTATAGTGAATTTCGTTATGAAACAGCTCCTGGTTTACTGGAATTGAGTTTATGCATCTTATCATGAAATTCGATATAATACTTTGACAGAAGCCGATGTCGCACTAAACGCATCAATACTTTACTTTTTTATACATTCAAGGCCTTGTTGGCTACACATTAAATTAATCCGAAAAGTGATCAAAAGTAGAAAACTATAAACACAAGTTGAAATGTCACCCCCTGTGTTATTTATTATTATTTAATTATATTTTATTTGTGTTAATTACAGATTTAGTTCAACTGACATCGTTATCTTTCCCTCAAAGATTACATTTTGCTAAAAATACGTTTTTAAAAATGTAGAAGTCTAACAGAAACACCTTCCACATCAAAATGTTCGAATGTTTACGTTTAAAGAACGGAAATCAGAAAAAATTCCTGTCTCTCTCTCTCTCTCTCTCTCTCTCTCTCTCTCTTAGTACATCCACCTTCCTTGAATCATGGAAACATTTTCACCTGTCTGTGACGCTTATAAAACATGTGCAAGCAATCCAAATAAAAAGGACAGTTAAATTTTGCGTGTTTTGGTAATTAAATTAATTAATTACCGTCACAATTCATTCCTCACATGTATAGAATGACAGAATGATTTTTTTTAACGTAATGATGTAAGAAGTGCACGGAAAACGAATGCACAGTTTTAAAAAAGTTCAGATTTGGGATCTAGAAGAACAAAGAGGTTCCTGAAGAACTTTGATAGAGAAAAAATATATTCATCTTCTCAACCTAGCGTAACAAATGCTCTGATTACTGTTTCCTAAAAACTATTTCAGATCAGGGTGACCATGAAACACTAAAATTATAATTCTTGGACACCCCTCATGTCAGTTTTGTGAACCTAGTCTGGAGGCTCTTGAGAATGCTTCACTGAAGACACGAAAAACCGCCGAAGGTATGAGTGATTTCGTATTATTAGAGAGTCAGAGTCACATGTTTACTCTGCATGATTCTTTCGAGAGTCCGTTTTGAAAGGATTTTGAGGTATCCGTTCTTCAAGATACGACTGAACATTTTGTACAAATGACGTTCATCTATTTTTCACTAAAGAAAGTAGAAGAAAGCAGTGGAAAAAGTCGTTAATCGCAATGAAAGAAAAGTGACGCAATTCTGCCACATTTTCAAAAACGTATGCATTTTAAGATCAGGTAAAAGAAATCAATTGGACCTACTATATATATATATACCTACCAAGTATAGACTCTTACTGGGTTTTATCAAGTTTGCTCATTACATTGATTTAATAAACACGTTAAAATACGCAGATTTCATTTATTTTTTTAGAGTATTTTGCCTCATTGTAATTTGAATAATAAAATTCAAAATTCAGTTACACGTTTTCATTTTTATTTTGTTCTAAAAAAGTAGATAATTTATAAAACATACTTTCAAACATGAATCGTATCTTCATCTTCACTGGGTGGATTACTTTCCGATCGTCCTGGTGGACTGCCCGGATTCAATGGTGGACTTGGACCCAGACTTGGTGATCTGCGGGGTGTTTGACTCGAATTGCCATTGTTATTTTGGTAGTAGTTACTCAACGATGACAATGAACTGGATGCCGATAAATGTGGAAACGGTGTACTGGGTCCCGGTATACCACTCAGTGAACCTAATGCAGGTACGCCTGGATACAGTCGATATGGAAGCGGTTTTTGTAATGCCGCAGCCGCTGCAGCTTGGCGATAATACATATCGGCAGCAGATGGCGGTGCACCCGGTGGACCTTGACCGGGATATGGCCAAGAGCCAATGTATGGTGGACCACCATATAGTCTTTGAAATGCAGCATAATTACCAGCTTCAGCTAGCAACTCCAGTCCAACGGCAGTTTGTCGCTTCCATTTGGTTCTGTAACGAAAATATTCAAACATTACATTGGTGGTTGCAACTTGGAAATGTTGTTTAATCGTATGGAACTTCCATGAATATCAAAATGTAAAACTTTTATGCATATTTTGTAATACATATTGTGGTGATCACAGTAATCAGTTTTAATTCCAAATCATTTGATAATCTAGCAACCTAAAAATTCTGTATAAATAGCCATACGTTTTTATAATAAAATCAGATTTGTTTCAACCTCAGATGAGGAAACATCTCTCTTTCAAATGTAGAATAGAATTACCTATTCACTACAAAGGCTCAAAAGAAAGTAGCGTTAGCATTTAAATTGAGTAAACTGAGATCCAAGGAACCCAAAAATGTAAAAATATTTTTGATATTTAGATGTATTTGCATTTGTTTGGAACAATCACTATATGATTGTAATAAACTTAGGATGATAACTAGAAACATATAATGCTCAATGCAATCATTGTATGTTTGTTGTAAACGTATGATTGATCCCACCTAATATTACTGCAGTAATCATATTTCGTTTAGGGCAATCATATTATATTTACAATTAACATTTTATGTTTTTTACAAACATCGAATGATTCTCTCAAACAATAAGTATTCAATTTTGTTCGTACAGTAACAAATCGTAATGCTCTGATTTGGAATTGTAAACAGCAGAATGATGGGCAGACTGACGTTTTCCCATCAAGCAGCTACTGCTACTTAATAAACGGTGGTTTAATCAAAAAAATAAATACATAGCATTACCTAAAACCATCATGAACCTTGGTGCATCCATTGCAACCTTATAATGGTTTGCATACAAATTTCATGCTAAAAGCCCAGTCGTTAAACGAAATGATGTGCATAGATTGTAATTTCAGAAAACGTTTATGTTAAGACGGCCCAAACAATTCACCTCAAACCTCATACAGAGGCATGGCAAATTCACCAGAAAACCGTAAACTGTAACACAACAAATTTGCAATCGTTTAAGTTCTGTAGCATTTACGTGTTTCTGACATTTATATCTACCAACATTTTCAAGCACCGGGCAATTATTTCACTTTTTTGCATGCAACAAAAACTATTCGTGCAATTGAACATTTTATATTCCATTTTGCGTATTGGCGTGATTATGGATCAAAGTAGAAAGCAATTACCAGTTGTATTATTAAATGGAGTTTGTTATGGAGGCTATAGCAATTTTAGCTGCAGTTTAACGATTTTATTGATTGTTTACTGTAAACTTTCGTTATCAGTGAGCACAGTTGCCGAAAAGTCATCCAAAGTAAAGCCATAACGACTATCTGAACCTATGATCTATCATAGTTGTTATCATGTTTTATAGACCGCTAAATACGATTGTATGATGGTATACCTCCTCCTCATCCACATATTAAAAAGTAGTTTCAACGGCGAACAGCTAAATTCTGAATCTAACATTTTTAAAGTTATAAAGACTCTAGACATGTTTAAACCCTTAAATTCCCGCTATTACTAATATGATTATCTGAATGATATAGAGGTAGGCTTTCAGGAAGTCTCAGGAGCCATCCATAAAGTACGTACTCAAAAAATGACTATTTTTAGACCTCGCCTGCCTCATAAGCAAAAATGTACACAGTTCCGGGTAAGAACGTTTGTTAGTCGATTTGGAACGGAGCCTACAGACGAAACAATGCAGTTTTTAGACTAATGTTGCAAGGACAAAGTCTAGATAAAAGTATTGTTAACAACTCCTGCATACGTTGTAAGTCGCGAAACTGCATGGTTTCGCTTCTACGCCTCGTTCCAACGCTACGTACAAACGTTCTTACGCGGACAGAAATGTCAAAATGTATGGAACGTACGCTTTGGTCGACCCATCCCCTCTAAGGAAGTGCGTATCTTATACAAGGAATATCTCTGAAATTGTTTTACCGCAGGTAAGAACGGCAGCTTTAATAAACACGTCATTCATCTTGAAAAAGTGTACCTAAGTAGTAGAACCGAGTGGAAATAAGAAATTTGGTCATGTTGGGTATCAGGCATTCTAGCTTCGGCCAGAGGAGTCAATAAGGCTGATAAACTGGCATATCGGTATCATTGCGCGTTCTAGAATATTCCGATATTGCAATATGGTGAAAGCCCTGAACACGTAGACTTAAGTCGTGTTTAACGCGAGGTTTAACGAGGTTTATTTGAAGTTTTTGTTCTCGTCACCCTTTGGGAAGTGGATCGGGAGACTACTGCGCCCGGAATTGTGCTGCACTACGATTTTCGACATTTTCCCCCTAAAAGGCAGTACCATAAGCGGTAATAGGATTGCAGATGGGCACTCAGCCAGGGTCCTAAAACTGAGTCTCTACTAGGGCCCAACGTGTCTTTTCTACATGAAAGTTCTTCGAAAAGGGGTCTTATGCGTTTACCACGACGTTTGTAACCAGTCGAATTTCGACCCGGGAGTAGGGGGGAGCACCGATCATATGGTACTTAGCTGACGAATCAGCAATAAAAAAAATGTCCGTCCGTCCGTCTGTCAACACGGATAACTCGAGTAAAACTCAACCGATTTTCAAAAACTTTTTTTCCCTAAAAGGTAATCGAAAAATCTTTAATGAAATTGAGTCTGGGCATTGTCGGCCCAAGGGCCACCGAGCTGGGGCCGTTTAAGTGATTTTTAGTCTTTCGTACATGACTCGAGTAAATCTTTCCTGATTTTCAATTTTTTTTTTTTTGAAAGACCTGGGCATAGCCGACAGTTTATAGAAGAAACATTTTTGTATTTGAGTCCTTGGACTTAGCTAGGGCACTAAAATCGAGTCTCTGCTAGGGGTCTATGTGTTTTTTGTCCATAACTCGGGCAAATCTTTTCCGATTTTCATAATTTTTTTTGTTCGAAAGACCTGAGCACAGTCGACAATTTATAGAAGAAACTTTTTTGAATTTGAGTCCTTGGACTTAGCTAGGGCACTAAAATCGAGTCTTTGCTAGGGCTCTATATGTTTTTTGTCCATAACTCAGGCAAATCTTTTCCGATTTTCATATTTTTTTTTTGTTCGAAAGACCTGAGCACAGCCGACAATTTATAGAAGATTTTTTTTGAATTTGAGTCCTCGGACTTAGCTAGGGCACTAAAATCGAGTCTCTGCTAGGACTCTATGTGTTTTTTGTCCATAACTCGGGCAAATGTTTTCCGATTTTCATAAATTTTCTTTTGTTTGAAAGACCTGAGCATAGCCGATAATTTATGGAAAAAACTTTTGTGAATTTGAGTCCTTGGACTAAGCTAGGGCACTAAAATCGAGTCTTTGCTAGGGCTCTATATGTTTTTTGTCTATAACTCAGGCAAATCTTTTCCGATTTTCATAATTTTTTTTTTGTTCGAAAGACCTGAGCACAGCCGACAATTTAGTGAAGAAATTTTTTTGAATTTGAGTCCTTCGACTTAGCTGGGGCACTAAAAACGAGTCTCTGCTAGGGCTCTATGTGTTTTTTGTACATAACTCGAGTAAATTTTTTGCGATTTTCAATTTCTTTTGTTTGAATGATCTAGGCATTACCGACAGTTTATAAAAGAAACCTTTGCTTGCGCTTAGGGCTCAAGTGGGACATGTCGGTCCTAAGGTCGGCCCTAGCCAAAAAAAATTTTTTTTTGCTATGTTGCAGAGGAAATTAAGGGAAACATTTTTGGCTATGGAATTTTCTGTCCCCTAGGTCAGTACTAAGGTCGGTAACCTAGCCCAAAAAATGTTTTTTTCTATGTTGTAGAGAAAATTGAGTACAACATTTTTCTATATTTGGGGGTCAATTTTGTGCTTTCGGAAAGGTTTTTTACACCGTTTCTTCGGACGGGTTTTTCAATATTGCCCTCTCGGCTATTTCCAATTCAATTTAATGTGGACGTAATTTCATACACTTAAGAGTTAAGGCAATATTTACTTAAATACGTTCGAGTCTGTTCGTATCATCAACTCTGTTTGCCGCATCTATTCTGATACGTAGGGGTCCCCTGCATATGTTTTTTCCTGAAAGCTAATCGAAAAAGTAGACACTAGATTGAATTTGAGCAATATCAGTCAAAAAGTTTCGAGGTTACGGTCAAAAAAGTGGTTTTTCGAATGTTGGTGGAACTTTTTCACTTATATCTCTGCGAAATTAGAACGGAAGTCGCTCTTCTAAATCCTTGATCTAAAATAGATGGACCTCAGAAAATAGAAAAATTAAATTAGTGAAAATCTGTTAAGTCCTCAGTATGAGCCCAACTCATGTTGCGATTTTTTTTTTAAATTTTGAGGGTTTCGCGGATATTTGGAGAGATTTTTTCACTGTTTCGGACAGGATTTTCAAAACATCCGTGCCCCAGGAAAATACCCCCTTCTCATGTCTGTCCAGACCTGATGAGTCGTGCCATTTTTAAGTATTTTTAAAATATTTTAAAATGCATGAATTAGTTTCAATTTTATCACATTGGCGACAGTTGCAAAAAACCTATGACATTAGCACAAGCATGTGTCAGACTGTGTCAGAAATATTTGGCACGGTATTGTCGGTCAGTTTTCCAAACGACGTCACTGGTCAAGTGATCTCACAAATTAGAAATATTTCGATATTGTGCACTTGTGAATGAAGTGTGATTTTTGTGGTTCAAATTGAAAATGGCCAACATATAAAAGTAACGTTTACCCGACCGAGTGTGGCAAGTAACGTTTCCCAGATTGAGTTTGAAAATACAACTTTTACCCGATTGAGTGTGGCTGAGTTAGCGACGGATCACCCATTCAACCAGTGCAGGCCTGACGGGTCCCTTGCATATGTTTAAGGTAAATTTCGCTTCCTTCTTCGGAGACATTATGAAAATGTTACACATCACAACACAAAACTGATAGACATTTGAGAATCTTTAATTCTCATTCTCATTCTCGCTGCCTACATCCATATAAGAAGTTGGTTCCTCTGTGGTTGTGTATTAAAAAGTCCCTCTGATGTACGAAAAATATGGAAAATTCTCAACTGTAGAATTTTTGCTTAACATATGCTCATCGGTATTACTGTCATCTCCATACGTTTTTCCATGACCACCAGAAAATGAAATTGATGGAATTCACTAGCAGTGCATATGGTCCAAATTTGTTAAAGTCCGTATGGCGCCAACAATTCAAACCCATCATTAACAGAAAAACTCCTTGTAATAAATTTTCGGCGCCGGATATTGAATCAGCACATTTTGAAAATGCGTAATTAAACACATAATTAACCTACATTATCCTTACCGGTCGTTTAACATCAATAAAGTGAAAAACCGACTATACCAAACAAAAAAAAAAAAAAAAGAAAAAAGCAACAACAACCGATCCAATGTACAACAGATCCTTTATACCAAATTTATATCCATATGCATCAATCACAGAGAGAAGCAATTCTCAAGTCTGATCCTAAAAGGATTAGTGCGCATAATACGGTTGGATACCCTTATTCTTCTTAAATAATTATGTCGATAGTTATTTTGTTAGGCAATTATCCTTTTGAGCTCCTTTTTTTCAAAAGTTATTGCAGTCTGTGAACATTAGCATGGACTTTATGTGATTGAAATTTTGGGAAAAATCTATGCTGCTCACACACCGGTTCACACTAAATAGGTGTGATAAATTTTGTTGTCTTTTAGGTAATATGGCGTGGCGGTCTTTTGTGTACAAAGAATTTCGGTGAAACAGACATCGACGACCCTTCGATGCATGTACCTAAAATGTATAAACACAAGAATCAAACTAAACAAAGTGACTTGCACAAAATCGAAGGCTCAAATTGTTTAATTTTTTTTTATTGCACTGAAAAACACATCGTACAGAGAAGCGATGTAGGTAGAAATAAAAAAAAACTTATACAAAGAAGAAATTGGTTAAAAAACGCGTTTATTAAACGATGATCAAAAGAAACCAGCGGTCAGGCTAAACAAACAGTTTAGATATGAGGGGCCTAGATATGAGAGAATTTATCTTATTTTTATTTTGTTAACTTGAAGAAGGCCATTAAAGCATCATCATGTAATTATATCACAATCAAAGAACCTAATCATTAAAGTGCATACGGTTTTTGCTACTTGTTTTAAGCAACAACTTTTATAATATAATGGTTGAACATGCTTTATGAGATGAGAGATGAGATCATGTTTTGTTCTATTAAGTGTCTGCTTTGAACATTGTTAAATAAGCTTTAATGGTTTGAATTCGATATAATTATATCAGGTAAATTAACTTGAAAAAAAAGAGAGACCCAAAATTAATTATTTTGAATGATAAACTCATCTTATTGAAAGTCAAATATTACGTTTTTCTTTTGGATTTATTTTGGCGGCGGTTTCTATTCATCCCTCGACCGAAAATAATTATTCAAGAATTATCTTCTCATTATAGCGGTTCAAATTATTTATCCGTTTGCAAACGATTTCGCATCAAAATACACAACATTAACAACAATTTGTCATCACAAATAAAATTCGAGCCATTCATATTCATATTTGGCGTGTCTGCAATGTATACGAGAAGAAAAAAAAAGGTGTAATAAAAATCTCATAAAGCACTGAACTCCCATCACATTCGCTCGAAATCACTCAACCACTCAACATTCGACATTCAAAAATAACTCGTTGCCAACAACATTAAGTCATTTGAAAAGTTAAACATAAATTTTAAAGTGACTAATGCATTTCGCCCAAAACTAAAAAGTGCCCCTGTTTAAATGTGCTTTTGGTATCTTTTTTTTTTTTAATTTTTGATTTATTAATTCAGCACGTTATTGTTGGATATTACCAATTTTCAGTTTAATTCAAAAACCATTTCACATTTCGGATTGTGATGCGGTTTAACTATAAAAACTCTTCCAATAAAACATATCCACATCGCGAGTTTCCATCGCTCTTCTGAACCATTAATAAAAAAAAAGAATAAAAAAAAGATACACAAGAAATTTGCATAACGGTCTGTGGATGCGATAGATATTGAGATAAATTATTGCTTATATGTCAGAGTTATTATAGCAATTATACAATTCTAGCAAAGAGTTTTGTATATTAGGTCATTTGTATAAATTATTAACACTTTACTGAAGCCACAATTAAATTAACATTTTTTTTCTATGGTGTTTAATATTCGGGTATGCGTCTTTATGTGTCTAATTTCAATAATGAAATATTCATCGGAAATGTGCCAGCATTTGTTATTGAGATAACAATAACGTTAAGAATAAGAATAGTAAGAGCAACAATAAAAATTTTTTAAATGAAATAATAATGTTAAATGACGTATATGAAATGAAAATGAATGAATATTTACGCATTTTTCGGGAATGTTTACGATTGTTACTATATGGTATGTTCTGATTGTTGTCGATAATCACTTCTCACCATCAGACACGATTTGAAGCAGCCAAAGGAGAGATTCGTTGAGAGCTTAGCCCCCCTACAGAAGCGATGTAGGCGGTGTTAAAATCAATTCGAAAAACTGGGATAATGTCGTAAATTTGAGCTTTGTCAATTTTAGGCGAATTCAAAGTTTTCCATCGATCTTGAAAGCGAATAATGTTAAGAGGACGTCTGACGAAAGGTAAAACCTTGTCAATCAAGACAGCCTGATGCTAAAATTCTGAGCGAGGTTATTGGTTAGTCGGCACCAGGCTGCGTACTCGAGACCTAAAGCTGGGAATAAAGAAGGCAGCCTGGTCTGCCGTGCAAATCACAAAAAACTTGCGATGAAAGAGAGAAAAGATTTTGTATGGATTTTTTCATACCAAATCTTTTCTCTCTTTCATCTCGAGGTTCTTATGATTTGCACGGCAGTGGTGCTGTACATATGTTCTTACTAAAGTGGAGGCAGGAGTGATTTTTATACGACGCATAAGTTTTAATTCGGCGCCAGCGACACCAGGCTGCCTCCTGCATTCAAAGTGTCATAGCTCAAGGACGCAGCCTGATGCCGAGTTGAAACTTATGTGACGTACAACTCTAACTATCGCGTACTCTTTGGTAAAAACAGACGTTCAACACCAGGCTGTCTTCTATATTCACAGATTCAAGCCTCAAGTACGCAGCCAGGTGTCAAATTATAAACTTAATTTTGGCATTTTAAAATTTTCGGCACCAAGTGTCCTGGCTGAAAGTGCAGATCTATACTCTAGGGAAAAGTTTGTTAAAAAAACTAAGCAATCTCAAAGTAGCTCAACTACTAGATGAAAAAGCAATGATTGGAACCGTACGAAGTACAAAGGTCCTATACGTTTACTACAAACAATTTTATTGTAACATGGGGTAGGTCGAGGTGGGAGTTGGAGGGATGCATCCATTATCGTCTAAATATGACGAATCAGCAATAAAAAAAATGTCTGTCCGTCTGTCCGTCTCTACTTTTTTTTCCAAACGACTCAACCGATCGGCTTAAACTTTTTTTCCCTGAAAGGTACATGCCTCCCATGATTCAAGTTCGAAGATGAGCAAAATCGATCAAGTGGTTCTGGAGATATGGTGGAGGAAGTGACCAAAATAATGGTTTTTCGAGGGTCTTGAGATTCTTGGCGATATACAAAAACAGTTTTTCGTAATATTTCCTTAAATATGCAATATGGAGATTTACTGTCAAAGGCAAAGTTGTAGAGAATGAAATTTTAGGATACACGTGTTTCAGGGTTTTGGCGAAATATGGCCCAATCCTGGTATATGGCCACTTCCATGATTGGGCAGGATGACCTAGATCTCCAGAACTATGAGAGTTAGAAAGTTGGTTCCAAAGGCGAAGTTGTAGAGAATTATATTTAAACGATCCCGTGTTTCAGGGTTTTGGGGAAATATGGCCCAATTCTGGTATATGGCCACTTCCATGATTAGGCAGGATGACCGGAATCTCAAGAACTATGAGGTTAGAAATATGGTTCCAAGAGCGAAGTTGTAGAGAATTGAATTTAAGTGAACAGCTGTTTCAGGGTTTTGGGAAAATATGGCCCAATCGTGGTATATGGCCATTTCCATAATTGGGCAGAATGACTCGAATCTCCAGATCTATGAGAGGTAGAAAGTTACTTCCAAAAGCAAAGTTGTAGAGAATAAAATTTTATATAACACTTTTTTCAGGATTTTAGGGGAAAACGACTTAGTCCTTGGATATAAGCTTTTCTAGATTTTAATGGTCTGAGACGTACTTCGGTAGGGCCTTTAACATTACCTTGGGTAATTTCTATGCATCTTTGAAATTCTTACAGTTATAAAAGAACAGAAAACGTTGGATTGTTTGCTTATTTGTATATATAGGTACGTTCGAGTCACTTTGCCACATCTATTCTGTTTGTCACATCTATTCTGATACGTACGGGTCTTTGGTTATGTTTTTATATAGCTATTGAGGCATTTTTTTGAAATTGACAATTTTTTTTGACAAAAGTTTACTCTGGAAAAACATTTTAGGCTCTTGACAGAGTACTCCTAAGTTTATTTGAATCTATTATCTTTGACGTGTTGGTTTAAGCCACGCTAAAGAAATTAATTGTATATTTATGATGCTAGTTTGGTTATTTTAGTTAAACAATCCCAATAAGACGAGGAGCAAGTCTATAGGGTCGTCTGCGCTTTGATGGGAGTGAGATTTTGCAGCTGCTGGGAGCGCAGGTTGTTCGTCGTTTTCTTAGGACTATTGCGATCTAAATCATCTAACTTGTCTTAGTATTCACTGTCAAGATCGATCATAAATTAATCTAAAATTGAATTTTTTGAGTTTTTCGCAGCCTAAATCGCTGCATATTGCATCGGCACCATAGCGGCTAATTTACCAATCTAAAACCCTTTCCTTCTGTTGTAACGCATACTAACCGCCCCTCCACAATCATCCCCCTTGCGTTACGTAGCGCAACTAAATATATTTTTAAGGACATGTTAAGTCCGTATACGTCACAGTAGGCTAATCCGTTATATTCATGTTCAAAAATCTATATCTCGTGAAATATTCACAATTTAAATGTAAGAATTCTTAAAACGTGATTTAAGAATATTCAAAAATGTCGGGAAAAATATTTGTGCATGTAGGCCGCAGATTAATAGTCGTATGGTTGTTAGACAAAGTGACAGGTTTGATTTCTCCCCATACATTACTTCAAAAAAAAATATTTTCCATATTTTCGTCATAAACTTGTCGAAATAAGTTGTAAACGTTGAAGTAATTCATAATAAGTCGAAACGAGCATAGTCCGACGAAAAAGGGATGAATTTCCTAGTGGTTTTGAAGCGAATTGTTGTTCAGCGCTCTGAGACTCAAAGAGAGTCAGTATCAAAATCAAAGAATCAACCAAGAAATTCATCTTTGGAACAAACAAAATCACAAGAACGGGCATCTTAATTAGCTTGCGAGCAGGACTCTCATCTCAGTCAACCGTTGCAAGTTATTCAACAACAATCGCAGCCATTGTTCGCTCATAAGGATATCTTCCAGTCCGGAATTCGCAAACAATAAACTTCTCAAATCTACTTGGTTGACTACGATACGACACTTCCATCAGCAGGATGCATTGATCTCGATTGAATGGAAAGGGGAGGGAAGAATTAGATTCGAATGGATCCCAAGGCAACAGAGGAACACACTTGTCGACTCAGGCTCACACCCTGAAAGAACGCAACAACATCAGGTGACGAGGACAGGTAAACACAATACAGGACACAGGTAGGTCGGGCCGAACAGGTAATCACAAAACTATATTGAATTTACTACGTCAACACCATTTAGTAGATAGTCAAACTGATGCTCGAGCGACATCGGTTGTTGTTAGTTACTGTTACAGGAATGTAACAGTATATAAGTATACAGCTTTCCAAAGTAGCGGTACATCGCTGACTGTGATGCATCGGAACTAGCTAGCCACAGGAAACTCTGAGCGAACTGGTTGTGGAACACTACGGCCTTGGAGAGCTCAGTATTCAGTAACTACGTCACACAAGGGCAATCTTGGGAGACGTATGAACTAATACTTAAAAAATGCTTGTCTGTTTCCCGCGTTACCCGGGTGTATCCCACGCTTGGATTGCTCCATCGGAGTCGGAGAACCGAAAAGCAAACTAAACTTAGTACGTCACTCGGAAAACACCTTCGGCTCTTTCCTTGTGACGTAAATAACTATTTCAGTTGTTTTTGAAAATTAGTGTTTGGGAAGTACAAAAATCGGACGCACTCGGACGCGGAGGCCTAGAGCTAGTCGGACGTCCGAAAAAAATCTATGAAATTGACTTGTCCAAACTATGAAATCAATAATTTTCGAGAATTTATGTTTGTCATATTTCTGTCATGAATATTAACGAGTAGGCAACAGGCAAGATTTCTATTCTATTCTATTTCTATTTCAAATCAACGAAATTTTAGTAGGGGCTAGTGTAAATTTAATATACGAATTATATACTGAATATTACAGTCTATATCAACTGTCACCAGTAATGTGATTTTAAATGGCAATACACATAAGATGTATATTCTTCAACATACCGGTTGTCACACGTTAGAGCGTGTCAGATATTTTGACAGTTCTATATTTTGCGATGTTTTTTCATTTCATATTTCTAAGGCAGTGATCATCAATTTTAAATTCCAAAACATCTACTGTTTGTATAACACACCCCTTTATAGATTCTATGAGTCAGAACATATAATTATTGGGTCTAAGTGTCAAAATGTGATCTGAAAAGACATCGCATAGCCGAGTACTTTGCGATGTTTTTTCAGATCAAATTTTGACACTTACACTCAATAATTATATGTTCTGATTCAGAGAATCTATAAAGGGATGTGTTATGCAAACAGTAGATGTTTCGACATTTAAAATTGATGATCACTGCCTTAGAAATATGTAATGAAAAAACATCGCAAAATATAGAACTGTCAAAATATCTGTCACACTCTTAATAGTATAATAGTAACAAAAAGGAGTTAAGTAGTGGCACAAAGCTAGCTATTCACAGGTCAATCTTCAGACCAACGATTTTATACGGTAGTGAAAGTTGGGTGGACTGTGGATACCTTGTGCATGACCTGGAGGTTTCTGATATGAGGGTTCTTAGGAGCATAGCAAGAGTAAATCGGAGGGAACAGTGGGACAATCATATTAGGAACGACGACATCAGGGAAAACTTAGGGGTTACATCAGTGGAAGAGGCGGCAAGGAGTAGTCGTCTGCGGTGGGACGGGCACGTTCAGAGGATGGGTAATAGCAGGCTACCAAAGAGGATATTGGATGCTCAAGTCCCGGGTGTGCGTCCCAGGGGTAGGCCAAGGAGAAGGTTTATAGACTCAATTAAATCCGATGTAGAAGTTAGGGGACTTTCTCTAGGCGAACAAACCATCTCCTTGGCACAGGATAGGGGAGTATGGAGAAGGGTGGTCCATGATCAGTAGTAAAGACCTCACACCGAAAGGTACAAACGGTCTATAAAGTGTGATGATGATGATGATGATGATGATGATGATCTTAATAGTATATTACAGAGGAACACTATTATGAGTAACATTACAGGTGTGCGATGTTTACGCACGTAACGCACACTTGTAATATTACTCATAAACAGTGTTCCTCTGTACTATGTTTTAACGTGTACCCGCAAGGTAAGTTCAAATCTACAAAACATCTTATTTTATAAAAATCAATTCAAGTTTCAAATGTTGTTATGTTCACTCTACGAACGAATCAAAATTGCCGCGCGCCAATTCATTCATGTTTCTATGAAATGACTTTAGTTGTCGGTTAAATTTTTATTTAGTATCGAGATTTAATTCGAGTTTTTCATCTTCATTGAGAACTTATAGGCGGCTTTAGGGAACAAATGTTTTGCCGAGACTTGAGTAATGTCATAAGAAGGACATTCGTTTCCGCAAAATTCCACAAATTTAGGAAATTTGAGAATCACAAACTTTTACTATATCAAAACAAACACATCGCATAAGATTTACCGATTACTCTGACTACACGTACGTTATGAGCCATTTACCTATCGCATCGCACACCGGTTATATCAACTTACCGAGTGGGTACACTACTATTAATACTATTTACATGTTTATGGCATGTAAAGACCTCATATACACTACCTTGATAGTTTTTTCCCCATTTACATTCCTAGAGCATGTGAAATTTCATACGTATTTGCTTGTAAATTAGAAAATGATTACGAATACGCAAAGGAATATTCATTCATCGAACCCACTTTAGTTTAAATTTCCTATGGCTGGAATTCGCGTTGGTTGCCGCCGAAGTGGAGGTTAATAGCCTAACTGCGAAGGCCCTAACTTTGGTTGAAACCTATGACGCTGAAACGAGGGGCTGTGGGACGGCTTAGTAAAACGAATTCACTATTTGAACTAGGATACACGACACCACGACAGTGCCCCACCACTAGTAGTTTTAGGTATAGCGATAGGCATTGCGCTAGTAACTTTGCGCTAATTGGTCTTGATCCGAATTCCTCGCCCATGGGGGCCGTCCACACATCCAAACGATTTAAAACATGTTTGAGTGCGACTTGACAACCCTAAAACGAAGAAGCGACATCTATTCCTTCACAGAGGTAGTTGCCAATGTTAGATTCTTGACTAAATCATCTTGACTAATCATAACAAAGGAAAGAAAAAAATCGATTCGACTTTCAACAAAGATAACAAAGCATAATCTTCGATTAAACCAACGATATCATTACAGTGAATTTTCAATTTTATAATACAAATTGACTTATAATGTTTCAACAAAACTGTTTATTTTCTTGCTCATAAAAATTATTGATTGAGTCGGATTTAGTTTATCACACATCGTAAAAAAAACAACGTTACAACGAAAACCACGGCATGAGGAATATAAACGGCATTTTCAATAATCTGATGGGCTTCAGTTCTCTTTTATATTCTCATTATTTTTTAGTGTACGGGATTGTAAAGTGTGTGCGTTTAATGCATGAACATTACAATAAAAGTTTTGGATGAAAGCATGTAATGTCAGTAAGTGTAGTAAAAACTCATCAATGTGAACCAACTCAATATTGTTGCACGAGTAAAAATAAAAACTATAAGTTTGAATGAATGAAATGATTTTCCATAAGAAAAAACACGTTTTATTGGATTTCGGTTACTCTTTTTTGTATGTTACAAAAACAATACAAAAAATCGAATGAACACCAAATTTCAAATTGAAAACAAATTATACGGTTTAAATGGAGCCGCCTTTGATCATCATTTTATATGAGGAAATTTTGACCGCACTACTCACTGATGATTGCCTATGTTTAATTAAAAATTATTTTTAGCGTTTTTAATGAGATAGTTATGTGTTCTTTTGGTCGTGGGGTTTGAAGTGATGATTTGAAACGCTATGATTTCATAGAATCATTATAAAAATTTAGTTGAATTGGTTAAGCAATTATTATATAATTTTAATTGCACGAAATTTATTCCAGCTAGGCGATTTGCACAATTTTTAAAAATGACGGTTCGGCCGAAAACATCTTTCAATAAACTCCTTTTTTCGGTCAATTAAGAAAAAAAACCTCTTAAGTCAATGATTAATTCTCGATATGAAACGCACTCAATGATTGTAGGAAACCAAAACCATCATCGTGTTTAGACTGATTTGATTGTGGAAGAATTTAGTAGATAATGTTTAATGCGGTGAAAATAATTTATTACGTGAGTCGTAGAGTTGAGCGGGTCACCCGATTTTTCGGGTTTTTGAGCTTTTCGGGTTGGGTTGTAACTTTCGGGTCGGGCCGGGTTTGGGCGTGTTTTAAGACCTAAACACGACTCAACCCGAAACTTTTGAAACTGCGCCCCCTCCCCCCTGAAAAAGTCCAATTTAAAGTAACTATTGGCCTCTGGAAATTTCGTCCAATCAATGAATTTAACGTTCGTGATTGCGTTGAAGAAATTAGATGAAATGATGAGAACTGAAACTACACTTGCGGAAATATATTTTTGCATCAAATAGAATTTTGTATTTCTGCGCAAGTTTTTGCAGTGTTAAAAAGCTGCGCAGAAGTACAAAATTCTATTTGATGCAAAAATATATTTCCGTAAGTGTAAGATATAAACAATTTGGAATTCCACTTTATAGAACAGAATTTTTATTTCCATTTTACTTATTTTCAGTTTTTGCAATCGTTACAAAGGTACGCTGCACTTTTTATTTGAATGCCGATTTGAAGTCGGTGCATGCACCGCGCATTACGTGGTTACCATATGAGTTTTTCTTACATTCAGTACAGCTCCAAGTATATGAATATCAATCATGTCAAATCGATACCATTGTTCCGTAAACGATTGAACATGACAAAAGATTATATTTTAAAGTTTTTAATCGACTTAACTGCATCAAAAAACAAAATACGAAATGCCCTAAATACTCATTCGACGTGAACTTTTCTTTCAGGAAACTATTTTTATTTTCCTTGTTTTTTGGCCGCTATAAGGACTTGTGAAAGGAAAGAACTAGTATTTTCCTTATACACATTTTCACAGATAGGTTTATTGAACAGAAGAAAGTTGAAGTCGAAGGGCTTTGATCACTAAAAGGACTACAATGGTAGTGTGGCTATTTGTTCCCGGGCGGGGGTGAATAGCATCTACTAGAGATGAGTGGGTTGCCCGAAACTTCGAAAAACCCGACCCGAACCCGAACCCGAATTGTTTTTTTCGGGTTAATGGGTTTCGGGTTTCGAAAATTTTAATCGGGTCGGGTTCGGTCCGGGCCGGGTTTGGAAACAGTTCGGGTTTCGGGTTTCGACAAATTTTATCGGGTCGGGTTCGGTCCGGGTCGGGTTTTGAAACAATTTGGGTTTCGGGTTTCGAAAAATTTTATCGGGTCGGCCCGCTCATCTCTAGCATCTACAATAATAGTGACGCATCTAGACTTCGGATTAATTGACAGGTGAGTAAATGTCTCTCGCAGAAAAATTGCAACAAGAGTGTACCGCGGCCTTTTGATTCGTCCGTAAAGCAATATTGTGGCGATTAGAGGAAATTGAAACTCGATTTAATTTATTGTAGACTTCCCTCTTCACTTAAGGATTTACTACTTTCTGCACAGATCATGAAAATAACTATTGAAAATAACCTAATGAGAAAATAAGCAAAAAAGACATCGAACTTACCGTCGATTTTGGTACCATGTTTTCACTTGTGTGTCACTTAATCCCAATTTATTGGCTAATTCCATACGATCTTGTACGCTTAAATATTTTTGTCTTTCGAAACTTTTTTCTAACGTTTGCAACTGATGATCGGTGAATGCTGTTCGAGCTTTTCGTTGCTTTTTACTCAATCCCGATGAACCGGACAAACTGCCCAAACCGCTCTTTACACTTCCATCATCGTCTTTGGCACCTGGAATGTCGTGTTGAAAGACTCTTTTATTTTATAATTCGTAGATTTAAAGTGAGATTAAAGTATTAATATTTGTATTTTTTTATAAACATATTTATTTCGCATTATGCGTATAGAGGCAACGGATTAAATGCTATTTAATTGAATCGACTTATGGCGACTTGGAGGCATTAAATATAATAAAATATTGAAACTAAAACTCATTGCAATTTCATGTTTATTAAGTCAAGATGTGTGATCTGATACAATTATGTTAATTGGAAGTTATTATTGTAGCCATAAAGTTGATTATTAATCTGATTTCACTTATAGAAATTGTGTTTTGTTCGAGTATGAACCATTTGACTATAAAATCAAAATGTGTCTCCTGTTTTCTGTTAACCTGTATTATTGCTTGGTTTATTCGAAATTTTACTTCCATATAACATCGTAAAGTGAACATTCAAACGAAAACGCTAACATTACCAATATTAAAAGAAGATTAATATTCGAAATCAGATGAATTAACTTTTTAAAAGTATTTAACTGGCTAATTTATTGCAAGTTTTAGATTGGTCTTTGTTCAGGGGAGAGAGGTTTCAGATACTAGGGTGAGTGCACCGGTTACGGGCCCTGTGCTAGTCACGAGCTTTTTTTGAGAACAAAGGAAAGACAATAGCAGCTCGCTAACTAACTATTTCTAAACAGGCTCGTAACCAGTGCTTTTAACCTATTTGAGCAGGGATTAGTTAGTTTGTTTATTGGCTCCATAAATGTTACAATTAATAGAAATTTCAATAATTATACAAATTCATAACACTTTTAGGTCACAATTAGGCCGCATGGGTGGGCCCTTTTTGTATGCCATTCCGTTTCCAAGATAACTTCCAGTCTTGTTATTACTCTTACCCAATTTGTCTACGGGGGTTTATCTGCTTTGTAATATTTCCATCGACGCCTTCACAAATGAATGTAGTTGCTGAATTTTTATATTACTGACTTCAAAAGGGTCTAAAAGGTAACAACCCATGATTTCATAACGCTTTTGTGCCAAAGCTGGACAAAAGACGCAATCTCTGCATATGCTTATTGAGTTTACAATGGCCTGTGATAAAATCAATCAGATCTTTCAAGTTACTACGTGTGCACCCGAGTAGATACTTTGATGATCTTTTACAAGGACATTTCATTATCCGTTTCGTATTCTTACAAGTGCTCAGCTGATTCCATGCTTCTTCGTGTTTCTGTGTGAAGTATTTCCTGATTGCTGCTTTTTGCATTTTATACGGTAGCCCAACAGCTGGTTCCGGACCATAGTTCTGTACCTGGCTTCCCTTCCGAACCAACCCATCTGCTATTTCATTCCCCTCTATCCCTGGTGTCCTGGGGCCCAAGTAAGGTTAATTCTATTTTCTTTTGAAAGTTTTTGAACGTTGCCTAGACATTCGATTACTAGCTTCAATGCACAAATTTATTGTGATTCCTTTAACTTCTTTTTCCACTAGTATCCGGGCACATTCAGATATAGCAGAAATTTCCGCTTGATATACGGTCGCGTACTGACCAAGTGCAATAGAAATTTCCAAGTCAAGGGTTTCGGAGTATATGCCCGCTCCAGTGCCTGATTACATCTTTGAACCATCAGTGAAGAAAACTGACTCGTCAGCCACTAACAGTTTTCCTGTTTCGTCCCAATAACTTCTTTCTGGTATTCTTATACTGAAAGGTTTCTCGAAAACATATTGCGTTATGCACCTATCCGCTGGCATTGCTATTTCAGGAATATCAGCTGAATATTTATCCAAAATTGAGGAGTGTCCTATGGGTAGGTTAATTCAGCAATTCATCGTCTTCAACCTCAGAGATGCAGTTAATGCCTCTTGTACAACGTGCAGCTCGATTGGTTGAGCATAGCCTCCAGTGCCGCTGTGGCTGTAGTACTCATTGCTCCTGTGATTCCCAAAAGCACCATCCTTTGAACAAGCTCTAGTTCTTTCCTTACGTAGTTCACATCTACGGGGCCATCCATAAATGACGTCCAGTTTTTTCAGTGCTGCCAGCACATTTAAATCGTTAATAACTCGATAAATGTGCATTCTGGCGAGTCAAACGTTTGTTCTACCCCCCAATTAGGGGGTATTTAGAGGGGTACAGCACACATTTGAATCACCAGAAAGCATATTTATCGAGTTATTAACGATTTAAATGTGCTGGCAGCACTGAAAAAACTGGACGTCATTTATGGATGGCCTCTACTCTGTTGTGCCATACGTGATTGCTGTGTATATCCAACTTACCACTTTGGGTCTCAAGCCCCATCTCTTTCCAAATGCTCTTTTGCATTGCCAAAAATTTTTTGTATCTTTCCTGACCCGTTCTTGGATATGATCACTCCAGTTTAGCTTACTATCTAAAATATAGCCCAGAAACTTTGTTTTTTTTGACAGTTTCAATACTTTACCGAAAAGTTTCGGCATTTTCATCGGTTTCAGTTTAGTCTTGTTCGTAAAAAGGACTAGATTCGTCTTTTTTGGATTTACTATCAATCCGGAAGCTTTGCACCATTTCTCTACTATTAATAGTGCACTTCTCATCAGAGAGCAGATGGTATCTTCGACTCTACCAACCAGGAGCAGGGCTTTATTCCCTGAATTATTTTCTTAAGGTTTCGTAGTTTCTCTCCACAACTCATTTAAACTGATACACACACATACGATAACATTTGCACTGTGTTTGTGTCGCTCATACTCGTCAACTTGAGTAATAACTCAAGTGGAACAATGAATGTCGAGTTTAATGGAAGATTGAGGAAGACAGAGCCATTGCATTAATGTTTCCTTTGTTTCTGCTGTACGGCAAACAAATACTTATTTAAAAACTTCAACTATATTCATGTGACTTTATACTACTGTATCAATATACAAATGTTGTGCCTTATAGGAGAGAACACATCTCTGCACATGCCTTGTAGGTTGTCTCTACTCATTATCAAATTTTCGACAACCTTTGAGGAAAAAAAGAATTTGACAATAGGTCAAATTTTGCTCGAGTTATCGTGATGAAAAACGACGGACAATTTTTTTTTAATTTCTTTTATTCAGACCCCAAAACAAAAATGCCGACAACTCCCGGGTCCAAATTCAACTGGTTACAAATATCGTGTACTTTGTACAGGTCTAAAAATTTGATGTAGGACAGCCGTTGAACGTGAATATCAACTCACAACGAACAAAATTAAAAATGTAATGAGGCTGGAAAAAGTATGTTTTTAAGCTGCGGATATCATAAATTCCTATACGCTTGTAAATTTTAACTTATTCTAGCATTTTTTACTATATTCAACCATATTATACCACGAACCTGAATAATTGTGATACTTGGCCCATACTTGTAGCATATCAAACTTCAAGCATAGTTTGTTATAGTATGTGGTCCCCAAAAGATGACACCAGTTTCACAATTATCCAGGTATGTAGTACAATATGGTTGAATATAGTAAAATTATTAATTTATGATATCTGAAGCTTAAAAACATCCTTTTCGCAGTCTCATTATATTTTTAGACCCGAACGAAGAATGCAGTGCTTCGAAAAGGGGTCTATTGCGTTTGCCACGGCGTTTGTAACCAGTTGAATTTCGATCCCGAAGGAGGGGGAGCATCGATCATAGTCCTTAGATGAATGATGATAAAAAAGTCCGTCCGTCAACACGATAACTCGAGTAAAACTCAACCGATTTTCAAAAACTTTTTTTCCCTGGAAGGTAAATCTTTTATGGGATTGAATCTAGTTTGAAAGTGGTTTTTCTTCTTTTGTACATAGCTCAAGTAAATCTTTTCCGATTTTAACAAATTTTTTTTGTTTGAAAGCTATGGGCATGGCCGACAATTTGTGGAAGGAAATTTTCTGATTTTGAGCCCTTGGACTTAGCTGGGGCACTAAAAAATAGTCTCTCCTAGAGCCGGCCGTATGTGTTTTTTGTACATAGCTCGAGTACATCTTTTCCGATTTTCAAATTTTTTTTAATTGAAAGGGAGGGTAGAAATGTCTCACATTTTATGGAAGAAAATTGTTTGATTAGAAGCTCTTGGACTCAGCCAGGACTCTAAAACTGAGTTTCTACCGGGGCCCAACGTGTTTGTTTACATAAATCGGGTAAATCCTCACCGATTTAGTTGATTGTTTTTCTATTTAAGAGGTAACCGAGTACCGAATTATATTCAAAAACAAAATTGGGCCGGATGCCTGTCCTAAGGTCAGTCTAAACCAAAAAAAAATTACAATTACAATTTCACACACTTAAGAGTTAAGGCAACATTTACTTAAATACGTTGGAGTCTTTTTGTACTCTGTTTCATCAACTCTGTTTGCCACATCTATTCTGATACGTACGGGTCCTTTGCATATGTTTAATTTAGTATCGAATATCGACGTTACAAGCAGCTCATTGTGTGAACAAATGAGATTGTTATTGTCAATTTCTTATTAAACGCTGATGTTGAATGATTGATATAATTATGGTTTGCTCGCAAAGCCATAATACGACTTGCAGGAGAGTTCGACAACGGCGGGGGGGGGGGGGGGAAATCACCCAGTGTATTATCATCCGGGACGATAATATTCTCCGGCGGACGATAATATCATCCGCTGATAGTGTTTTATTGTCTAATTTTGTGATGATAGTATTCTCCACTGGATGATAATATTCTCCACGGGATGATAATATTCTCCACGGGATGATAATATTCTCCACGGGATGATAATATTCTCCACGGGATGATAATATTCTGCATGGGATGATAATATTCTCCACGGGATGATAATATCGTCCTCGGTACAATAATATTCTCCTCGGTACAATAATATTCTCTTCGGGACAATAATATTCTCCACCGGATGATAATATTGTCATCGGTATGATAATATTGTCCTCGGTATGATAATATTGTCCTCGGCATGATAATATCTTCCACTGGACTATAATATCCCCCACTGGACAATAATACTTTCCACCGGATGATATTGTTATTCGCTGGACGATAGTATTATCCGCGGTATGATAACATTTTCCACTGGATGGTACTATCGTCCAACGAATTCGAATTTTCTTACCTACTGCTTCCCTGAACTGAACCACAAATCGATTCGAACGACTATCCACGAAAACTTTTAGGAAGAATAATTTTGTAGACTACCAACAAAATTGGTTTAAGTTTTTGTATTGTCATTGTTAACATGGTACAAATGTATCAAACAAAAATCTGAACTTTTTTGAATGACGGAAATCTGCAAATTTTTCGAAAAGGAGAAAAGGTGCGTTAGAAGGATTCTACATAGAAATTATACAAAACATTTTTTACTATAAGTAGACGCGTGTATGTCCAGAGATGACTGTTCGACAAACTGGACACTTCAGAATAATCATCCGGTGGAGAATATTATCGTCCAGTGGGGGATATTTTAGTCCAGTGTAAGATATTATCATGCCGAGGACAATATTATCATCAAGTGGAGAACATTATCGCCCGGTGGAGAATATTATCGTCCAGTGGAAGATATTATAATACCGAGGACTATCATCCGATGAAGAATATTATCATCTCGTTGAGAATATTATCGCCCCGTGGAGAATTATATTGTCCCGAGGAGAATATTATAGTCCCGAGGAGAATATTTTTGTCCAGTGGGGGATATTACCATCCCGTTGCGAATGTTATCGTTCCGTGTAGAACATTATCATCCCGTGGACAACATTATCATCCCATGGAAAATATTATCATCCAGTGGAGAATATTATCGTGCCGAAGAGAATATTATCATCCAGTGGAGAATATTATCATTCCGTAGAGAATATTATCATTCCGTGGACAATATTATCATCCAGTGAAGAATATTATCATCCCAAGGACAATATTATCATCCCGTGGAGTATATTATCGCCCCGTGGAGAATATTATCGTCCCGTGGAGAATATTATCATCCCGTGGAGAATATTATAATCCCCCCGGATGATATCATCGTTTTAACATAAAAAAATAGAAAACCAGGACAATATTATACTCCGAAGGACAATATTATCATCCAATGGAATGATAATATTCCCCGCAGAAGAATAATACCGTCGTGTGCTTATAAGTTTACTTGTTATCAAGTTTCAGCTGTTTTCAAGATTTTCCATACAAAAAATACACTGAAAACAGAGATAATGTCGATAATGTTGAAAGCAGCATAACAAGTAAATTTAAAAGCACATGTTTGTATCATCTGGTGATATAATAATATCTTCCGGCGAACGATATTATCATCCAATGGTATAATAATATTCTCCAGTGGACGATAATATCATCCGCTGTTAGGATAATATCCTCCACCGGACAATATTATCATCCATGGGATGATAATACACTGGGTGATTTTTCCCTTTCCCTTCGACAACACATTGTGTTCTCAAATCACTTTTCGAATTCGCAACTTGTAATGACAGGCACCGAACGTAATTCAATTTCAAGGCCTAATTACCCATAAGGCAATTTTTAATGAAAAGTGCGACATCTATTATCCTCGTAACGTCGATATAATAAACTAAAGAAAGTTCAAATGTCAAAATTCTCAAATAAGTAAGTCTGCTTTAAATGTCAAATTTATATAATGTGCTGCCATCTATTTCCATTAACACGCATATTTTTCATCCTTCCAAGATACGCAAGTGAAAGCCCTTGTACCATAATATATTACTATACGTTGACGAAAATTGGGGCAAAGCGTCACGTAATTTGTACGTAACAACAATGTTGTTCCGACCATGATGCTGACGTAAATTAATATTGAAATAAATTAATAAAAATAAATAATCTCATTGAAGCCCAATAAAAGTTCGGAGCTCTAATTTTCCATTGCCATGCAAATGAAACAAAAATTTACTGGGCACAGTACATCAGAATAAATTATATGCCCATTTCATTCACATAAAAAAGCTATAATTTGGTAATGTTCTTTTTATGTAAAATTAAAACAATTCAAATTTAACACCATTTTGGCAACCAATTTATTCAGAAATTGTGTTCATCAATTTCATCAAATTCAAACAAAAAATATATGAATGGATGAAAGAAAAGAAAAGAAGATATGGTCTCCTATGAAGACCAACATAATCAAAATAAGAAATAAAAATAAAATAAACAAATAACTCTTTATCCACTTAAAAGCCATAAAAATGTAGTAACAATGTTAACAAAAAAATAAAAGAATAAAAATTATAAATTTAAACTAGTGCAAAATTATGCACACAAAACTATCAACCACATATTTAACTTGAATTTTCAAAGAACAAAAACATGAAAACACACATATTTTAATGAAAATTCAAATGATATAAAAAGTCCATTTTACAATGGAGATTAATGGCTGATTAATGCAAATATGGTTAATATAAACGCTAATTCATTTAGGTTTACACGCCAGCGCGCATTAATACACCACTTTTCGACTTAAAATTATCTTAAATGAAGATCTCTACGAAAACTTAATTACTACAAAAGAGAGGCACTGAACCACAAAAGGCGCATAATAATCCAAAGCCAGAGTCTTTATTATTATTATTTTTCTTTTCCTGATGGTTTTCTCTGGGTAAATAACTATACACGGCGACCGGTAATAATGTTGTGAGTTTTGTATATTTTGGAATTAGATGAAAAGGAATAATAAATTAAATTAATTTTATTATACTTGCGTGTGTTTGTATTTTGTTGTTGTAATTGTTGTATGTCGAGCGTAAAGGGATTAAAAAAAAAGTCAATTACGCATTGAATTCACGTGGGAAATGGCTATCTAGATAATAATTCGGTTTAAAGTCAATACGAATAAAAAACATGTTATTTTTTTGACCAAATTCTTAGATGTTGATGATCGCAGGATAACATTTAACATACCAACCCTGCTATTAAATGACGTTTAACGTTCTGTGGTAAATGTGTTTTTCCTTCAAATGCCCCTAATCAACATCAAAGACAAAAAGCAAAGGCTTCATTAACTCACATATTTTTTTTTTGTTTATTTTTTGTTTGTATCATTATTGTTGGTAAGTGAATCACCTTTTCCTTCATCATGTTCTTTACAACAATATTATTTCATCGCCTCGTCAAGGACTTTGATAAATTATTTATTCAACATTTCTTGGATGTAAATAATAACCTAATAGAATTTACATGTATTAGTGTTTTTGTGGGTTTGAAAATAAAGGTAAATTTCCTAAGGGCAATTAACAGATCGTAAATCATGCTCGGAGCGGTAGCGGAGAGCGTGACGCAGTCCTTACACCAAAAAAAAAAAAACGTCCACAAAACCAAAAAACTCCATACAAAAACCTTTGGGACAAGACTGGATGTATATAGGCGAACTTTTGAGTTTTTTCCACTCGCCGTCCAAATGATTTTCAGAAAAAACCTCGCAGCAGCTTTCCAACGATCCCACACTCATCAAAATCGGTTGAAAACGAACCGAGATATCGCCAATCAAAGATGACCAATTTCAATATAATAATGGTAAAAATATGTTTGAAAATAATCAAAATTTTATTCCTGTGTTGTGTGTCCACGATCTATGTCTCTATGTATCTATCTACTTTTTTTTCTCGAGAACCGCCCTAGCGACTTCTTTAAAATTTTCAGGGAACGTCAGGCAGCCAACTGTCAAAGTGACACATCTTGGATTTTTTGCTAAATTCTGAATAAGAATACCTAGACAGTTGGTTTCTTCAGGAAAGTTATATGAATCACTGAGAAGAATTGGTGACACAAAGTGTTCCGAAGGTAGCCTAAAGTGACACGAAGCGTTCCGAAGGTAGCCGAAGTTGACACGAAGTGGTCCCAAGGTAGCCGAAGGTGACACGAAGTATTCCAAAGGCAGCCGAAGGTGACAAGAAGTGGTCCCAAGGTAGCCGAAGGTGACACGAAGTGGTCCCAAGGTAGCCGAAGGTGACACGAAGTGTTCTGAAGGCAGCCGAAGGTGACACGAAGTGTTCCGAAGGCAGCCGAAGGTGACACCAAGTGTTCCGAAGGTAGCCGAAGTCGACACGAAGTGTTCCGAAGGTAGCCGAAGTCGACACGAAGTGTTCCCAAGGTAGCCGAAGGTGACACGAAGTGTTCCCAAGGTAGCCGAAGGTGACACGAAGTGTTCTGAAGGCAGGCGAAGGTGACACAAAGTATTCCGAAGGTAGCCGAAGGTGATACAAAGTGTTCCGATGGTAGCCTAAGGTGTTGAAGAACAATTTTTTTCGGAAAGAAAATGTTTTTGTAAAAAAATTTTTTTTGTAAAAAATTTTTTTTTGTAAAAAATTTTTTTCGGAGAAAAATTTTTTTGGGGGAAATTTTTTTCAGAGAAATTTTTTTTGGAGAAAGTGTTTCATAGAAATTTTTTCGGAGAAAATTTTTTCAGGATTTTTTTTGGAGAAAATTTTTTTGGAGAAAATTTTTTTTGGAGAAAATTTTTTTCAAAAAATAGAAATTTTTTCAACAACTGAAAACTTCCAAAACGACTGATATCACAACAAAACCTCTTTAAAGGTAGAGTGTGACGCAGTCCGTAAGTCCGCTTCCAAAATGAATAATATCGCTTGAGGTGACGCTATCGCTGATAATACGCAGAAGTTTTGTTTGAATGGAACCTTGTGTTCAAAGTTTTGATTTCCTGAAAAAATTGCAGCGCTTTCTTTAAAACAAAATTACGTTGTGTTAAAAAAAATTGCGTCACAAATGCCAGATCCACCAGCGGAATAATTTTTCAATACTTTCAGTTTTTACACGCAAAAATTTAAATTTACAAGGCCGTAGCCTACGCAATAAGAAATAAAAGTCAAATTTTTGCACCGCAAAAACTGAAAGTACAGAAAAATTATTTCGTCGTTGGGTCCGGCATTTTTGACGCAATTTTTTTAACACGACGTAATTTTGTTTTGAAAACAGCACTGTAATTTTTCAGGAAATTAAAACTTTGAACACAAGCTTCCATTCAAACAAACTTCTGCGTATTATCTGCGATAGCGTCACCTCAAGTGATATTATTCATTTTGGAAGCAGACTCACGGACTGCGTCACACTCTACCTTTAAAGAGGTTTTTGTTGTGATTTGATATGTAGGAGCTTTTGTTTAAATCCCATGAATGAATGAACGAAACGGTTTATTCACAACAAATGGCCGACGCTCAATTTCAATTTTCTTCCTTAGTCTTAGCATTACACAAATTTTCTCGTCAGAAGGAAGAATTAGTAAATATTAAGTTATTAAGATCTTCCTTACGATCAAATGCTGAGCCGATTACCCGTCTCACTAACACAAATAAAGGTTCGCAATCATATCATTCTGTAGGTTGATGATAATGATTACGTACGATTAAATCAAACAAATTTTCAAATAAATCGTCCTGGTTTATTTTTTGGTCATGTCCCCTTTTCATCGCCATGGACCTCTCCCCCTACCATAATCAAATTTTTCTAAAACAGATTCTATTTATGAAAAGTTAACTTTACGAGGGCGGTGATGAAAAGTCAAAGAAACTTTTAGAATGTTTTCTGAAGTAACAACGCCATAGGAAAAAACATGTTTGTGATCTTTAATTGTTCACGTGAAGTGTTTACTTTAACACCGCAGGCAGGCGAAATAGTTTGTATTGAAGAGTATGGTTTTCCGTACTTGGCTGATATAGTATGGACTATATACCTCCTCCAGAGAAAATGCGTAGCGGCTCTTTACTTAAGCACCGAATGTAACAATTTTGAAAATTTTTACATTCAAGTTTCTTTTTCATTCTCAACAGAGCAACATTTTAAGAATAATGTCTCAATATTTTGTAGATTCTTTCCTTTAAAATATGAAGTGCAGTCGTGGTGTCAATTTTAATTTTTATATCGAGCAATTACTTTGTATTCATGCTTTAGTAATTACATAATTACTTTATAATTACATTTTTTAAATTGCGAATTTATGACAATTTTTTTCATTATGGTACAGTGACTATAACATAACCAATACAAAAATGTCTGTGGTGAAAAACACTGTCATCCACAATCATTTCGTCAAAACTACACCGCCTGCATGGGAAAAAAGGCGTCCGGCCTTTATCCGGACACCCGAAATGCTAAAATTCGGACGATGAAAAATCCGGGCGAGCAATAATCCGGTATACAAAAGTACGGACGGCCAAAATCTGGATTACATCGAGTACGTTGAATAAAAACAAAGGACAATTTCTCAGGATATGAAACGTAAAGCTACAGAGCTGGGACGCAGGAAAAATAAAAAAGCGTGGACTAGGGGCGGTAGCACCGCAAAGGGTGAATATCATTTATTGCGCGGTCTAAGGGGCATAGCCCCTAGCGGGATTTGGGGCAAAGCCTCATTAATGTATAACTGCCTGCAGGGTATAAAAGAGGCCTGCTCGCGGGGGTGAAGAAAACATTAGCTGTTTAAAGTGCAATTCCAGCGTTGTTTTGACCAGGGTTATTTTGTTGGGGTTATTTGCTCACTAGTTACTTGCTATACCAAAAATGTCTGGATTTTGGTCGTCCGAATAAAGGATGGGAGCCATGTGATGTAATGTAATGTAATTCCAACAAAAGACGAAAGATGGTGTCAATATTAAGATGAAGATCAGAAGTTAGAAATAAATCCTTTTGATTGTAAACAACAGTGAAAAGTCGTCGTATTCTAAATAAAACCAAATTTTATCTTTTCATAAATGTGTAACTCCTTGAATACGAAATTTTGATTTGTTTTTACGCCAATACACTGCTTGGACTGTCCTTTTGCCTTTTTTCCGGATTTATTTCTAACTTCTGATCTTCATCTTAATCTTGACGCCATCTTTCGTCTTTTGTTGGAATTATCTACAATCCACAAACTTCACGAAAACAAATTTATCCTTTCTGTAATTCCATGCGCTAAGAAAACCCAAAAAAATATTAAAATGGAGACCATTTCATACTTGGAAATGAGTGTTTTCCCTCGAAAATTTCAGACCATATTTCACAAATTCAACTGGGATTGATGTAGGGCTAAATTCAGTCTTGTTTATATTTCAATTTTTGAGACTGCCGAATGACTCAATATCGTAAGGTGGGACCGTTAAAGCCCGTTAAATACAATTTCTTTCTCATTTGTGAGACTGTATAAGGGGTAGGCATTTCTGAGGATATTCGCACCAGGTGGAATTAGTCACAGTATGGTAAAGAGATATTGGCTGCAGGTGCCACCACCCACACTGTGTGTCCCACAGCATAATAAAGAGACTATTTGCAGCCGTGCCATTAGCAGCAGTATAATAAAGATACTATTGGCGTCCAGTGCCATTTATTTATTTATTTAGCGTATGGCACACTTATAATCAAATCACATTCGTTTCGTCTAAAAATTTCAAGTGAAAAGTAATTACATAGATTGTGCAAAAGGCAGACATAATTATGTTGGACTGAAACAATCAAAATTATCACATTTTTCGTCAAAAACAAAATCACTACAAAGAATATCACAGAGTTCAAAGTTCGAGTTCTTTTAGCCATTGTATTGCCCTAGGTTCTAAACCGTTTATATCTTGCAAATCTCCAGCGTATGACAAGGTCGGGCAGTCGGTGAGTAGGTGGTCGGTCGTCTGTCTAGAATATCCGCATTGGCACGCGGGATCGTCAAGGTAATTCCACCTGTACATCAAGTCGTTGCATCTTCCATGCCCAGTTCGTAGTCGGTTCAGGTTTTTCCACGCCTTTCTTGGCAAGTCGAATTCCACCGAACGCGACGTATGGCTGGAGAAAGTATACAAAGGAGCAGCTTGTGGGTCGAAATCGGATTCGATGAGACGCTTTGCATAAACCACTGGAGGTTTTCGAGACACCAATCTCGGTGTAGGCGGGTTGATCAAATCGTCATGCAGTGGAATGCTTGGGTTCTCCATCACTTTTTTATATTCACGGACTAATGCAGTTTTCCTTCTTATAGCCGGTGGAGCGATGCCGCTCAAGGCTGGGAGCCATTCTGTTGGTGTTGACGCTACGGTACCAGTGATCAATCGCATCGTTTCGTTCAACACAACGTCGACTTTTTTTGTATGTGCACTGTTCAACCAACTCGAGCAGCAATATTCCGCTGTCGAGTAGACCAATGCGAGGGCAGATGTTCTTAAACATGAGCCAGTGGCGCCCCAGGTGGTACCGACTAGCTTTCTCAGCAAGTTGTTTCTTGCACTTAATTTCGGTTGAAGCTTTTCGACATGTTTCCTGTACGTGAGCGATCGGTCAAGCTTAACACCGAGGTATGTTGGTTCAAACGTATGCTTGAGGAAAATTCCATCGAACTTGACACGTAGCTTTTTGTTCGCGCATTGGTTGTTGAGATGGAAACACGAAACCACAGTTTTCTTCAGGTTTGGTACTAGACGCCATTGTTTACAATATTGAACATACTGTGCCATGTCTTCGGTAAGCGCTTTGTTGATTTGCCGGAACTTCTTGTGCTGATATGCGTATGCCTTGTCGTCAGCATATAAAAATTTTCTAGATTTGGATGGCGGCAAGTCATGTATGTACTACATGGGGTGAAAAGTCCGCGGCCTTGCAATGAAAGAACTAACTTTTACATATGAAATTAATTTTATTCTTCAACGTAGTCTCCCTGAAGGGAAATGCACTTAGTCCAACGATCCTGCAACATTTGGATACCTTTGGTATAATAGGATTTCTCCAACCCTGCAAAATAGGCCTCTGTTTCGGATATCACCTCATCATTAGAGTAAAATCTTTTTCCCTGTAGCCATCTTTTTAAGTTTGGGAACAAATAGTAGTCGCTGGGGGCCAGATCTGGAGAGTAAGGTGGGTGGTGGAGTAATTCATAGCCCAAAGAGTCCAGTTTCACAGTTGCATTTATGGATGAATGCTCTGGTGCATTGTCATGATGAAACAGGACCTTTTGATTCTGCATATGCGGTCGTTTTCTCTTGATCTCGTTGTCGAGCTGTTCCAATAATGTGACATAGTACTCGCCAGTTATTGTTTTTCCTTTCTCCAAATAGTCGATAAATATTATGCCATGCGCATCCCAAAAAATCGTGGCCATAACCTTGCCTGCAGAACGCTGTGCCTTTGGGCGCTTCGGTCGGCTTTGACCAAATTCTAACCACTCTGCAGACTGTCTATTGGACTCTGGTGTATAGTAATGAATCCACGTTTCATCAATCGTGACAAATCTACGCAAAAACTCCGTTGGATTACGCTCGAACAAAGCTAAATTACGCTCGAACAAAGCTAAATTACGCTCGAACAAAGCTAAATTACGCTCTGAATCGTCAAGACGGTGCTGCTTTTGATCAATTGTTAGAAAACGCGGCACCCATCGCGCAGAAAGCTTTTTCATGTCCAAATACTCGTGTAAAATGTGTCGCACCCGTTCTGTGGATATTTTGAGGATGTCAGCTATTTCACTAACTTTAACTTTCCGATCAGCCAAAACAATACGATGGATTCTTTTGATGTTTTCTTCAGTAACTGCTTCACTTGGACGTCCTGAACGTGGGGCATCATCGGTGCTTGTATTACCTCGTTTAAATTCAGCATGCCACTTCTTGACCGTTGTATACGACGGAGAAGATGTGCCATAACACTTATCCAGCCATTCTTTGCTTTGCACCGTATTTTTCCCCATTAAGAAACAATGTTTAATCAACACATGGAATTCATTATTTTCCATTTTTTACGAACAACAAAAACCTGCGTCACTCTATTGACAGTAATTCGAAAACTATGACACCAAATGTCAGGAAAATTGGTGTAGACAAGTAAAGGGTGGTACTACTGAATGTTAACAAAAATTCTGAAGTAATGACGCCATCTCTATGTGAGGCCGCGGACTTTTCACCCCATGTAGTATAAGTTGAACAAGACACAAGCCAAAACTGATCCCTGAGGAACACCGTTATTCAGTTTTTTGAGCGAGCTCAGCTTGTCATCTAGTAAGACCTTAAAATATCGGTCGCTCAGAATGTTACAAATCACGTCACACAGCTGCAGGCATGGAACCGCTTTCACCAGTTTGAACATGAGTCCTTTTTTCCAAACTGTGTCATATGCGCTCGACAAATCAATTAGAACAGCTCTGGTTTTCAGTCCGCGTTCGAATCCGGACTCGATGAAATTTGTTAGCGCCAGAACTTGATCGGAGCAACTTCGACCTTCCCTGAATCCAGCTTGTTCCGGTTGGACAGTTTTATCAATTTCTGGCCTGATGCGGTTATATATCAATCGCTCAAAGAATTTCAACGCGACTGACAGCAGTGCTATAGGCCGATAACTCTCCGGTAGATTTTCTGGCTTATCCGGTTTCTGCAGAGCTATTTTTTTCGCTATCTTGAAAGCCTTCGGCATGCAGTTCGTGGCAAGAATGTGGGAATAGAAACGGGATAGTCATGCCAGATCCACTATACGAAAGAAATTCCGGATACATGGCGTCGAAGCCAGCTGCTTTTCCATTTTTTGTGTCGCACAACGCTTCGTTTATTTCGTTTACGCTGATTGGCCTCGACAAATAACTGTTTCTGGGCGTAAGTTTACGAAGCTTTCGGTATTTCCGATTAATTTGTTTTGAGAACGGTTTGTCTGCTGGTACTTTGGACGTTTGTACGATGTGTTTATCGATTTGGTTCGGGTTGATGGTTGATGCGTGCTTCTTCTGTTTGGTGGCACCTCCAAGTTTTCGAATAACCGCCCAGCCTTGCCTAGATGATCTCCTCATATCGATTCCCTCGACGGTTTCAATCCATCGACGCCTTCGCGCTTCATCCAATGATTTTAAAAGCTCTTTAGCAGTTTCGGGATCTTCGGTTTCTTTGAACTCTTCATACAGTCGATCGCTGTCTTCGTTCCGGCATGGTATATACTCTTTTCGGTACCCCCTAGGAACGCAGTTCTTCGCTATCTTGATTACTAGCTTGTTGAAACGATCGTAGTTTTTAGCGACTGGTGGGATGAAGCGAACCGCAGCATCGAGTTCGTTTTTGAATCTGCCTTCCGGAAATTCCAACGTGGCCTTGGGATAGATTTTATTGTTGGAATTTGCAATCCGATTTCGTAGATAATTGGCTTATGCTGACTTCTAGGAAAACTGGCGAGAACTTTCCGTGTAATTTGCAGCGGTATCCCTTCGTCGTCAGTACTTACGAAGCACAGATCAGGGTTATATCCACGTCTGTGTGCAGCTGAGAAAAACGTACACTTGCCATTTACGACAATACAATGAAGGGACTATTGGCATCCACAGAACAAGAAGGGACTATTGACACTCGGTGCCATTATTCACAGTTTAATAAAGATACTATTGGCATCCAACTAATTGTTACCAATTGTTTCTTTCAAAAAAAAGAAAAAAATAAATAGCCTCATTCACAGGACCGCAGCTAGAAGGTTTTTGGGCGGGCTAAGTCCACCCTGAGTTTTGTAAAAAACCGATTTTTCTTCAATTTTTCCAAAATTATTTTTCTGTCTCTAAGCCCGCCCTGGAAATCCCTGTCCGGCTACGGCCCTGCTCATTCAGTCTCACACAGATTAATTTCATTACGTGAGCATGAATTATTAAAATATATACTTCTCAAACGGTCTCACTGAGACCATTTTTTTGCAGGGGGACAATCATCCTTAACAGTGAAACAACCAACTATGCACACATCACAGCAACAAACCTATGCTTCGAAATACTAACAATTCTTAAATAAGTCAGCAATTTACTCGAAAGACTGAAATTGCAACGTGGAACTAACTTTTGGAAGACATTACGTCTGCAAATTCGTTGTATGAAAAAGTGGCAGGTTCTTTAACTCAACAATTTACTAGCAACTACAATAATCCACATGATTTTGGAAAGTAGACACGATAAGTCATCGCGAATGTGTTTATTTGTTCCTAAATCATTTAGGAATTGTTGCACAGCAACGGTAAGCTTTACATTGACCTTTTCAAAGAATGGCATTAATTGATTATACGCAAACGAATCTCTGCATCTCACCGTTTCCATAATTATTGAACAGTTATATCAAGTCATGAATGCCTCCACTTAATTTTAAATCCCTTGAATCATCAAATTTATTTTTGTAAATGTTATTGAGCTACACAAATTAATTTACATACAATTTTTTGTTCAAAAAAAAAAAGAATGTAATAACCGTTTTGCTGATTGCGTGATTCAAGACAACTTTCAATAAATATTATAATAACTGATCGATCAACGATCATGTAAACGAATGTTGAAGTGGTTTTCAAAATAAATATATCAATTTGAACCGGAAAGCAGTTCAGTAATATTTCGTTAAATTTGTAATGAACTAATTTGAAAATCGGCGATTAAATGGATTCGAATACATTGCTGTTCGGATAAATGCATACACATAGAATAAATGCCATTGATGTTGTTTCTAGGCCTGACTAGTTTTCATTTTTTTTATTAATAATTTATGAAAATGTTCTATCACACACAGTAAGAGGGGAACGTTACGCTACGAAACGTTTCATTTGTGGGGTGGAAATGATTTCTCATCGAACAAAAAGAAATCGAACATTTCCTTCATGCAATCCTATCACCCACAACGTAGGGCGCTGTCCCTAAATTACGTAACACAAATTTTCGCCTTTCACCCCCCCCCCCCCCTCCTACCGTTCCCCGCAACATACGCAAAAATAGCTCAATACCAATGTGTTTAGTATAGGAAAACCACCTTGGGTAAGACAGACTCAGACCCCCTCGAGCGTTTCGTAATTTAAGGACAGCCCCTAGCTAGTTTGACTAATTTCAAAATCCGATTCAATCGATGAAACTTTGGTGAAGATAATATGGTCTCCGAAAGGCTGTTCACGAATCATATACAAACTAGCACGGACGGTTATCCTTTCTGTTTGTTTCACAGTCTCCCAAGCATTCGTTAACATTATTAGCAATGTGATTATCCACTGCTTTATTCGATTTA
>CM055406.1:57979745-58039156 GCA_029228625.1 Pseudolycoriella hygida
CAAAATTGCCCTACGGGCAATTTCCAATACAGTCTAATGTGAACGCAACATTTACTTAAATACGTTCCAGTCTTTTCGTAACATCAACTCTGTTTGCCGCATCTATTCTGATACGTACGGGTCCCTTCTATGTTTTTATTTGTACTTTCACTTGATGTCTTTAAACATCTTGTGCTTTTCTCAGAATGTGTAATATCACCTTCGAAAAACGCTTTAAAAATACGAAATTTGTAAATAAAGCGTATAAAAGTTTCGCTTGCTCCGCTCGCGATTTTACGACTATACAAGTAAGAAGTATAATAAACATATGTAGGGACCCGTGAGCATCAGAATAGATGCGGCAAACAGAGTTGATGTTACGAAGAGACTCGAACGTATTTAAGTAAATATTGCCTTTACACTTAAATGTATTAAATTGCGTCCACATTAAGTTGTATTGGAAATTCCGATAGGGCAATATTGAAAAACCCGTCCGAAGAAACGGTGTAAAAAAACGGAAAAGATTTGCCAAAGTTATGTACAAAAAACACATAGAGCCCTAGCAGAGACTCGTTTTTAGTGCCCCAGCTAAGTCCAAGGACTCACATTCAAAAAAGTTTCTTCCATAAATTGTCGGGTATGCCCAGGTCTTTCAAACAAAAAAAATTTTAAAAATCAGAAAACATTTACTCGAGTTACAAAAGACAAAAAATCACTTAAACGGCCATAGCTTGGTGGCCCTTACACCGACAGTGGCCAGATTCAATCCCATAAAAGATTTTTCGATTACCTTCTAGAAAAAAATTTTTTTTTGAAAATCGGTTGAGTTTTGCACGAGTTATCGTGTTGACAGACGGACGGACATTTTTTTTTATTGCTGATTCGTCATCTAAGGACCATGATCGGTGCTCCTGCCCTACTCCCGGGTCGAAATTCGACTGGTTACAAACGTCGTGGTAAACGCATAAGACCCCTTTTCGAAGAACTTGGTTCTTCGTACGGGTCTAAAAATATCGCCCAGCCCCAGGTTTTCTATGTACGGTTTTGTTTTACAGTAGAACTTTTAAAAATTGTTATTTTTCTTCCACTACAAGACTTCATAACTTTCAAACGTGGGCCCGATCAAAAAGCATGCCCCGATTCGGGCCTCATAAAACTCATTTCGTGGGCCTTATCAAAATTTAGCCCGATGGGCCTATGGGTCATCAGTCCGGCCCTGTCGTTACTTTAAGTTGTATTTCGATGAACAAATTAATAATTTTTCTCAAAAATGAAAAAATATATTTTTTTGTCGAAAGTAGCAAAATTTCGGGCAGATGTCAAGCCGGATAAAGTCAACTTTCGATAGTTGTAACCTTGTCAGTGTGCAGCCCGGCTGGACTGAAATGCGTTCTCGGCGGCTGAAACTTGCTGGTTCTCATGTCTATCACCGACCGCTGATGCAGTAAAACTAATAATTGCACCCATAGTTAGAATATTATGAATTAATCGTGCATAATGCTCTAACTAACATAATTCGAAAATAATAACTAAAAAAATTGTTTTGAATAAATAAAAAGATAAAATATATAAATCGGCCCATCATATCAATTTAGGCAAATAACTATCAAATGATACATCCGCCGTTTACAAATGCACGCCATATTAAACTTCACATTTTTTTTTATCTCAAAATGAAAATATGAATGCATTTATGTTTGTTGTGTGTAATAATGTGATTTTTGTATTAAAATAAATTATCTTCAATATTTTACCTTCAATGACAATAACAATGCAATTGAAGACGTGATATGTGACAAACGACAATTACTGATGTTTTACTGTGCTATTAACGTGTCATCCACTGCACTTAGAATTCAAATGTAATGTACATTTTGTTCAATTAATTTGTGTAATTTTATTTTTACATAATTCGCTATTATACGAATATTTGATTAAGGCTTACGGGGCCGTTCAAGAAATAGCTAAAGAGTTGAAATTCGGTGTTATTGAGGACAACGATAGGGAACGCCTCGGTTTTTTTTTTTATTACGGTCTGTATTTCAAAAATTGTCAAAATGCCGAGTTTATTGGACAAATGTGAAAAATTTTCGTGAAATCGAAAGAAAAATGCTGCATCAGTGATGTATAGGCGACGAATTGGTGATGTTTAAGTAATGTGAACAAGTTGTACAAGTGTCCTAAACATCAGCAACATAATATTGACACATGCGTCTAAAAATTCAAAGTTGATATCGAAGAAAACGAGGTGCTTAGCACTACAAAACGATCATACGACCTGCAAAGTGATGAACTGTTGCTTCTGACATTCGAGCATTAAGGCGGTTACACATTAGCAATTACTTTCGTTCTATTCTCTGGTTTTCACAATTTCTTTGACAGAAAAATCTAACGACGAAATTTCCATGTGTGTACTACACAACAACTCATTTCTTGGTGGAAAAATAGCGTCGTGTAAGCATATGAAAATTTTTCTGAAAAAAAAATAATTTTGCACAGAAAACAATCGAAAACATTTCATAGTAAATAATAGTTACTAATTAATCGGTACGTCGACAATCGTAGTGAGAGTTTCCAAGGGGTGCCCTCAAAGAGGTGTACTTCCACCATTATTATGGTGCCTGGTAATCAGTGAGCTATTATTAATTCTGAACGAGAGGAAATATCAGACAGAAGGTTTTTCGGACGGCATGGCAACTCTGCTAAGAGGCAAAATCATTAATGTCCTGTGCGACCAGCTTCAGACGATAATAAATATAATAAGCGACTGGTACGATAATAACGGACTGTCAATAAACCCTAACAAAACGAAAATGATTCTATTCACGAGGAAAAACAAAGTAAATGGCATAAAAATTCCAAAAATCAATGGAATCTTATTAGTTCGAGTAGTAAAGTAACTCGGAATTATATTGGATAGCAAACTCTCTTGGGCAGCCAACCTTGATGAAAGACTGCAAAAAGCAACTGTATCGTTGTGGCAATGCAGAAAGGCGTATGGTAAATCATGGGGCCTCTCTTCGAAGGTCTTGCATTGGATCTATACGACAGTCATTAGACCAATGCTCACCTACGCTTGCTTTCTTTGGAACCATGTATGCAGGAGCAAGCAAGTAAAGAGCAAACTTGAAAAATTTCAGAGAATGGCGCGTAAAGCAATCACCAGTTCGTGGAAATCTACTCCCACGGCAGCCATGGAAGCGATGATAAATCTAACACCGTTACAAATCTTCATTGAAAAGGAATCCATTAGCGCATTGAGCAGATTAGCCAGACAGCAAGACTACACCATCAGAGAAACTGATCATTCGCGCATTTGGTTTCAAATGATAGGAAAGGTACCGGCTTTAATGATGCCTTCAGACAGAATTACACCAGTACATAAGTTCGACAGAAAATTCAACATCATAATACCCCAGAGAGAGGAATGGCTACACGGGGAAAAGTATTATATACTGATTGATCACCGTTAAACGGATCAGCAGGAGCAGGAATATACTGTGAAAATCCAAGACGCATACGCATGCATTTTTCTAGCTGAGATCAGAGCCATATTAGACAGTTGTGGTATAGGAGCGTATGACAAAAATACTGACCGCACCATAACTATTTCTACGGACAGCCAAGCAGCGTTGAAAGCTCTAAAATCATTCAAAATTAACTCGGCATTGACGTTAGAATGCTGAGAAACCCTGAACAATATGGCTCATTCTTCGCAGGTAGATTTAATTTGGGTACCGGGACACTGCTGCATTGCAGGAAACGAAAGGGCAAATGAACTGGCCAGAGCAGGAGCATCAATCAAACCGATAGGGCCACAACCATTTATAGGAACTGCTCACTCATTCATAAGAACAAAATAAACAATACTACATGGGGTGAAAAGTCCGCGGCCTTGCAATGAAAGAACTAACTTTTACATATGAAATTAATTTTATTCTTCAACGTAGTCTCCCTGAAGGGAAATGCACTTAGTCCAACGGTCCTGCAACATTTGGATACCTTTGGTATAATAGGATTTCTCCAACACTGCAAAATAGGCCTCTGTTTCGGATATCACCTCATCATTAGAGTAAAATCTTTTTCCCTGTAGCCATCTTTTTAAGTTTGAGAACAAATAGTAGTCGCTGGGGGCCAGATCTGGAGAGTAAGGTGGGTGGTGGAGTAATTCATAGCCCAAAGAGTCCAGTTTCACAGTTGCTTTTATGGATGAATGCGCTGGTGCATTGTCATGATGAAACAGGACCTTTTTCTTCTGCATATGCGGTCGTTTTCTCTTTAACTTTAACTTTCCGATCAGCCAAAACAATACGATGGATTCTTTTGATGTTTTCTTCAGTAACTGCTTCACTTGGACGTCCTGAACGTGGGGCATCATCGGTGCTTGTATTACCTCGTTTAAATTCAGCATGCCACTTCTTGACCGTTGTATACGACGGAGAAGATGTGCCATAACACTTATCCAGCCATTCTTTGCTTTGCACCGTCTTTTTTCCCATTAAGAAACAATGTTTAATCAACACATGGAATTCATTATTTTCCATTTTTTACGAACAACAAAAACCTGCGTCACTCTATTGACAGTAATTCGAAAACTATGACACCAAATGTCAGGAAATTTTGGCTGTAGACAAGTAAAGGGTGGTACTACTGAATGTTAACAAAAATTCTGAAGTAATGACGCCATCTCTATGTGAGGCCGCGGACTTTTCACCCCATGTAGTAGTAGAGACAATTCATTTCAAAAATACTGGCAAAATCACCAAGGCTGCCGCCAAGCACCTGACCACTATTGGCAAAAGGAGTGATGCAAGCTGCGACTTTTATTTGGACACGGCTGAGCACTACCTCTGTAACCGTCCAGCTGGGAACGGGTTAGCTCAGTGGTAACGTACTGGCTTTCCACCAAGAATACCCGGGTTCAAGCCCGCTGAGGATAAAATTCTGTATAGGATTTTTCTTCAATTTGTAGCATGAAAATAACGTTCCTAAGCACACCCAAGCTTCTAAAAATGGGTAGTTGTGGTGTTTGGTGTCCACAACGAACCGTACACAGAAGAACGACATGTATGACGTTACCCATACACGATGAATTCTGTGTACAGATATCTGAGTCTATCTTAAGGCGGAGATATAATGAACACCAGATGAAATCCTATATGCGTAGCTACAATATATAGGCGTGGTTCGGAATTCACGTTAAGCATGTGGTCCAACAAACAGATTAATGGTTGCTCACACAAATGCATAGTTAAGTCGGAGGCTTGAAGATGTATCGTAATGTCCGGGCCCAAACAGCGAGATTCATTTGGCGTGTACGGCTTGAGCCTGAGGCTAGAAGATGTATCGTAGTACGTGTGCTCAGACGACGAGGCTTATTCGGCGTACCGGTTACAACTATGCGTTCTGAAATGGGAACATTTAAATGTGGGAATCTAACTAAGGTGGAATGATAGAAGAGTAACGGGGAAGGAACAAAGGATCATAGGATCTGTGTTTCAAGGCCAGTTGGCCGCCTCGACCAGAAAATCTAACCGTCCAGCTTTTATTAGCAATAGGCGTATACACTTCGGCGGTTACATAATAAGGTACGGTCTGATTAAATGCCCAGATCCAAAGGACATCATGAACTATATAGCTGGCACAGGTAGGTTTGAGTAATTCATTCGTGTTGTTAATGGCTGGCACAATGGACCCATCGGAGGCTCCCGTGCATGTTTCTTCCGAGGAAGAAACAGCCATATTTAATAAAAAAAAATCGCTAAAATAACGCTAGCATCCCGTTTACGTAACGAAAATATTAATTTTGCACACATAAAAAAACCATAACAAACTTTGACAGAAGAATTGAAGAATTCGGAAAAATTTGAATTCTTCAATTTTCAAAATTTGTATGAAGAGAGAACAGACTCTTTCGTTGTATTTTCTATTTTGTGTATTTTACTATGACAGTAGTTGCTATATGTGAAACCGCCTTTAAGTTCTCCGAACGATTTTTGGAGCGGTGCGCGAAGGTGAAAGGTGGCGTTGGATATACAATTTAGAATAAAAATGTGACTTCGGTGAACCGAATATAATGGCAGTGGTAAATGTCCATGGGTTGAGGTGGACGGGACATCTAGTACGCATGGACAAAATTAAAGCCCCCTTGACATTATTCCGTAACAATCCCGAAGGACGAAGAGGAGGATTGGTCCAAAAATGTGATGGATTGACGGAGACGAGCTCCATATACGGGCGCTTGGAGTAAAGTACTGGCAAAAAATAGGAAAAGTTATCAAACAGGTCAAGGCCCATAAGTAGCTGGAGCGCCGGGAAAGTATAGTAGTCCAGAGGAGATGATATTTTTGTTGGAATCAAATCTTGAAGGGGAATGTGAAATCGTTTTCCTTTGTATCTGTTATATTTTCTGCATTGTCTACAATCTGTCGAAGCCAAAATAACGCATTGTCATCAAATAAATCATCGAAATTGCTAGAATTCCCTAAGTTCATTATGATACTCTCCCTGTAATTTCAATTTTTGTGCACTTTAGGTGTCCAAGTAAATTATTTAAATCAGTTTTGCGTAACAAATCGATCAAAGTGCTGCACCGATTATATTTAAAACTAACGTTTGTTGAATGATAGCGTAATAAGTACGTAATGTCAATTCGTATAATTTATTATTGTATTTTAAGTTTATACGTTTTAACCTCTTTAAAAAAGACCTTCTAAATGGCTTAATTTTTCAACAAAAATTTATGTGGTAAATTGGGACTGCTTATCAGCCTTATAACAATCAAGTCTATTTGTCCTTCTGTGCATTCTAATAACAAGCATTTGAATCACTTACTCCAATTACCGAAACTTATAATCAAACTATTAATTGCAAGTAATGACCATATTCCATTGTATGCTTAATGCTACACGACAAACGTCCAACGTGTTAATTAAAAAAGCTTAATTAACATTTCTTGTTAATCTATCAATAAAATAATTGAATGAATTAATTAAACAAATCAGTAAAAACAATTAACCAATTACTGATTGACATTCTCTTTGCGTGTATTTGAGTGCATTTACATTGTAACATTCTATTTCCATATATTCTCACGATACACAACAACCGTTAAAGTCCATTTACTTTCGATTTTCAGCTGACGCTTAGAAGGCTCTAAATATTCTATTTGTCGACAAATAAATTCTTCAATAAGTTAAGATAAAAGGATAACAACAAAAACCACTACAGGGTTCAATAGAACGTAAAACATTTTTTATTTCAATTTTATTAAACAAAAAAGAAATCACTTGAATTCTTTACGAAACAAGATGTTTGGAAAAACCAACTCAGACATGACAGCCGAACATTTTAGCGGTGGTCAGCGGATTGTAGACATCGATTATACGAATCTGAGCAATCAGATTCTTACAGAATCCAAAGTTATTGTCAACCACGCGAAATTATTACGATTTTTTCATTTTTTTATGTATGAAAAATTAGGCGCAGATGACAATAGATTTTTAATTTGTAGGAATTGCTTGGATTGCTCTTATCTTGACAAGCATATTCGTATGATCGATGTCTACATTTTTGTAGATTACTACAAGGATGGAAAATGTCAGTTCATGTCTTAGCTGACCCCCGCTAAAATGTTCGGCTGTCATGTCTGAAGGCACTACAACTAACAAAATGTTCACCAAATTGTTGACAACCAATCTCGATCTCCCCTAATGTAGCATTCGATGAGAGTTTCAAACTAGAAAAGTACGAAATTATTTAAAAAAAAACTAACTTGAATATAGTCCTATGATTTTATAATCCGATTATGTGATTAATGTCTTTGACTTATCAAACTAATCGTGAAAATTGTATAAATGGTTTGGAATTAAAAATCAAATGCTGAACTTAGCTTGACTGTTACATTTTAAAATGAGTGTTTAAACTATTTTCGATTAAATTTTGGTACGGGCTTTCATCGACTCAGTTAAACGTTATAACTGGATCAATACGATTTGGCTTAATGTTTATACCGAAACTAGTATTTTAAGCGAACGAGTTAAGAACACCAGAATAATATTATGAAAATATAAATTAAACATAAAAAAGAAGGTTTTATAGCACACGAAGACATAAAAAATTGTTTTCAGGAAGTGAATTTTTAACAGCATTTATACTTTGAAAGAACGCTAACGCGAAAGTTATGACGTTCAAAACTTTTTTAAAAATTAAAATTTACGATTTGCTTTTAGGTATAAATATGTACAAAGTGTAAGAAGCTTACAATCAAGAAGTGTGTGAATCATGATGAATGAATAAGTAGAAAACTTTGCTAATGATTATAGGTGCTAATACAGCAATGAAAAACTTACCTACTGTGACTTTGAATTGAATAAGAACTTTTTCAGGTTCCACTTATTTACGTTCCACACATTCTCTTTACTATCTCAACTCATGCGCATGCGAGAATTAACTTCTTCACAAATCTAATCGTATTTTACACATTTATCATACAACGCAAAGTGGAACATATATAGAAAACAGAAAAAATTCTTGTTTAAGTAATTATTGTAGTAGGCCCTGTTCAGTTTTGGTTGACGCTGAATTTTACAATATTCGTAGAGAATATATAACACGAAAATCGGGTCACTCCCCAGCAAATGTATGACTTAAAAGCTCGAGACTGTTTCCCCTTCTTTTAACTTTGTGAATTAAGTTTTTCTTTTATGTTATTTTGTATCGATTGATTAGAGATTAGCGGGTTGCTCGAAACTTCGAGAAACCCGACCCGAACCCGAACCCGAATTGTTTTTTTCGGGTTCATGGGTTTCGGGTTTCGAAAATTTTAATAGGGTCGGGTTCGGCCCGGGCCGGGTTTGGAAACACTTCAGGTTTCGGGTTTTCGAAAAATTTGATCGGGTCGGGTTCGGTCCGGGTCGGGTTGTTGTATCCTTTTATTCGGGTCCCGATCCTTTATTGACTTTTTATATTTTACAAAACTCGTCTAAATTTTATCATCTTACATTACACCAATTTTATTTTAGTCTAAGGTCCGTGAAGAATGCAGACGTCGGGCCTTGAAATAATTTTTGTTTCGAAGTAATTTGGGTTGTGAGTTTCGAAAAACTTGAGTGTCTGGTTCGGTCCGGGTCGGGTTTTGAAACAGTTCGGGTTTCGGGTTTCGAAAACTTTTATCAGGTCGGGTTCGGTCCGGGTCGGGCTTTGAAACAGTTCGAGTTTCGGGTTTCAAATTTTAATCGGGTCGGGTTCGGTCCGGGTCGGGTTTTGAAACAATTCGGGTTTCGGGCTTCAAAAAATTTTATCGGGTCGGGTTTCGAAAAATGATCGACCCGCTCATCTCTACGATTGATATCTAAAGCATAACTTGCCGCTACTGTAATTATTCGTTCACTTAAGTGCTGTAGCTGTAGTACAGCTGCTGTACTGTCTGAATAATTCATAATGTACGCTGAAGAGTTTCGTCTAAAATCCAAATCCAAAATTTTGATCCCCTCTGGAAGTTTTTTAATCAACACAATTTACTAATCCAGGCAGGTGAGAGCAAAGAAAAGACAAGGAGCTATATGTCGTTGGTACCCCCCCCCCCTCCCCATTTATGTGCTGGTGATAAGAATCACGGAATAAGTAGTATTACTTATGTGCTCACTGATGGTACCAGTCCCGATTTTTGTGCTCAAAATTTTCCCCTGAAATAAAGATGAACGGGCCCTAGCCCAAAGTTTTAAAAAAACATATGAAGGGACCCGTACGATGCGGCAAACAGAGTTGATGTTACGAAAAGACTGGAACGTATTGAAGTAAATATTGCGTTTGAATAGTTTGAAAGTTTGAATGACTCATAAAAATTACCCAAGGTAATTTTTAAAGCCCTCCCGAAGTACGCTTTAAATTTAATTCTCTACAACTTTGTCTTTGGAAGCAACTTTCTAACTGCCATAGTTCTAGACATATGAGTCATCCTTCTGAATAGAATAGCATAGCATAGAATCGTTTTTAGTGCCCTAGCTAAGTCCAAGGACTCAAATCCAAAAAAGTTTCTTCCATAAATTGTTGGCCATGCCCAGATCTTTCAAATAAAAAATTTTTTATGAAAATCGGAAAAGATTTACTCGAGTTATGTGCTAAAGACCAAAAACCACCTAAACGGCCCTAGCTAGGCGGCCCTCGGGTTGAAAGTGCCCAGATTCAATACCATAAAAGATTTTTCGATTACCTTTCAGGGAAAATTTTTTTTTTTTGAAAATCGGTCAAGATTTACCCAAGTTATCGTGTTAACGGACAGACAGTCGGACATTTTTTTTTTCGCTGATTTGTCATCTGGAGGCAACAAAAAAAGTTTCCCTCTTATTCCCGGGTTCGAATTCGCAATGTAACAAACGCGGTAGTAAACGCATCAGACCTTTGTACTTCGTACGGGTCTAAAAAATGCCCGCTCTAAATGGTGTCCATGAAATTTGTGCTCGTGCCCGCCCGGTTCCTGCCCGAAATTAAAAAAAATGTGCTCGTCAATTTCATGCCCGAATTTTACCGTTACTCAAATGCTTCCCTAGCATACCTTCAAAAATTGAGTTAAAAAAGCCATTAAACAACCGAGGTACTGAAAAGGTAATCTCCTTTACAAATATTCAAATGTAGATATTTTTCATTTGTAAATTCTAATTATAATTCAAAATTCTATGTAAAATTGCTTATTTAAATTATAAGTCGGGCATATTTCCCGTTAAATTTGTGCCCGTGCCCACCCTACCCTAGCCCAAAATTTAAAAAAATTGCCCGCATCGAAACGTGTCCGTTAAATTTGTGCCTTATCGGACACGGGCGAAAACGGGCATAATTTGAAATTCCCTCCCGCTCATCTTTACCCTGAAAGGTACAGGAACGGAAAAGTAAAAACCGACAAGTTTCTGATTTGTATGGTAAATTCGTATGATAAATCAGAAAATTGTCGGTTTTCAATTTTCCGTTCCTGTAGTTGAAAAATCTTTTTTGGGATTGAATATGGGCACTGTCGGCCCTAGGGCCAATGAGCTAGGGTCGTTTAAGTGGTCTTTTGTACATAACTTGAACAAACCTTTTCCGATTTTGATTTTTTTTTTGTCCGGAATGGATGAAATACGACGATGCAGGGGGAGGGGGTCAAAAAATTTGAAAAAACGCCGACGTTATTTATGAACACGCGAGAAAGCGTTTTGGTGCAGACAGTAACATGTGTAGGTTGTCCAGTTTCACATGAATAGGTCCTGTATATTGTTCATTACTTGAGGCAAACACACTCTCGAACTTATTGTAAAATTCATTACGTATTAATTGAACTGCGTTGATGCACAAATTAAGTGAATTCTCATAATGCGAATTTTATAGATGCTACCAGCGATGCTGATGAATGACGAACTGATCTGCAGAATAAGTGAGACACTGAGACTTGATAAGATAAAGAAGAGGAGAAAATTGTTTACAAAAAATAATCATTGAAAGCGTTTCACAAAACGTTGATATTAATACACTTGCCTTCCACTTGCGTTTACAATCGAAAAGTTTTGTATTACGTTCGCAATTATCCAGCCTGTATGCCAAAATTAAAGTAGTGTACATACGAAGCATTTAGTTGTAAACACTGAATGTGTGACGCAAAATAGTGGAAACGGAAATGCAACCACAACAAATATAATTTTTAATGCAAATTTTATTCACCTGTATACCCTCACAAAAAATTCAATGAATGTAAAAAATAACGCATCTAAAATTCTCTGCCATACATTTATTGTATAATGCAAAAGAATAGAGTTAATTCTAGTTTGTTACAATTAATTATTGTACGCATATAAATGCTTTTACATTATATAATTATGATGACTTATCATGCTATGTGAGTCCAACCAAGCCGAAGTCAAAATGATTATTTTATAGTTAAATGCTCTACAACACCAAGTATACACCTATGTGATCATTATTCATTCGGTTGATATACTCTGTGGCAACAGGGTGTCACTGCAACAATAAACATATGAAGGGACCCGTACGTATCAGAATAGATGCAGCAAACAGAGTTGATGTAAATATTGCGTTCACATTAAATTGTATTGGAAATTGCCGATAGGGCAATATTGAAAAACCCGTTCGAAGAAACGGTGTAAAAAAAAATCTCCGAACGCACAAAATTGACCTCCAAATAGAGAAAAATGTTCTCCTCAATTTTGTCCACAACATAGCAAGAAACCATTTTTTGGGCTAGGGCCTACATGAGGCCCACTTGAGCCCTAAGCACAGGCAAAAGTTCTTCCAAAAGTTGTCGGCCGTGCCGAGATCTTTCAAACAAAAAAAAGTTTTTGAAAATCGGTAGAGATTTATTCGAGTTATGTACAAAAAACACGTAAGGCCCTTGTATAGACTCAGTTTTAGAGCCCTGGCTGAGTCCAGGCGCTCAGATTCAAAAAAGTTTCTTCCATAAATTGTCGGCCATACCCAGGCCTTTCAAACAAAAAGTTTTTGAAAATTGGAAATGCTTTACTCGAGTTTTGTACAAAAGACCAAAAATCACTTAAACGGCCTAGATTCAATCCCATAAAATATTTTTTATTATCTTTTAGGGAAGAAAAAGTTTTTGAAAATCGGTTGAGTTTTACTCGAGTTATAGTGTTGACGGACGGACGGACGGAAATTTTTTTATTGTTGATTCGTCATCTAAGGACCATGATCGATGCCCCCCCCACCCCCCTACTCCCGGGTTGAAATTGGTAATTGGAATTGGTAAACGCAATAACGCAATAGACCCCTTTTCGAAGCACTGCGTTCTTCGTACGGGTCTAAAAATCATACAATGTGCCGAAACATAATGACAATCATTTTGCCATCTAGTCTAGCCAATACTATTCTGCAAATTAAGAATGAATGTCTGTAAAATGTACGGAATGTGAATTCAACCTTCCAGTGCTAAGGGTTTGTTTTGCAGACGAAACACCATCACCCGCCAAATGAATGGCAAGTTCTACTCCGATTTAACTGAATCGATGAATCTCCTCTTTGGACTTCCCTGTGGTCATGCACCTGTAACTTCAGCAGACAGAATACTCTTCAGAATTCTGTTATACATTGTAGCACCTTTCACAGATGAAAACCTATAAGGTTTACCTTTATATCGTGCTTAATAATACAATTATCCCATCGCACCTTACGATTTACTGAGCGTAGTGAGACCAAGGGTTCCTTATCTGGTTCAGCGGGGCTCCATGATCCATGCTGAAGTGTCTCCCAGATTCGATCCCCCCTACCGAGGATAAATTCGATACCACGGAGTTGGGACGATTTACACTCCTCTTCCTCAACACTGGTGGTGCCTAAGACGCTGAAAAGTGGAGGCATGGTGATGTACAATCATGCAAGGGGAAATGCAACAGAGACATAGTCTAGGCCACCTATATACTGTCTCAGTCCTTATCTAAGTCGTACCTAGTTACATAATGAATTTTGATAGGTAGAACATTTATAATCCACGTATCCCAATTTCCTCACTCATTGAAGCCCAGCTGTCAAGGCCAGGTGCGACACACCATTTGACTTATTATTAGCCTTTGATGTGTCATGATAAGTCATAATATACCCACACTCTTTTCCAACCCTGACTGATTGACCAGTGAGTAGCTAACAGAGATTAAAGTAACACTTTCAAGTGTAGACAGTATAGGATTTTTACACTAAGAAACACCCGTTCAACTTTATCCTACAGCATTATGTATGAATTAAAAAAAAAAGAAATGTTACGTTACGATGAGGCTTTTGTAAAACAATTGTTTTCCAGCATTTTTCTTTTACCGTTCATAATTACATGAACAAAATGCAATTGCATAGCATTTAGGTGGGTAATGAACTAATTAAGTAGGGGAATAGCTAATGAGAGTGCTAAAAGAGCGCTTAGAACAATTGACTTTGCTTCAATATACTTTTATGAATCTAAGAATAAAAGGTTTTCGGTCGCTGGATGCTATTTTAATTTAACCATAAAGTCAATTTTTTTATATTATTCACTTTTGGATTTATGCTCTGGCAAGCTTTTAATATGATATAATGTTCACGTTCAGGAGTTATTTGTATATTTATGACTTAGAACCTAAACACGCAATCAGCTACATATTACATTTGACACGAAATCCGCAATCCGTCAACTGTGAAACATGCCATTTCGGATAATACACTTTTATCGTTTTAAATGAAATAAAAACATTCTTGTTTAACCTTATATGGGACATTCCATGTAGCATTGTAGCTTGTGACAAAGTCAATTATGCGATAATTTATCAAAAACAAACAGACATTTTGATATCAAAACGAAAGGGTGGATAGCAATATAAATAAAAACGTGATAACACATCAACATTAACATGAATCCTAGAATTGCTGATTTCACAGAAAAATATGGCAATTAATAAAATTGCATAATCAATTGCTCGAACCCGTTTAGCACTAGGAAATTTATCATCCAAAATGTGACAAATCCATTAGGGATTATTGGAATTCTCTCAACAACATCATTCGTTTTCAAATTGAGCATACAACGACGAAATTTGTAATAGTTACTCGCATACTATAAACGAAAGCAATCATCCCGAATACATATAAATCTTCTACTTTTGAATCCGTAGTAACTCCTATCATAAACAAGAAAGTCGTATACTGAGGAATCATAGGAATTTGTTTCCTATGTTGATCAATTTGAGAGAAACTCTTCCCAAATAATAAGCCTGGCGACGAAACCTATGAGTATAACTCTAGCGGCAGCGTAGCTAGGACAATACTTTCAAAGGCGCTCAAGCATCCATGTAATAATTACCGTGTAAGACTTGCGTCACGGCCCCTTACTACTGTGAGGCCATGATCTTGATCATGAGTTTCTTACAGATGACGAGGTGACCAAAGAAATGGTGAAGTATGGTGGCGTCATCAGAGTAAAAGAGAGTAAACGTTCAAAGGCAAAGGTGAACGTTTTAATATGGTGTATATAAAAGTGCTTTCTTTTTTTGTGATTTTTTTTTTTTTTTTTTGAAAAGTGTGAAGTAATGAGTACGAAGATAACGGGTAGATTGTTAAAATAGTTATTTGAATCACAAGGGACGAAAGTATACAAATTCAACGCCTTGTAATTTTCATAATTTTTCATTACGAGAAAACAACGAAAATTGTAATTTTCCGAAGTCAAAACATAAAAACAACTATAGGCGATGAAAGTACGCTAATTGCCTTAAGCATCATGTACGTCGACTTTCGTATTGTGTATTTCGACTAACGATCCAGAAGGGCGAACGGATCGATGGTGTTGAAAAAGATCTTCGGACACTCGGAATAAAAAATTGGCAATACGTGGGAAGGAACAGACGCAATTGGATCAGAATGCTCAAGCAGGTCAAGATTCACAAGTGGCTGTAGCGCCGAAAAAGTAAAAGTAAGCTTGAGAAGCGAAAATAAAAAAATTCAACGTATGTGTTGTCAACTTATCTATATAACACGAAAGTCAGCTTAGATAATGCGAAAGTATAAATACACAATGTGAAAATCGAATTATCTCCATGGATGACTTGTCATAAGAAATCTCGAGTATTTCGTATTCGCCAAACACTTTAGTGATATTCCATCCAGAGATGAGCGGGTCGACCATTTTTCGAAACCCGACCCGAACCGAACCCAACCCGATAAAACTTTTCAAAACCCGACTCGGACCGAACCTGACCCGATTAAAATTTTCGAAACCCGAATCCCGAAACCCGAGCCGGACCGAACCAGACACTCAAGTTTTTCGAAACTCTCAACCCAAATTACTTTTAAGTTATTTCAAGGTCCGACGTCTGCATTCTTCACGTACCTTAGACTAAAACAAAATTCGTGTAATGTAAGATGATAAAATTTAGACGAGTTTTGTAAAATATAAAAAGCCAATAAAGGATCGGGACCCGAATAAACCCGACCCGGACCAAGTCCGACCCGATAAAATTTTTCGAAACCCGAAACCCGAACTGTTTCAAAACCCGACTCGGACCGAACCCGACCCGATTAAGATTTTCGAAACCCGAAACCCATGAACCCGAAAAAAACAAGTCGGATTCGGGTCGGGTTTTTTGAAGTTTCGGGCAACCCGCTCATCTCTAATTCCATCTACCTAGTTACATACAGCCCTGTATCAGCGTTTCTTAGCTATCTACGGAAAACGACTGATTATGATGATGAGTTAGAATTATTTTTACTGCAGGTATGTATCACTCGAAAGTATTATATACTTAGCGTCATCATATTACCACTTACCAGAATATGTGTAATACTTGCAAACATTGTTTAACTATTGTAAGAAGAATTATCAGAAATTTACATAACCTCGGAACTATATTTGTTCACAACGCTTGTAAGTGGTGCAAACAATCTCGTTGGTATCATTATGACAACTTTAGTTTTAGTAAAAAGATAACATTTTCGAATGTAGTGATAAAAATGTTACTACACTTAGAGTTTAAAATCGTGCGGACTTTGAACTAGCTGGTCTTCTTCAGGTGTTCTTCATTTCAATGCATAAAATATTTTGAGACTATATGGAGGTTTTATTAACACGCACACGCGTATCAGCAGAAAACGCGATGAGTTGAAGTGAGAAATGACTGCCAGTTGTGGAATTCCAGCTGGTGCATAATTTTAAATCTCTCTAATTGTAGCAAGTAAAATTATTCTAACTGCAACCTCTAACTTTTTTATCTTCATTTGTTTGGGTAACTGCAATGTTGATAGCCTCATATGAAGATTGTTTCAGTCAAATAAGCGGCCGGTCGTTTAAAAAAATAAAATTTTTTGTGGTTTGTAAATGAGATCCTCACAGCAAAATAAACGTAGAACGGCATTAAAACTGTATGATGTGTAATAAACGAACACTTTTGTAATACACCTGGTATTAAGCAATATAATAATTAAAGCCGTAACCATCCTCAACAAGAGCTATATAATCTTGTATGGTATCTAGTTTATGATTTGTCTAACCTCCGAACGTAATAAGGAAAAAGGGAAAATTATAACTGGCTACATTTTATATGACACAACAGCACAATGACTCTCAGAACTAATTTTTAATTCCAAACATAACCAAAGACCCGTACGTATCAGAATAGATGTGACAAACAGAATAGATGTGGCAAAGTGACTCGAACATACCTAAATATACAAATAAGCAAACAATCCAACGTTTTCTGTTCTTTTATAACTGTAAGAATTTCAAAGATCCATAGAAATTACCCAAGGTAATGTCAAAGGCCCTACCGAAGTACGTCTCAGACCATTCAAATCTAGAAAAGCTTATATCCAAGGACTAAGTTGTTTTTCCCTAAAACCCAGAAACACGTGTTATCTAAAATTTTATTGTCTACAACTTTGTCCTTGGAAGCAACTTTCTACCTCTCATAGTTCTGGAGATCTGGGTCATCCTGCCCAATTATGGAAGTGGCCATATACCAGAATTGGACCATATTTCTCCAAAACCTTGAAACACGTGTTCGCTTAAATTTAATTCTCTACAACTTCGCCTTTGGAACTAACTTTCTAACTCTCACAGTTCTGGAGATCCGGGTCATCCTGCCCAAGTATGGAAGTGGTCATATACCAGGATTGGACCATATCTTCCCAAACCCCTGAAACACGTGTTCGCTCAAATTTATTTCTCTACGATGGCATCTGAGATAGTTTTTAGCTTCATATTGGGGAGGCTAGATCAGTAGCGGATTAACCCATGTGCAATTCGGTACCGAGCACATGGCGTTGGGAAATTCGTGGCGCTGCACAGTGTGACATTTCTTTCAAAATGGCGGCGTTTGTCAAAATCGGGCACTACGCCAAATTTACCAAAAAAGGCAAAAGCGGATAAGGATGTTGAGTCTATTATGAGCTACATGCAACGCTACAGTAAATTTTTTTTTAATTTGTACCGATTTTGCCTTATTTGGTAAATTTGGCGTAGTGCCCGATTTTGACACACGCTGCCATTTTGAAAGAAATGTCACACTGTGGTAAAAATTTGTTTTGAGGGAAAAATCTAAAGCCAAATTATAAAATTAAATGGTGCACGACATTTCAAAGTTAAATGTAAATGTAAATGACGTAGACATGAGGATTTTCAAGTCTCAAAAGTTTCGCCTGCGGCGCAACAGTTTTGCTCGATACCAATCTAACTTCAATATTTCTCTTCGATCAAATATCAATGAAAATTTGTTTTGACTAGCGACGGACGTTGGCTGCTTATCGGCCATATCTGCTAAAATTTAAGTTCATAAAGATGGTCAGGAACTGTCTGCTTTCATAGAGCTCGGACTATTCCAGATTTCGTGTCAAAAATTGTTTTCACCACACACTTGTTGCTTTCGTTCCAAAAACCGTTTTCACCACAGCTATGTATGCGTGGTGAAAACGATTTTTGAAATACAGATGTGCACTTCGAATCAATAAAAAGTTTGCGGCGCGAAAAATAATGTTAAGCTTCAAAATGTCGTTGCTTCTTTATAGATAGCTTGTTGCGAAATCGGTCAGCTTTGACGATGTGATATACACAAAATGTTTTGAGTCTCTAAAACTTTGTAGCTGTGGGAGGCAAAATTTGGTTGCCAATGGCGGTGAAAAACTTGTGGTGGCACTGTCCCATAAGTGATTCCAAAAGTTAAACAAAATTGGCGCTAAATTTTCTTTTGCCAGTGGCGCTGGAAACCTTTATCCGCCCCTGGGCTAGATCATCTTTAAGTCTGACCTGAATTTGACCTGTTCCGAGCCTTAGGTGAGACCACCCCATTCTTATTCTTAATCATGAAAGATTGTTGGAGACCACTCAATAAATATATCAAGTAAAATTTTACGTTTTTCAGACCAGCCTCCTGTCACACCGTGTCACAGCTTCGACCTCTCTCTTTTGATTTTTGCCGTAACGGGAAAAGTTATTCAACAACTGCGGAGAATCACAAAGAGACAAAACAAGGGACCAGAGCACCTCTCCTTGTCACGCTAGGCCTGAATTTCCACCCCATCATGGCGTGATATACTTTATGAACGGCCCCTTGACTGTAGTTGTATTAAGATTCTTTAATTTTCTGGTTGGGTAAAAGTTCCGAATGCAAGGTTGCTTCCTAGCCCTGGAAATGGCGATCTTCCCAGTACTGGAAATGGTGATCACGCCGTCGTCGTGATGAGGCGTGAATTTGCAAAAATCCTGTAGTGAAATATGTTGAGACAATTTCTTGGGTAGGGTCAAGGTGGTGTGATAACATTTAAAGTAGGAAATACGCCCACTCCTTGGTAACGTTAGTAGCTGGGCGTCGACATATATTACAATCACTTCTCTATGCAGATTCAGTGTCAAAATGAATGTAACATGACGAAATTTACCAGCGAAAAAGAGAAATGTTCCCTTTACAAATCGTATATGAACTTTCAAATTTTTTATCTGACACCTTCTTGTTGTCTTACCACACGAAAATATGGAAAATATTAAATTACTACGCATTCTTACTGTTGAGTTACTTTAAACGAGCATGTTCACATCTCATATAGAAATTGTTGTTATTAAACGAATTACCGGTATAGGTAGGTACCTATTTTCAGTTTTATAATTCTCGTCGTCGTGATATGATTTGATCATTAATTCATACATAATTTCACATCAGTATTTCACAATAGTTGGCTCGGACATTGCGTTCATCCAGTTCAGTTTAGAGGCATAGTTTTTTTTTTAAGAAATTATATGACCCAACAATCGAATTATAATTATTTTCTTCAAATTCTTAAATAAAAACTGTTGACTACTGTTGACATGCTAAACACAGTAGTTCGAATGTATGCTTCATGCATTCATGCATTCAAACGAATATTCAGAATGCGTAGAGCAGATTTTTATTAGCGACCATCGTTACATTATACGACGTTTCAGTAACAACACCACTTCATACACATACTAAAACGAAACGAAATCCTTGCAACGGAATTCACGATCCTTAGATTTACATTTTTGTGGATCACTTCTCAAACAAAACGGTAGAGAAATATTCGACGACAGCAAGGATAATTTGTACACATTATTCAGACCAGACTTTATACACTTCTTTAACAATGTCTGCGAACCTACGCACGCATGATATATTTAGATGCGTGGTCGGAAACATCATAAACAACGCTATCGCTTGTTACATCATTATTAGGTGAATGAATTTTCAATATTTTTATGGTTTTATGATTATATTGTCTACATTGTGTGCATGAGGAAATAAAGATTGCACATGATACAATGAACTTCCTTAACAGTTCCCAAAGCATTCTAGACGAGATGTGAATGATATAGACTGCCGAAATGTAGTAGTAGATTATGCATCTGCGGGAAAATTTGCATCGAGGAAAGGTTTGCATTCCGAGCCGTAGGTGAGGTATATGATCCCCTAATGTGTAAACAAATTTCTGAGCGGATGCGTATGCTACTTTATTCACCAAATCAACGAGACGAAATTTGGCACCAATAGTTAATTTGTAATTTTACGCCCTAGGGAAGCAATGCGGTTAGTAAATACATTTACGTGTTCAGCAATGTAAATGCGATTTTACATTCGCTTCGCTCATGTAAAATGCGCATTTACATTCGCTTCAACAAGTAAAAAACGGTACGTAAGTGCTTCCAAATTTTTATTTTGACGAGTGGAAATACAGCCCTCCCCTTCGGGTCGGGTCGTAACCTTCCCACTCGTCAAAATAAAAATTTGAAAGCACAGACGTAATGTACTAATAAGTCCTCGTGCTCGATTGTAAAAGTAATTCAAATTATTATTGAATGTATAAAGTAGTGATATAAATGCGTGCAGACCGCAAATCTATCAATTATCAATCATCAAATTTCGTGAACTTTTGATGTTTTTGTGAGGCTACTAAAATAGTCTTAGTGCCGCAATGTGGCTAAACTCCTTCACGGAAATCGGAATTGTACCGGGCGGGCTTAAAAATTTGTTGAATTCGGAAAATTTTACTTCAAATTTAAAATAAAAAAATACTTCATGTTGAACTCCGAATAATTTTTGGAGAAAATACTTCATTTTTCAATTTGTAAATTCTATTGTAAATCTAGTATATTTAAATTTTAACGTAGCATGAAGTGAGGATTTTTTCCGTATAAATATGTTGCTTTTTTCCTGAAATAAATCATTCGAATACGAACAGTTGTGAGTTTCATTACTAAGTAGTAAATCTGGTGTCTGCGGACTAGGAAGAATATTCCCCCAGATAAAAGAGAAACAACTACTAAGTAGTAAATCTGGTGTCTGCGGACTAGGAAGAATATTCCCCCAGATAAAAGAGAAACAACAACCAAGTAGTAAATCTGGTGTCTGCGGACTAGGAAGAATATTCCCCCAGATAAAGTAGAATAAGACGGCCTGGGTGGTGTTGAACGTCATAGTAAAAAGGGACGGCCTGGGTGGTGCAAAACGTCTACGAGTTTGGTCTACATATAATTCTCTGGTAGAGATTATCACTGTAGAGATAGTATTTTATAAAATTGTAGAACTGAATTTGGACTAGTTTTATAATACTAGTAATAATCTTTATTTCATCGGCGAGAGAATATCGTACGTTATTCACTCTTGCATATAAAGGAAAAACCATACATTAAATGACTAGGGAAAATTCGTTTTCTCTTTGCCAATTCACTGAAAAAAACAGTGTCACCGCCGTGATTTGAACTCACGACCCACCGATCCGCAAGAATCGACGCTAACCACTGCCCAAATTCGCTCATTTGGTATGTACAAATTTTGTTGATACTGTTTGTTGACAAATAGAAGCATATAGTAACGTAGAATGTACAAATGTGTCTCTCACAAACACTAGCGTTGTTTTTCTCGATATACAACATAAGCTTATGTATTTTGAGTGGTTTTCTTTACGTTTTGTATTTGAATCGGTTTTTATTTATGTTATAAATGTGATTTTCTCACAGAGCAAAATTCAAATGTCTACATGGAAATAGTAATTTCACGTGACGACCAAAACATAAATAAATAGAATTAAAAAAAAAAGATTGGAAAAAAAATTGAAAAAAAGACCTGCAGCCGCCGTGACTCGAACCCAGTACCCTGACACTTAGAAGCAGTGATAAATTCTCGCAGCTATCACATTCATGCGATCGACTGAATAACGTACTATATTCTCTCGCCTAATGAAATAAAATATTGTATTGGTGGGCGTGAGAAATCTCGGATATCTTCTTATGTAAATGTTGTACTCTCACTTGTTCGCTACGCTCACTCGTTATGTACAGTATTTACAGGAGAAGAAATCCTCGATTTTCTCTCGCCCACTAATAAAGTACTATTCCTTAACAACTCATGAAGAGTTAAAGACTAGATCATTATATTTTAGTGAGCTTTTTTGCTCACATGGATTTTTCTTAGAGATGATGAAACTAATAGAATATATAATGCCAGTTCGCCCCATCAATGTATTTTACCGGCATATGGACCATATGCTTAACGTGAATTCTGAACCACGCATAACGGTAGCAAGCATTTTACCGATAGGAATCCTTCTGGTGCTAATTATATCTCCGTCTAAAGTTAAACTCAGATATTTGTACACAGAATTCATCGAATGTGGGTAACGTCATATTTGTCATTCGTTGCGACACCAAATTCACAACTACCCAAATAATGAACCCTGGGTGTGCCTACGAACGTTACTTTCATGCTAAACATTGAAGAAAAATCCTATACAGAATTCGTCCCCCAGGATTGAACCCGGATATTCTTGGTAGAAAGCCAGTATGTTACCGCTGAGCTAACCCGTTCCTGGTTTGCATAATCGAATTTGGTTGGGGCTGAGTCGCAATAAATATTGGATTTTTAAAAGTGATGTTTCAACGTAAAAGTGCATGGGAGAATCTTAATTATCTTCCCGTGAATAAAGATTTTCTCAGCTCTTTTGAGAAGGCTACGAAGTTGGCAAGGTCAAAGAAAACCCGAACAATATGTAAAACACCTGATACTCTTTTCCATTTCCGAGTACAGAGTTTTTTTCCATTTCAAAATTATGCAAGAAAAAAAGAAAATTAATCGTTTGATGCGTTAAACAATTAAAAAACCGTTGTGTGAAAGTGGAATTTTATTTGTGCAGTCTTCCATTGAACGTAGGTGGAAAATTGTAAATTGTAAAACATAGTTCCGTCAACAAACAGGCGTAAATTTCATTTAGTTACATAATGTCAGTAAGTTATGACGTTTGTCCTAATGAGACAACGTGGTCATAGAATGTGATTTTTTCGATCGCAACGGCCTCTCCAGAGATAGAATTTGTATTTTGCATATAATTCCTAAAGGCATTATTCAGGAAATAAATGTTTTCGAAATTTGCTGGCGTCTTATAACCATCACACCATTTCCCTCTAAAATAATAAGACAATGTGGGTAAGGAAAGAGCGACTAAGCCGCCAATGGGCCTGTTGTGCATAACAGAAAATTTTTATGGATCTAGGAACCCTTCAAGTATATTGGTGCTGACTTGATGTAGATCCACCAAGATCAAGATTGTTATTAAATCAAATTATTCTCTCGCTTTGAAACTCCACAGTAGTTTCACCAATAAAACTAGAACAAAACATTCTGACAACCCTATAACACATTAATTTTAACACTCACTTCACCAAACACAAGTTAATAATAATTATGTGACCACTTCAGACGCAAAAGGGAATAATATCTACACCTGTATGGCAGCACAATAAACATTGTTAATTTATGAATATTTATGAGATTGACCATAAATATTCATTAATGAGATAAGCAAATTGTATTATGGTATACATACTCGCACAGAGTGAATTTGTTGTTGGTTTTTACCTACCATTTTGTTGGGGTACAAATTGTCGTTAGCTTCTATTGGATTAATTAAATTTTTGATAAAGAATTTCAGATTATTTAGAAATTACAACACAATGTCCACATGCGAGCAGATTGCTGTTCCTATTTAATTAGTGAAAATGTACCCCTTTTCTTTCCGTTACGGATTTGGATATATTTATCGTTTTGTACCGCTTTTCTTTTGATTTCAATGGTTAGTTTATTGAATGCATAATTAGTACGTAAGATCGCCATCAGTTTGGATTTAGTTGAATTCGAATATACAAAGGAAGTTACTTTTTAACGACATTGTTGTCTCCATTTACCGCTGGAAATACGGTCGGATACAAACAATGACAGTTGGATTTCGCTGTAATACTTCAAAAGGTAAACACGACAGTGGGATAGACACGTGGTCACATTGGTGAATTATAAAAAAAATGAAATTCAACATTTATATTTATTCATATAGTGATGCATTTTGTAAATGCTGTGATATAAGATATTTGGTGATTTCGAAAAGGAACACGACTTGTACTCTATTAAAGTGTAAATATTGCCTATTTGAAGTATTTCGCAGTGTTGTCGCAAAGGTCTATGACCTTCCAATTACGTAACATTCGAGCGAATCGAAAATTGCCCACTTCTTCGATTTTTGGATGTCCTTCACATGAAAAAATGATTATACGTCACTCGTGCACATATGAAAGGTCGCGTTTTCGAGTGATTATGAAGTTCGTGTTTGCTTAGGATCCATTAGCGACGCAAAGTGGGCAGACAATAAAGAAATTCAGTCATAAACTCTCGATCCGAAGAACTTTTTCATTTTCATGCTGACTGTTTTAAGGAATTCTCCACCCAGAGTTTTAAGACAATAGACCGTGGTCCTTTTTCAGTTATTGTTTTAAATGAAAGTTCACTATGAAAAAATTCGATTTGCTTAAGAAATTACCGAAAAATCGTCTTAAACTTATTTATATCGTTAATTTAAGAAATTTGTTCTCAATCCCGAGTCAATCCCCAATGACAGTTCATCCTTTGTATTTCTATGAAATTTCATTTTATTAAGTTGGCAATTGTTAAAATTAGTAAATTTTCTGGTACATTTCTTCGAGCGCGAAATTTTTCAAAAATTTTTCGGTCGTTTCATTTGAAGTTTTAAAATATTAAAAAAAGAATTTCTAAACGTTTTTCTTTGTGTACACTATTTTTTCAACGCTATCTGTCCACCAAAAATAAATGAGGTAAAACGACCATGGTCTATTATAACATCTGTGATATCCACATCGTCATCACCTTTTTAGACCATTTAGTACCTTTCGGAGCAAGGTATTTCACCAAGCAGATGGTTTGTTTTCCTAGTGAAAATCCCCTAACCCCTAGGACTTAGTGATTTAATTTTTAATGGTGGAAAAGGCGGCAGGGCAAGAGTTGACCGTCTGCGCTGGTCTGAGCATGTTCAAATGATTTGTCATTACATACTGCCAAAGAGGATCTTGAAGGCACATGTTCTAGGTGTACAGTGAGAATTATTCAAGAATTACATTAAATAAGACTTAGTCTTAGAATTCAACTTAGACTTATCACTGTACACGTACACCTAGAACATGTGCTTTCAAGATGCCCTTTGGTAGTATGTTATGACACATCCTTTGAACATGCTCAGACCAGCGCAGATGGTTAACTCTTGCCTTGCCGCATCTTCCACCATTAAAAATTAAATTCCTAATGTCATCATTACAAATATGATTGTCCCATTACTCCCTACGATTGACCTTCGATATGCTTCTAAGAATCCTCATGTAGGAAATCTCCAAGCCGGGTACCAGATAGCTACAGTCTACTAATATTTCACTACAAATCGATGGTTTGAACATTGGCATGAATACGTGTACTCTTACTGACTCAGAGTCTTAAATATCCATATGTTAAAAAATCTGGGGCCAACTCCTTTGAATGCTTTGCCAACTGAGATGTGAGATAGTTATTTTGGCATGTAAGTAACTATTATTTGATACACGTTACGTATGCTGGTAGTTTAACGCACACGATGTTTAGTGCGTTAAACTACCTTCACACGTAACTTGTATCATTTTACACATTCAAAACGATATGAGTTGAAAATATGAACAAATGAAGTATCGAAAAGATGTGATGTGGTGATTCATCGAAAACGTAAAAGTATACGTATATGAAGTATTCCACGCGTGTAACGCGAGACTAACGGTGATTACTCTCACACAACGAAATAGTATGACACTTTAGAAAACGAATTTCTGGGCGATTCCATTGGTAGGTTGCGAGGGAACCATGTGTTCTTGCTAAACCGTGCACATACGAGATTTGCGTTGTAAGAAGAAAATTCCTCTATAGGCTCAATGTACAACTCCTTCATGCGAAAGAAGTCCAACCTTTGCATTCTTAGCCAGAAGACGGTTCCCTCGTAACACATTTTCCAACTTTTCAATGGAATGGCCCTTCTTTCGGTTTCTAACGAGCGAGTGCGACTTACCGTTCACGAGTAAACGTCGTTAGTCTCGCGTTACATCCGTGGAATACTCCATATGGGCAATTCCATGTACGATTATGAGAAAACGATGACTACGGGCTAAACTAAGCTTTGTGCAGTCTAAGCTTTGTTAAACGGGTGTAAAACATTTTTCCATAAAACAAAAATAAACATTTCAATGTGTAGGTATCGTTTTCTCAGAACCTTACATGGAATGGCCCATATGTTAATAATTAGTTTATATTGAAACTCACCGTTGCTACAAACGCTATGATCATCCAATTGACCGCTAGAATCACTATCACTGTCGTCGTGATGATTATTGTGATGATGACGACCGCCCGGTGGAACACTTAAGTCGCTAGGTTGTGGTGATGGTGATCGTCCATCAACAAGACCGGTGACACCACCTCCGCTTCCTGCTAATATATCGGTGATCATAAACCTTGAACGTGGTGGCTGTAAGATGGCCATGGACCCGAGTTGAACGGGAACGGTCATACCGCCACCATTCATTAAATCTGATGTTCCCTTAATGGTTGCTTGTGTTGTTGGGCTTCCGCCCGATATATGCCACTGGAGTACGATTTTGATTGATTTTTTCAAACCGTAAGTGTTGAAAATTTGTTTAGTCAATTTTTGTATTCTTTTGTTTACTAATGTTTTATGTTTTTCTTTCTTTTTCTTTTTTTGAATATCAATTTCACTTCCTATATTTCTACAACTATATTTTCATATAAAATTGTTTAGCATCGAATCATAATTTTTTAATTCAATGTTTGAGTGAAATTATAATGCTGAACACATACTAAAAAAAGTTGCAACGCGAAACGCGCACATTTATACTTTTACTTTTAAATAATCGAAGTGGAAAACTTATTTCCGCATTTTCTTTTGAAATATTTTTCACGGAAACTGTTTGTTTAACACTATATTTATGTGTTAACTGATGCTAACACCAAAATGCGTCGGCTACGAATGATACGACTGTTGTGACAAACAGATGTCCTTTTTATTTCCAAAATGTCGACAATGTACAATCCTTTTTAAACATCAATATTCACAATAAAATGAGAACATCCTTTTCAATCCAATAAAATTGCTTTGACATCGATATCAACCTTCTTAAAGATTACATCCAGACATCAAATTGATACAAAAAAGAAAGGAAAAAAAAGTCGAAAATAAAAAATAAATATAAATCCACTCGTATAAACAATATATATCTTCGACTAATCCGCCCAAGCGTAACGCTTAAGAAAACGCTTTAAATTTTTGCAACCGATCCAAATCGATGTCAAACGAACACTAAACAGCAAACCGTTTTTGATAGCAATAAAGTCCCCCTCAAGGCATTTAAAATCGGTAACATTTTCATTTATTTTCAGTCATTTAACCATAGAAAAATGACTCCTCCTTTTGCAGCCAATCATACGCTGTTTACGCTTTGTATATATACGTATAATTTGTATGGAAATGTAAAGTTGTGTGTAACTGTGAAGCAAAGCATGCACAGTGCACCACATGTTTATACATTATTTTACACATTCATGTGATCGAAATGTATCCAGAGATGAACTGAACATTAAAATTATAATAATTCAGTGTAAGGAAAAGCTTTGGGAAAAAGCTTTGTATAATCGCCATTTTTTATGTCAAACAGAAAGAGACAACAGCGTAACACTCGTAACGAATGTATCAGCTGAATGGATTGAATGCGCTGGCTTCTCAGCTTTTTCGTATTTGTATAGATTCGTCGCTCTGTTTGAGTAAATATTTTCCGAGTGTATGTAATCGTTGAAGGTGGAGCAAAATGTGAGTGTTAAACGAATGAGTATCCGATAAAAACGGTTAAATTAAATGTTTAAATGTAAAGAAAATAAAATAAAAAAAAAAGGTTTTTAAATTGAAATATAATTGGTGATTAAGCTTTATACCCCGAGTATATTGGGTTGTATATAGTTGTATAATTTTCAACAGTAAATTGTGTCTACGAACGAAAAAGTTATGTTACTGCGGGTTTTGGTTGGATTAGGTGTTTTCAGATGCTGAGTACGAAAATTGTGTGTGTGTTTTGAAATTAATATTTTCAATAAATGTTATTGCATTGCAGCATGGTATACTTTTGTGGTGATGCTTCAATTTCTAGCCTTTACATCTTCAATAAAACCTATCACGAAACAAAATCGAAACTAAATATATTTTTATACAAAACAATGGACAAAACATTGGAACCTTTTTATGAAATCTTTTGCCACGATGTTTTTGTTCACGCACACTGAATCTTGGAGACATTTCGATTATTAACCGAAAACATTATCGTTAAGATCATAGCAGAGGTGTTCATATGCGAAGTGAATGTTTAGTCGTGAATAGTCGTCATAAAATAGAGAGGGGGTATTTTGATACAAAGTAAAGTTGCTATGGCTCCGCCTATAAATATGCTACGGTATAACAATAACATTTTCTGAAATTCATCTTATGTTTTTACACAAAAATCGAGCAAAACATAGCGAACATTTTAATGAAATAAGTTTTTAAAAGCGTTCGCAAAGCACTTATGCCTTTTAAGAATCGCTTTATATTTGATTTATTTTTTACAAGGCCTTTTTTCGCATTACTTTTCACTTGAAATAAGAAAAACTTTTGTTTTTTTTTTATTTCTTTTTGTTTTGTCTTATTTTCTACTTTTAAAAATGGCGACAAATTAAAAAGTTTTTTTTTCTCTTTCGAATAAGGTTTAATTAGCGGGTCTTTTTCTTTAACGAATAAACTTGAGTTTTTTAATCAAGGTGTTAATAGTTAAGATTGAGTTCGGGAGAAAATATTTGTTTCTTTATGAGAAATAAAGGAAGTTGTAGGAGCGTAGGTACTGCAATATAATTAAAAGAAGTTTTTTTCTTCATTCAAAGCATATTTTAATTGGTTTTTCTTTTGCTTTACCTCAGAGTAATTAAGATGTTTTTAAATTCCAAGAAATGTGAATAAAGTTCATTTAAACGTTCATTTTTTCAGAATAGTGTGAATTAGGAATTGGTAAGACTACTATCGAAAACGGCTAACTAAAAACTTGCTGAAAATGGTAGATGCCAAAATTGTGACCCAGGAAGTCCTCTTAAATGTCAATTACGAAAGACCTTCATTGTTTCCATAAGAATATCTTTTTTGTTGTCTAGAACAAAAATGTTCCGCGACAGTGTCGCCTTTTTTGTATATAAATATGGAATTGAACTTTCTTATCATCAAAAATGGCCGAGCCGCACGCGCAAGTGCTGCATATTCCTTTCTTTTGTGTATTTACTAACTCCAATTTGAGGATGTTTACAAGGTTTCTAAAAAATCGTTAAATAATCGTATTGTTGAACCTTTTTTTGTCAGAATTTTATTCTGAACAGACATGAGAGCGGCCTAAAAACTGTCGGCGGAGGCTTCTTCTGTAAAAAAAATAGTGAAATTTGCGACTTACGCCAACTTTTGAGAGGTTTGTCGGTCAGCGGCTCGTCTGGACTAAAATGTGTTGACGGTGGTTGTTATTAGAGAGCTCTCATGTCTGATTCTCTATTGGTTGAAAATATGCAAACAAAGTCACACTAATCGCTAATTACACTAACGGAAAAGTGAAAACCGACACATTTTTGTTTTTTGTGGTTTACTGACTTTATTGATTTCTCCATATCAAAATACATGTAAAAATTCACACATTCAAGTAAACACAAAACCAAAAATGTGTCGGTTTTCACTTTTCCATGAGTATATCTAATTTGAAAACATTTTTTCGTGATTTTAAGGGAACAAGGCTATTACTTTTTCCCGATACTCTTTACAGTATCGAGTCAGAAAAAAAAAGTGTTTCCGTGTATGCACTTTGGTGCACCTCACTGCACCTCACTGCACCTTGGTGCACCTCACTGCACCTTACTGCACCTCACTGCACCTCACTGCACCTTGGTGCACCTCACTGCACCTTGGTACACCTCACTGCACCTTGGTGCACCTCACTGCACCTTACTGCACTTTGGTGCACCTTGGTGTACCTTACTGCACCTTGGTGCACCTTACTGCACCTTGGTGCACCTTACTGAACCTTGGTGCACCTTACTGAACCTTGGTGCACCTTACTGAACCTTGGTGTACCTTCCGCTAGAATATTTCTTTTTTGTCTGTCCTCCTCCTTCCTCTTTTTCGTACGATAACGTTGAATAACCAAATTTTGCACACAAAAAGTTTCGCTACGCCGTACGATTTGATACTTTTCCATTATATATAGCTTGAGGGTTGGATTTACATGTCGAATGGACATGAAGTGGAGAAAGAAACTGAATTTAAAAAGTGTGAGAATGACTTCTTGAAATGAAAATATTATTGCCCTGACTGAGATTTGAACCATAGATATTTTTCCATCATTTGCCTTCATCAAATCGATACTAAACAATTCATGACAAGAAGTAGTTGTGTCTTATTTGTCTACGGCCGATTAGTGTGACTTGAGGTCACTCTCAGATCTCTAACTCATCACCAAGTGAACCGATTGTCATACAATTTTTTCCCTATAGCTGAGATCACCACCTTTCATTTTATATTTTAGTTGAAGTCGTAGAATCTGCAGCTATGCGTGAAAAACTTTCGAAGAACCTCGCAAATACCACTTTTACGACAATATCTTCGGACCTACTCGATCGATTTTTCTCATCTTCGAACTTGAAACCACAATTTTTATTAACTTTCTGGAATAAATAAAAAAAACTCCATACGTCACTCGGTAAAGTACTTTAGGCCCACTACCTTGTAACGTAAATAACTATTTCGAAACCGGAGTTAATTTACTCAAGTTAAGCGACTAACAGACAGACAGAATGATAGATGGTATGTTTTGTATGTAGAAGGAAGTAGCAGTTGTTGTAATTGTGATCCCATTCCTATTCGAGAGGTACATAAATGCTCAACAGTATTTGATTTCAAATATGAGTCCTAGGACTCACCTAAGAAAACGTTTGATATTTTATAGAGATGGCTGTTAAGAACATTTTTGCCCATGGAACCATGGGTCACAGGAGTCAACTTAGGGCTCTAGGGCGGTCCTGAAAAAAATTTAGTTGATGTATTTCTGTTCTATTGATTCAATAGAATTAAGGCCCATAACTAAAATATAGTCTACCTTTAGGCGCTCAAATATTATATTTTCGCTGATATCAGTGGACAAAGACGCAGTTTCAAAAAAGTAAGTCAGCATTTCCCTTCCTAAATATGTTGCCTTTTAATAGCAACTAAACTTATTTTTTAAGATCCTATCTACTCTGAGAACGGCGAAAAAAATCGTAAAAATTTACACAAAAACTCGTCGTTCTGAGACAGGGTTCAATCCCAAAAAATAAGTTTAGTTCCTCTTAAAAGGCAACATATTTAGAAAGGGAAATGCTGACTTACTTTTTTGAAACTGCATCTTTGTCCACGGATATCAGCGAAAATATAATATTTGAGCGCCTTAATGTAGACTATATTTTAGCACACAAGTTATGGGCCTTAATAAGTACGGTTTCGTACGGGACCTCATCAAATTAATTCGAAGAATTCGAGCAAAAGTTCAAATTTTTTACTCTTTTTACACTCTTCTTCAAGACCCAAAACATCTCTTTTTTCCTCTTTTTTTTCTCTTCTTAGAAACAATAAGATCTCTTTTGATTTTTTTTTGATATGGGAACCCTACCTTATTGCACCTTGGTTCACCTTGCTGTACCTCGGCGCACCTCACTGCACCTTGGTACACCTCACTGCTCCTTGGTACACCTCACTGCACCTTGGTACACCTCACTGCACCTTGGTACACCTCACTGCACCTTGGTACACTTCACTGCACCTTGGTACACTTCACTACAATGTCACAATACCTGGATTCAGCCAATTCTAGAATTCGGAGAAATGACGGCTCATTTTTTTTTGTTCGCAAAAAGTACCATCTCCACACAAAATATACATTTTGCACACAAAAACGTCCCCTTTTGTAAATTACATTTTGTGCACAAAAATTTTTTTAAATTTAAAAATGATTTCGTACACAAAAAATTTTAATTTTGTACGCAAATGTTGTATAAATATTATTGCAAGCTTATTGTTATTACTTTTTTATGTTAAATTTATTTTGCGTTAAAACGTGTTTACAAAATATATTTTTTGTGTACAGGTGGTACTTCTTGTGTACAGAAAAAATTAAATCAGAAATAACCCGTATCTACAGAATTATGATAGTTTTTTGTTTTCACCTCTTGTAAACACCTCTTTTGCATACACCACACATTTTTGGACTCGTACGAAGCACGTGTTCTACGCATAACCGGTCGATTTGAGGGGGCGAGTAGGAGGGGAGCATGGTCATGGTCCTTAGATGCTGAATCCGCAAAAAAGTGCGTCTCTACAAGGATCTACGTGTTTTTTGACATATCTCGATTGAATCTTATCCGATTTTCATAAATTTTATTCGCTGGAAACGTCAACCCAACAATTCATGAAAGACAATTTTTTTAGTTTGGATGGTTGGACTTAGCTTGGTTTCTAAAAATGAGGTATTGAGTGGGACCCTACACTGCCGTCCTAAGTTTTTTAACTTAGAGAAAATTAGCGTCAAATTTCAACAAATTTCGCCGAAAAAATTGAATTAGCGACAAAGTTAAACAAAAAATATTCAAAGATTCAAAAATTACATCCGAATTTCATGATTCTTTCTCTATTTAAGAGGTGAGTGAATACCTAACCGTTCTGAAGAAAAAATTTGGGTCCAAGGCCTCTACTAGGGCTACAGGTCGGTACTAAGGTCGTCCTGGCCAAAAAATTTTTTTTGCTATGTTGAAGACAAAATAGGGTGGAACATTTTTGTCCATTGAAATATTGGTCCAAGGTTTCTACGCCCTTGGCAGGTCCTAAGCTCTGCCCTGGCCCAATAATTTCTTTTGCTATGTTGGGGGGATTGGGTAGTTAGATAGGGTAGCGCTTGATAGCATATGAGCGGAGTGTGGTAGTCCGGGTCATATGCCAGGCGTGCAACTGTCTCTTTTTACGTCCACGTCGTAGTCCCTGGGACCTCAATTGTCTTCGGAGTTTTGTGCTAAACTTAAGAGTGCTACCTGACGACTTACCTACGGGTTGTCGGGGAAACGGATCAGTGGGTTGAGCGAAGTGTTAACGCCTCTTCCTCGTAAAAAAAATCACAGTTCAAGAAACTCTACAAGAGCCTCGGATAAACGGACGGATTCAACAACGACGACCACGGAAACGAAACAAGGATAACGATTTAATCTTGGCGACATGGAATCTTAGAAGCCTTTTTATTAGAGGAGCAATTCAAAGTACGCTAGCAGATCTCAAACAGTACAAAATACAGATTGCAGCAGTACAAGAAACCAGGTGGTTAGACAGAGGTACACACACCATGCGAACCCACAGCTTCTACTTCAGCGGAAACGCGAAGAACAAACACGAATTTGGAACTGGGTTCATTGTTGACAAATCGATAGATCACGTGATTATAGGTTTTGTACCAATAAACAAGTATATGTGTACACTACGACTGAAGACGAGCAAATTTAAGGTAACGCTGCTCAACGTACACGCACCAACGGAAACGAAAGAGGACCAAAGACGAGTTCTATGCCGAGATAGAACGGATCCTCAACCAAATGCCATCAACTGACGTAAAAATACTTCTCGGCGATTTTAATGCACAGATTGGCAAGGAAAACTGCTTCAGAAGTGTAGCAGGCATTCATAGCCTCCACGACCTGAGCAACGACAATGGGTGCAGAGTGGGTACCTTTGCAATGTCGAACGGTTTGGTGATCAAGAGCACACAGTTTGAGAGAAAGGACATCCATAAGGTAACCTGGATCTCTAACGACGGACGAACCCGAACCCAAATAGACCACGTGCTCATCGACGGAAAATTCAGCTCAAACATCATTGACGTAAGAAGCTATAGAGGAACCCTACATGAATCTGACCACGCGCTGGTGAAAATTAGGATGAGAGCGAGGTGGCCCAGGAGAAATGTAGGAGACAAAAACGTGCGGCCCAAGTTTAATGTCGGAAAGCTGAAGAATGATGAAACGGCGACCAAGTATCGAAGGAAGATCGAAATCTCATTGAGCAACATACTGACTATGATCTGAGCTCAAGCGAGATGGTAAGACAGAATAACGTAATCATCAAGCAAGCGGCGGATGAGGTTCTCGGGAGAATGACGCGGAACCGAAGCAACCACTGGTTTGATGATGAATGCCAACGAGCTGTGGAGGAAAGGAAGGTAGAGCGCCTTAAAGGGAACACGCGTAGTAAGGTGGCAGCTTACAAGCGTAAGAGGATCCAGGCATACAGACTACTGAGAAGGAAAAAGCGAGAGCACCTAAATCAGGAAATCAGTAACCTGGAAGCGAACAACAGAAATGGTAACGTAAGAGACTTCTATAAGATGACAAAGCAACAGCCCAAACAATTTCAACCAAGATCCATCAAGATAAATGACGAACATGGACAATTACTGAGTGATACGAAAGAGATAGCAAACAGATGGGGAGAGTACTTTCATGAACTGCTAAACAAACCGACAACACAACGACCACAGCGTACTTTTCAGAACGCTGAGCCGATGATCGAAACACCGACTTACGAAGAAGTTACAGAAGCCATCCACAAACTCAAGCCGAATAAGTCCCCGGGAGACGACAACATACCAGCTGAACTGATTAAAGCGGCAGGACCAGACCTATGGCACCGACTGCACCAAATAATTGACAGAGTATGGGATGAAGAGAGAATACCGCAGGACTGGCAGATGGGGCTGATGATACCGATTTTTAAAAAAGGTGCAAGAGTGGAGTGTAAAAACTATCGAGGTATATGTTTGCTCAACGTAGCGTACAAAGTACTGGCGGAGATACTTTATAACCGCTTGGAGATCTATGCTGAAGAAATCACTGGAGACTACCAGTGTGGATTCAGGAGAGGCAGATCGACGACCGACCAGATTTTTACAATTCGGCAGATAATGGAGAAAGCATGGGAGTACAACGTGACCATACACCAGCTATTCTTAGACTTCAAACAAGCATATGACTCGATTGATAGACCAGCGTTATTCGGTATTATGGAGGAGTTTGGAATACCGAAGAAGCTAATAAACCTGACGAAAGCAACCTTTACCAATACCAAATGTAAAGTGCAGATTCTAAACGTCCAATCTGACCCATTCGACATAAACACCGGACTACGTCAAGGAGATAAGCTATCGACAATCCTATTAAATCTAGCGTTGGAGAAGGTCATCAGAGCTATGACAGTGAACTGGAACGGGACGATATTTACGTCTTCAAAACAAGTTGCTGCGTTCGCCGACGATGCCGATTTGATGGGACGAGGGACGATCGCGATCAAGGAAATGTTTGTCGAAATGGACAGGGAAGCAGAGACGATTGGACTGGTAATCAGTGAGGATAAGACGAAATATCTTACGCTAAACAGGAAACAAGGATCGCGTATTGGACAAAACATCACAATTGACGATTACAACTTTGAAGTTGTCCAGTCATTCAAATACCTCGGCTCAATCATAAACACTGACAACGACGTAGACGAAGAGATCAAGACGAGACTGATGCAGGGGAATAGATGCTTCTACGCACTGAAACATCTGTTTAGAAAATCTCTGGTCAGTCTAAACACGAAACTTCGCCTATACAAGACACTGATCCGACCCATCGTAATGTACGGCTGTGAAACATGGTCTTTGACACTCAAACAAGAATCGCTACTTAACTGCTTCGAGAGGAGAGTGCTAAGATCAATATGTGGACCATTATACGAACAAGGACGATGGAGGATAAAAACAAACAGAGAGCTGACAGACATCTACGGGGACGAAACACTAGTCGGAGCTATTAAATCTGCCAGACTGCGATGGGCAGGTCATGTAGCGAGAATGGACGAGGATCGAATGCCAAAGAAAGTAATGGATCGAAACTTCGACAACGACAGAAGGAGAGGAAGACCCCGGAAGAGATGGCTAGATGGTGTTGAAGAAGACGCGCGAAAGTTGGACGTTGCGCAGTGGAGAAGTCTGGCCCAGGATCGCTCCAGATGGAGAAACGTTGTAGAGTCAGCCAAAACCCGCTTGGGTTAGAAAGGCTGATAAGTAAGTAAGTAAGTAAGTATGTTGCAGACAAATATGTGCCCATGGAAGTATAGGCCCGAGGCCTATTGGGTGGGCCGGCCAGCCCCAGTTCGAGAGATTTAGTGGGGGTAAGAAAGATTTTTCGCACCGTTGCTTCGTAGGGGTTTTTCAATATTGCCTTTTGGGCAATCTCCAATGCAATCAAGTAAGGACGTAATCACTATTTAATTTTAATATTTAATCAATATGTTAAACTTCATCCCTTGCGACGGACGTAGGCTTTCGTACGAGTCCGCGTAGCATATGTTCATTGTTTTAGTATAAACAAAAATGAGTAACGGGTGTGCCACGTTAGTGGCCTTGCTTGTAATCTAAAAGCCCAAATCGCTCGTAGTAGTCCAAAATGTCGTAGGAAAAGACTACACGAGTCGAACAAGTTACCTGAAAACTCGTTTTGCTGCCTCCGAAATTTTTTGAACGGCGCAAGGGTCTACTTAAAAGACATAAATTTTAGATTCTAGCAATCCAACTCAGACGTGCATTCCCAAGCCTTAAACTGGTCGATAATAATCGTTCTAACCATTCGGGCAAATAACTAGTCGCATAATTGCTAAAAGCTGGGGTTGCAATGTACATTAAAGTCGAGAATATAAAGAAAAAATGGAAATGTCTAATGTTAAAAACTATTGTATAACCACAAGATTTCTCGTTTAATTATAGCCCCTGTGCGTAATTGACCTCACATCGACTACATCGCACAATCATAATTGTGCTTTCAAGTAGGGCAACAAAAACAAAAGCTATCGCTGAAAAATAATATTTTGTAAAAGGAAAATAAGAACCTACCGCAAAAAAGTGTAAAGTGTTCGTAAAGATCGGAGTTGATCTAGGGGTGACTCAATAGCAAAATATTGTCTATAATATAAAATCCAAAATGTCACTGCACCTTGCTGCTCCTCACTACACTACACCTCACTGCACCTTGGTGCACCTTACTACACTCCACCTCAGTGCACCTCACTACACCTCACTGCACTGCACCTTGCTGCACCTCACTGCATTTCACTGTACCTCACTGCACCTTATTGCACCTTACTGCACCTTACTGCACCTTGATGCACCTTACTGCACCTTGATGCACCTTACTACCTAGATGCATCAAGGTGGAGTCAGGTCCATCAAGGCACAGTAAGGTGTAGTGAGTTTCAGTGAAGTGTAGTTCGGTGCATCAAGAAGGGTCGAGAAATGCGAAATGTTTTTTTTTTTTCCAACTATGGACCTATTTTCATCGACGTATTCAATCATTTATAGCATCTTGGGTCAAAAGAAAAATTATAAAAAGTTCGGCTATTGCTTGCCCAAAGCGGTTTTTTTACAATTTTCCAGTTTTCGTGCACAGCACATACTACTCTGAAGGTTCGCCATAGCTAATATAAGGTGTGAATTTTTCCACTCTTCGCTGTTATGAGTTCCTTAGGGTTTAAGGAAAACACACAGCAAAAGAAAATGAGAAATTCGTTGCAAACATATTTTTCTGAGAACAAATAATTCGGCGGATGTCAATTTTTTTGGGTTTTTTAGATTTCGATACTATACAACCGATAGTAAATGCAAATTGTTTTTCGATAAATAAGGCTCATTTTGACGGATATTAAGCACAGATTCTTGGGCAAAAGGAGTTTTAAAATCTACTTCATAGTTTCGATCAGGGTGACCGCACATGGATATTTCTTTTATGATGAGATTTTTGTGTTGTGTTGAAGAGAAAATAGGATGTATCGATCCAATGCCTGTCCCTAGCAAATAGGCTAGCCCAAAGTTCGACCCTAAAAAATATGTTTTTGTTAATATGTTGATAAAACTCAGCGGAGCATTGTTGCCCACTACAAGTATAGATGGGTCCAACCTAGAGCTCTGGGTTGGTCTGTTGGTCGGCTCTAGCACAAAAAATATTAGTAAATATTTATGGGTCAGAACTGAAAATAGGTGACTCTGTGTGACTCTTTTAAGCTATAAGACATAGTTTTGACAAATTTCCAGCAAGATTAAAGTTTCTGATCAATTCTTGGCTCAAAAACTGATTATGTAGATAACTGTTTGAAGTTCAAAGCAATAATGGTATAAGTTACCGAACAATTTTTATAAGTTTTTAAAACCATATCCCAGGCGAAGCCCGGGTAACAATGCTAGTATTGAAAGAAATATGAAAATTGAGTGTACAATGAGGCTTTCATCTACAGATCTCGGATTAATACTGCAGAATGTCGATAATGCAAGTTTGGTTTTTAGAGCTTAGTATGAGTCCAGAAACAACTTCTTATATCGTAAAAGAAAATCGACAGATAAATGATTGGAAAATTAGATGCATGACTTTAAAACATATAGAAATTCGACAAGAGTTTACGAACGGCGTCAAGTTTTTCATTAAAAGTTTTTTTTTTGAAAACTTATGGAACCGTCCATAAAGTACGTACTCAAAAAATGACAATTTTTAGACCCCTTCCCCCCTCGTACGCAAAATGTATGGGAATTAATGTTGACATGTATGAAACCTACGCTTTCAGGGGTTCCCCCCTAAGGAAGTATGTACTTCTAGGATGGCCCCTTATACAGAAAAACCTTTGAATGTCTCTTCCCCATAAAGCCTGAGCCTATGCACGCCCGTTGTAAGGAATACCGAGGAATGTAATGAAATTAACCAACACCTCCTTTAAAGTGCTCCGTTTATTTTTTGTATCGAACTTAGAACCGACCCGAGCCCTAAGGAAGAGGCCTTGGACCCATACTTCCACGAACAAAAGTATTCCTTTTAATTTACAGAAAGAGGGTCATATATTGACGTTTCGTTTTAAAGAGAAATAATTAAAATATGATTTACATGCGACGGAGCCGAAAATAAGGGCATTTTACGAATTTTTTCGAGATTTCGGCCCTTTGCATGTAAAGTTGTATGTGCACCTGTTTTGGACGATTGTTTTTAGGCATTTTCGTTTGTAGACCTCACTTCGTTCGGTCTGAAACTCGCGAAATTGCCTAAAATCAATCGTCCAAAACAGGTACACAAATAACTATTTCTTTCTTTAGCAAAGAAAACGTTTTTGGGCAAGGGCCGACCTAACTTTTCACTGCATTTGCCAAATCTCGTCTCTCAGAGTACTTTTCCTACTGGTGACCTGAAAACTAAAGTTTCGTTTGTAAATAATTTTGCCATCCCTAATAGAGAGCTTGAGGTAATTAGACTTAATAAGGAATCGTACGGAATTTTAACGGATTACATCGGCCAAAAGTAACTTACTCATAACTGTGATGGCTAATGTAATCATTTATTTATTTACAGTGAGCAAGTAACCAAGCTTTATGATTTTTTATTTTCGCCCTAGCACGACAGTTATTAAGTATAAGTTTGTTGAAAAACGATAGTAAACACTAGGTTAAGGTTGAATATCACGCAAGATTTATTCATGTAGAATTTAGAATAAAATACAAGGTGCTGCAGCCATCAGGCGAATAGCGCCATAGACTACTTTGATCCTTAAGGACGAATAGAACGCTCTATATTTATGGCATCAAAATATCGTGGAAAAGGTTAAGGTTTCACCTTGAGCAATTTTTCAGCGAAAACTTTAACACAAAATGTTTTTAATCATAACATTATTCATGAAAAAGAACGGTATACACTAATATTAGCTATGTGTATACTGCAACAAATTATAATTAAATAACAATTTCCATTGTTTTCAGAATATATTTATATTCACGCTATCCAGCATTTACCGAAGCGATTTTATCAAAAATTATTATTCGTATTTTACGCCTCTCTTTCGGTGTTATCAAGCCAACAATTTTTCATAAAGTACAAAGTATACGATAAAGCTAAATAAAGAAAAAATATTCGTTACACACCCGTACGATTTGTTGTAAAAGCTTGAGTTAACAAGTTATTACTACCCTCTGAAGTTGCTCAAGTAAATTGATGGATGAATCCCTTCTTCCCTCCCCTTTAAATTTGAGTCTTCCACAGTCCTGAGTAATTTATTATAAAAAAGTGACGTTCAAAAGTTCTAATTTTTAATTTTAGGTTCTTTGAGCATTACTTTTTTATAAGTCTATAGTGTGATAAGCATAAGTTTTGCTACAAGTCGATTTGCCCAATATCTCTATTTTGTGTAGTAATGAAAAACGACGAACAACCGATGGGCAGTAGAAAATTCTTTAATGAGTGAAGTGAAAATCCCCGAAAATCCTCTTTCAGATGTTAGAAAATCTCTCATTTTTGAATACCTGACGCATCGTGATCAGATTCCGTAAACATTTTATAGAGAAGAATGTTGCGGTAATTTATGTAAGTGAAGAATAAATTGGTTCTAGCTGAAAGCTAGGTCGAAGGAAAATGCACAATGCGAAAATCGAACCACACAATGAGAAAGTCGACGTACACGAAGCTAAAGTTAATTAGTGTACTTTAATCACTTATTGTCGTTTCTATGTTTTGACTTCGGGAAATTACAATTTTCGTTGTTCTCGTAATGAAATAGTTATTTGTGTACCTGTTTTGGACGATGTATTTTAGGCAGTTTCGCGAGTTGTAGACCGAACGAAGTGAGATCTACAAGTGAAAGTGCCTAAAAACAATCGTCCAAAACAGGTACACATACAACTTTACATGCGAAGGGACGAAATCCCAAAAAAAATTCAAAAAATGCCCTCATTTTCGGCCCCATCGCATGTAAAATTATGTGAATTACAAGGGATGATGCATAAAAATTCAACCTGTGCGATTGCAGCCCTTGCCTTCGGCGCGGGCAGGAATTCTCGCACAGGGCTGAATTTTCATACTTTCATCCCTTTTAATCCAAATAACTATTTCGCACCAGCAATGATTCTAACACATCACTGTTTATGGGCATCCGATTAGCTCCTTAGCTCCGTAACGTACTTTTCTTTCCAGTTGTCACTTTTGACCCTGGAATGAAAAATACTTTTCTTCCCACCTGTCTGACTTCATTAAACATAAAAACTAAACATAACCAATGACCCGTACGTATCAGAATAGATGTGACAGAATAGATGTGACAAAGTTACTCGAACGTACCTAAATATATAAATAAGCAAACAATCCAACGTTTTCTGTTCTTTTATAACTGTAAGAATTTCAAAGATCCATAGTAATTACCCAAGGTAATGTCAAAGGCCCTACCGAAGTACGTCACAGACCATTCAAATCCAGATAAGCTTATATCCAAGGACTGGGCCATTTTCACCTAAGACCCTGAAACACGTGTTATCTAAAATTTTATTCTCTACAACTTTGCCTTTGCAACCAACTTTCTAACTCTCATAGTTCTGGAAATTTGGGTCATCCTGCCTAATTATGGAAGTGGCCATATACCAGGATTGGGACATATTTCCCCAAAACCCTGAAACACTTGTTCGCTTAAATTTAATTCTCTATAACTTTGCCCTTGGAACCAACTTTCTAACTCTCACAGTTCTGTAGATCCGGGTCATCCTGCCCAATTATGGAAGTGGCCATATACCAGGATTGGGCCATATTTCCCCAAAACCCAGAAACACGTGTTCGCTTAAATTTAATTCTCTACAACTTTGCCTTTGACAGTAAATCTCCATATTGCATAGTTAAGGAAATATAGACGAAAAACTGTTTTCGTATATGGCCAAGAATCTCAATTTCGTCCATTCCAATGGTCCCAGTGCCCAGACCCCTGTACTGATTCCCACAAAAATTTTTTCACAGTTTTGTGACATCAAATGCTTTCATTTGACACTAAAATGAGGAACTTCCGTACTACACTTGCTGAGATATTTGCAAAAAAGCTTCACCGACCTTCGAAAAACCATGTTTTTGGTCACTTCCTCGACCATATCTCCGGAACCACTTGATCGATTTTGCTCATCTTCGAGCTTGAATCATGGGAGGCATGCACCGTTCAGGGAAAAAAAAGTTTAGGCTGATCGGTTGAGCCGTTTGGAAAAAAAGTGGAGACGGACAAACAGACGGACATTTTTTTTATTGCTGATTCGTCATCTCTAGACGATAATAGATGCATCACCCCCTCCCACTTCGATCTACCCCATGTTACAATAAAATTGTTTGTAGTAAACGTATAGGACCTTTGTACTTCATACGGGTCCAATAAAGTAGTATGTTACTATACAAGGGATGTAATTTGATATCTCACATCCAGGTGAGTAAAAGTATCCGAGGGATTTTGGAGGTACTTTTACTCACCGTGATACGAGATATCAAACTACATCCCTTGTAAAATACGACAGTTTTTTGCACGAGGGTCTCAAACTTTCACAACTGGGACATAATATGCATATTATGTCCCCGAGTGAAATAAAAATACTTTTGTCTTCAGAGTCGAAAATGCTATGTGGGAAGAAAAGCACTTTTCAGTTCAGAGTCGGAAATGACGATTGAAGTGCGGACAAATAACGTACTTCACCGTCCTAATCAATGACATTAAGGAATAAATAGAATGGCAGTTTCCTATAAGATTTCGTACACATATTTAGGCTGAGTTGAAATACGAAAGTGTGGGTGGTACACACTAAATTTAAGGTACTTTCGTATTGTCTACGAAACACTTGAAAATTTGGCGCACATAACATTTTCCTTTTTGTGAAACTAATAATAAAAATTGTCTACTATCAATTAGGGGATAAATTTTAACATTTTTAATCCCTCTCATCATTCTCTTTCGTGTGTAACCTGAAAAATTCCTTTTTTTTTAATAATTTTAAGCAGCACGTAATAATTAAAAAACGTAAACAAACGATAAATGTGACGTCACGCAAATGTGCGTTAAAACAGTGAATACGACGCGACGTAACATATTATGCGGGAAAGTGCGGGAATTCGTACATTCCTCGTAGAAAGCTTATATAAAGGATTTAATAAGCTCTCCTTGGTACATCTTTTGAATTTAGACAATTTTCTTTGATAAAATAAATTGAAGCGAATGAAGACCATACGCATAATTATTTTGAAATTTTTGTGACTATATGGCTTAGTCGACCTTTCCCAGAACCCAATACATTCGATAAAGGGTACATTTTCAAACACATAACTTGTGTTTAAAATAATTCATATATACGTATAGGACGATACGTTTCGTATAATGAAATTTGATCGAAATTTCGACACGTGCTTATTCTTCAATTCAATGTCTTACGCGGAATTTCCCATTTCGTGTGTTCATAAATATTAATTTCTGAATCAAAAAATTAAATTGTACAAAACATCTATCGAAAAATACATAGAAGAACATTGGCAAATCTCACAAACGATCAAGACTAACAGCGTATACATGTTTTGTAAGCTACGCGTGCTTCAACGGTTTCAACGACTTCGTCGAATTGTTTCAACGGTTTCAACGATTTGTCGTCGTCGTCGTTGTCATTAATGACGACAGTTTTCAAATTGAGTTTTACAATAAAATACTTTTTGTTCGAAGCTATCCTGTCGTAGATCTGAAGAAAAGTGAATGATTCATCGGCTGGCTTAATAAAACACAACAAAACTCATTATTTATTACGAGAAATTCCTATTTGAAAACTAGTCGTTATCGTACTTTTTCTAGTTTTCAAATACGAATTTCTCGTAATACATAATGAATTTTGATGTGTTTTATTAAGCCAGTCGATGAATCATTCACTTTCCTTCCGATCTATGAAAGGATATCTTCGAACAATAAGAATTTTATTGTAAAACTCAATTTGAAAACTGTCGTCATTAATGACAACGACGACGACAATTCGAATGCAATTTGACGATGTTTTCAAAGTCGTTGAAACCGTTGAAACACGCGTTGTTTGCAAAAAATGTATACGCACTTAGTTTTGATCGTTTGTGAGATTTGTCATTGTCAATGTTGTTTTATGTATTTTTCAGGTCGACGTTTTGTACAATTTAATCTTTTGATTCGGAAATTAATATTTCTGAACACATGAAATGGAAAATTCCACTTCTAACATTGAATTGAAGAATAATCACCGCGTCGAAATTTCGATCAAATTTCATGGTACGAAACGTATAGGACGATATATGAATTATTTCAAACGCAAATAATATTCAAAAATTTACTTTTCATCGAATGTATTGGGCTCTGGGAAGACCGACTGAACCATATAGTCACAAAAATTTCAAAACTATGCTTAGGGTCTTCATTCGCTTCAATTTTTTTTCAATCAAAGAAAATTGTCTAAATTCAAAAAAATATACCAAGGAGAGCTTATTACATTCTTTTTTAAGCTATCTACGAGGAAGGTACGAATTCCCGCACCTTCCGGGACGTTCGACATAATAGTTCATGTCTGTTAGTGTTTGTGTGTTTTTTTTTTCGTTATTTGGCCTATGCGTAATTTCAGTCTTTTCATCTTTAATATCATTCGCCCCAATTAAGTGAGGAAATCTTACATTTAAACATTTTTTGAAAATTTTGCTTCGTATAATCGTCGGCTAATTCCACGCTGACAGGAGAAAAAATGTAGCGTGGATCACCAAAGTACTCGTCTCCTGTAAGCTCTACACATTTTTTATGCTCAAAAATCTTAGAAATCATGGACACGGTGGGTTTTAACCGATTTAAATGAAAAGTGCTTGCACATTGGGTTTCTCTCTTGATTGTCTTTCTGGGATACCGTGGTAAACAGAAACAATAAAAAGTAAAATTTTTCACTGGAGAAATTTTGAAAAAAGTGATGAAAATGAGATTTTTTCGGGTTTTTTCATACATTTTCTTAATAAGTCTGAAAATGAAAAAACTGAAAGTCATTTTTCATGGGTTATTTGAATGCCAAATCAGTTTATAACACCATACGAACATTTTTTTGTATGGGGACACAAATCGTCGTGCGGACGGATTTTGAAGAATTTCGAGTTGTTGGTTGCATTTTACGCGAATTCGTCAACGAAAATGGTCAATTTCTGCGAAATTCGTTTGCCGAGCACTTGTGTCCCCATACAAAAAAATGTTTTGCAATCACATTCTCCATTAAAAATTACTTTTAATTTTTTCATTTTCAGACTTATCAAGAAAATGTATGAAAAAACCCGAAAAAATCTCATTTTCATCACTTTTTTCAAAATTTCTCCAGTGAAAAATTTTACTTTTTATTGTTTATGTTTACCACAGTATCCCAGAAAGACAATCAAGAGAGAAACCCAATGTGCAAGCACTTTTCATTTAAATCTGTTAAAGCCCACCGTGTGGGTCTTACAGTGGGAATCGGTGTACTGTTTTACACTCTAGCCTTCTTATTTCCCGACATTTTTCGTTTTTGTGAATGTAACGTGGCGTGGAATTAGCCATGACTCGAAACTATTGCATAAGACGATTACAACCTTATCAGTAAAATGAAACGCATAAGCCCGTTTAATTTGCACGGGTCCACAAGAAACTTAATTGACGTTGAAGAAATTACATTTTGAATAAAATGACCTGTTCTTATCGGTTTTCCTTGAAAACTTTGACTTCAAAATATAGTTGTATATGAGTGCATAGTGACTGTACTTAATGCGCTTGAGCGTTTAAATGTCCTCTTCTAGCTACGCTCGACAAGGCTGAATGATATACCAGTACCACAATATTTGCTTCAGAGAAGCGATTTCAGCATGTAAATTGAAAGGACACCCCATTGAAAAACAATGAAAGAAAGACAAATTATAATTTTTTCAAAGAAATTGTGTCAGAGCGGCAAAGGTCGTCTGGACAAAAAACCGGGGTAGTAAAAAATGCAGCGTGCAACACCACAAAAATGATACCGCTTGCATGTTGTTTACCCTTATCGCACCATCGAACCTTAACATTTCTACGTAATCTTAAACGTTAACCGTTCTTTTTATACATTTACACAAAGCGTGATATGGACCTTTATTGCAGTTAAAAGTTAAATGCAAGTAGCGATCAACCCCCACTCTGTGATTTTCGTTCCTTTGCAAAGTAATAATTTTTAAAACAAATTTTCTTTAAATACAAAATGCCAAGCAATTACCGTTCAGCAATCCTTTCTGCTTTTATAGTATGTTATTTGGATAAATTGTTTGTGTGTATTAAATTGGTTCGCGATTATGTATGTGAAATGGCACTAATGTTCTACTATATAGGACCAACGTAAGAGAACATGTTCTTGCATTTGCATATAACAAATTTTGTTGAACGTGGAAGTTGAGTATACTTTTATCGCTTCCTGTTCATCTAATACATCTGCGGCATATTATAACAGTATTTGAACATGCAATAGTTTAACATGCTAAAGTGTACTTATTATTGTGAAACATTTTGAGGTTTTATATGGATTTTTATAGTTTATTTTTTTGCCATTTTGTTTACGAGCAATTAGTGTGTGGATTATTAAAAATGCGGTCGAATCAGTTTATGGAATTTAATTGTTTAGCAGATTATATGGCATGTAAAAGCGATAGAATATGCGGGAAAATTATTGAGGGAAATTTGTTTTCACACGATAATAGTTTAATTTGAAGTAAATATGTTCCGTTGCCCATTACAACAGTTCCACCCAATGTTCAAATCAATATTTTCTCATAATCACAAATTGTAAACGTCTTAAACCATATGCCGGAAAAGGTATGTGGTTCGATCTGTGAAAACTTATAATGTTTTTCCGTTTGGGAAAAGTGTAAAAGAAGTCGGCACGGTGTAGTGAAATGGAATGAAACAGAGCAAGCAATAATTACCTGAAACTTAGGTTAACAGTTGCTTTTCGAAAATGTTTGGAATTGTCTTAGACAAGCTGAGAATCGGAAAAGGCAAGTATGAACCGGTTTTTTTTTGGATTCTGTTGGGAACGGACGCTGTTCAGCATGAGTCGGAGTCACACTAGGTGGGTGAGTTCCGATTGTTTCTAATTGCGCCAGGGGAATTATCGCCCGGGAATTATCACCGGGAAGGACTTTTTCCTTATACATATTGTGTATTTTCCTTCTACGAATTACCCGCTTTAAATGCATTTTCCTTGTACAAAATACTCGTTTTAAATTGTTGTCACATTTGTCCGGGCGATAATTCCCCGGGCGTTATTTCCAACTTTTTCGGGCGTTAATTCCCGGGCGATAATTCCCCGGGCGTTAATTCCTCTCCGGGCGTCAATTCATGTCGCCGACAACAGTTTTTGTACCTGCTCTACAGAAAAAATATCACCTTTTTTTGACAAGGTCATTTTTCTATGCAGTTTAGCTCTGGAACCCCTAAAATTTTTTGAACTTTGTATGGGTACAATTTGGTCTCCATATCAAATCATTCCCTTGCGATGTAAAGGGTTTTTCCTAGGGAGAGAATGGTCACATTGCCTCCTTAGTAAAGTAAAGTTAAGTCCTGATCCGGTTTCTTCGTATGACGAAGCATTCATAATTGTGACTGGAAGCTAAATTTGTGAAACCAAAAGGATTTTATTTATATTAGTTAAATTAATTTATAACACCAAAAACACTTCTTCGAAGGTAAAGTGTGACGCAGCCCGTAAGTCCACTTACAAAATTATTGATATCGGTAGAGGTCAGTGCCGGCCTTCTTTTGTGTATGCAAAGGTTACAAATTTTAAAAACATAGCTAAAGCGATCCGCACGTATTTGCAAAGAGACCTGTGAGTATCAGAACAACTGTTACAAAATCTTACTGCATATTAAAACAAACGCTAAACTTCCATAGAGTGTCGAGGAATGCTTTGCAATTTTATTGAATTGAAGTCTTAGATTACATTGGATTACATTAGATTACATTGGAAATCGCCAAAATGACAAATTGGAAGACCCTTATCTAGTAACGCACGGTTCAGGGCACTAAGGAGTGGCCTTAGATCCATACTTCCATGGATGAAAATGTTCCCCGCATCTTTCTCTAAAACATAGCAAAAAAAGTTTTTTTTTAACTTTGGCTGACCTTAGGACCCACTTCGGGCCCTCAGTATAGGCTTCGGTCCTACTCTTTTTCTCTTGAGCCTTCGACCGCATCAATTTATGTTAAGCAATCTTCCCAAAAAGAAAGAACAGTTATATTTCTCCAGTGTAAAAACTGAAAGTACAGAAAATTATTTCGCTGTTGGGTCTGGCATTTGTGTTGTAATTTTTTGAACACAACGTAATTTAAAAAAAAAAGAAAGTGGTGCAAATTTTTTTAAGAATAAAACATTGACCACAAGCTAACATTCTATTCAAACAAATGTTTGCGCCTTATCAGCGAAAGCGTTACTTCTGACGATATCAATAATTTTAAAAGTGGACTTACTTACTGCGTTACACATTACCTTCGAAGAAGTTTTTTTGTTGTGATATCAGTAGTTTTGTAAGCTTTGTAAGGCGAGCTCTGCGACCTATGCTACCATGTACAAAAATGATCTGAGAATTTCTGGCAATTGCTGACAACTTTTTAACACTTTCTGAGTACTGCCTGAGACTTTCTGAAAACTTTCTTAGACTTTCTGACACTTGCTGACAACTTTTTGACATTTGCTGACAACTTTCCGACACTTGATGGCAACTTTCCACTTGTTATTAACTTTTTTATACTTTCTGACGCTTGCTGACAACTTTCTGAAACTGTCTGACAATTTGTGACTAACTGACACTTACTGACAACTTTCTGACACTTGCTGACAAGTTTTCGAAACTTTATGAAACTTGCTGACAACTTTATGAGACTGTCTGACACTTTCTGACAACTTTTTAAGACTTACTGACAACTTTGTAAGACTTGCTGACAACTTTTTGACACTTGGTGATAACTTTCTGAGAATGTCTGACAGTAGCTGAAAACTTTCTTAGGATTTCTGACCGAACTTCAACCGATTTTGATGAGTCTAGGCTGCTACGACGTAGTTTTTCAAAAAATAATTTAGAAGGGTAGGGGGGCTGTTTTGAGGTGTGGGGACTGCGTCACGTCCTCCGCTACCGCTGCGGGCATGATCACACAAAAATGCCTAACTTTCGACTGGTTACAAACATCGTGATGTGTACATAAATATAATTACATCAGCGTACAATTACTTTCATTTATTTTTACAGTTTTATTCAATATCCACATATTTTTATTCAATATCCACATAATTTTATTATTTGCGAATAATACCACAAAAATAAATGATAAAGATTGTAACAACGACTCGGATTGGTATCTACAGACACACGGACGCGGGCACACGGACGCGGACACACGGACTCGGACACACGGACTCGGACACACGGACGCAGACACACGGACGCAGACACATGGGCGCGGACACACGGACGTGGACACACGGATGCGGAAACACGGACGCGAACACACGGACAAAATCGCCCCTAATTCGGCCGTAAGACCCTGACTAACGTCAATGTTAAGATGGACCGTTGTTTTCATTTCATTTACTCTTAGTACACTATCCATAATAAATTGAGATAAAACACAACGTTCCCTTTAAACAACACATTGTACCCTGCGTTCCCATTACGAATTTGCTTGAGTTACCATTGTTTCACACAAAGTGATATTTTGTAGTGAGTGAAACTAAATTTGGTGTACACTCAAATTCTGGAGCGCTTACATAATTTACAAAGTAGAAATACAGATGGAATGGTCCATAAATCGGGTAAATTCTGCAAGATATTTTTGACTCTTTCTCTATTTGAGAGGTAATCGAATTCTTAATAGCATTCAAGGCCTTTGTGCCTCAGGAGGGCCTAAACGTCAGCTCTAATCAAAAAATGTTTTTTGCTAATTTAGGTGAAAATTTTCGTCCATAGAAGTAAGGGTCCGACAGTATGGGAGTTGGAAGGGTTTTTTTCCACCGTTCGTTGCTTCGGATTGGTTTTTGAATATTGCTGTTCGTGCAATACGTGCAACACGTAGCCACTAATTTAACAAAATTTTATTTCATTCATCGGTATTCCTTGCTGCGAAGGACGTAGACTTTACAGGGAATCGTAGGAAACATATTTTTGCAACTGGTTAGAATTCTGCATAATTTTCAATTTTTCCAATTATTATATCAACTATTGGTACTCTTTTACACATAATCAGAGAAATCACTGGTGTAGGCAAGTCGTCAAAACATTATTTGCGGCAAAATTTGTTCCCTCGGCTCCTTTAAAAAGTACCAATTAATAAAATTGCATGCAAGAAAATACGATACCGATTGAATTGAAGTACCTAACCACAATAGACAACTTAAGAACACCTTAAATCGTCCATTCATTATACTGCTACATCGATTGACTGCCTTGGCTGTTATCGAAAACTAGAATTTACTACGAAATTATCTTTTAATGGCCACAATCCCATTCATTAAAAGTCATAATTAAATCTATATCGGCATTGACAAAGTGAAAAAAGAACGAATTTTTTGAATGAACGCCTCTTTTATTTTCATTTTTGTGTTGCATGTAAGACTTATTACAAACTGTGATGATATATTGAAACCCGCAAAAGGGAAAAGAAATTATAGTCGAATAGCAAAAAAGGTACACAAAATGTAAAGAATCGACCTTAATATGTTATATAACATAATATGCGGTATCAATGCGGTTTAGGAACTGTTCACATGTTACGGCACGCAATACCAGAGAGAGGTGGGGGTAGTGTGTCTCAAGCAACGCAACACGTTTTTTATCTCATTCCTTCCAAAAATTCTTTTCGGATTTTATAGGTTTCTAAGCGGAAACAACCGTAGAAATGACGATGTATCTAAGACAAAGCTACCCAATTTTTCAGCAATTTAGAATCTTCGAAATCATTCATAAACTTTTAAAAATTTCTCTCATGTAGAACCATCCCAACAATTATAACAACTCGCATAGTTATCGTCACGTATCATGTGAACATCCTCTTAAGAGCTTCTTCCGATTGTATATTTTGAGGCCAAATTTATGAATTATATGTTGACTAATTGGATGTCTTTTGACTGACTATGAATTTAATTTGTGTGTATACTAATGATGTTTTGTTCATTTTTTTGAATGGATCGATGAGCACTGAACAGTCTGGCTAGGCATGGAATAATCGAGACCCTTTTGTTTATACAATGTTTTTGTTCTGGATCACTTTTTTATATGCGAAGAATAAGTTCCTGTAACCGAATATTATAGTTTTGATGGCGGCGAAAATTCAATACATTAAGCTAAGCAAAGTAAAAATTAACAACCATTCGATTTTATAGGACGCCACGGTAATTATCTATTTCAGGATAATAGAAAAATTAAAAAAAAAAAGTTTCTGGGAAACATATTCCAGCGACTTTGCTCATTGAGAACTCTAGCAATCATTGTTATAGAGGGCTAAATGCTTTTCCGCTATTTAATTACAAGCTTCGTATGTATGAATGTAAACTGTTACTCTGAGTAATCATTGAGTACTAATTACATACAATCTTGATTAATTTTACTTGTTCATAGTACACTATCGAGGTTTATTAATTAGATTAGTTGTCCTTTCAGGTGCTAACTAAAGGGTTGAACATTAGGCACATTTAATTTGAATTATTCTCAGTCCAAGCTGGAATTTCATGGCATTTGCATTGCAGCGCACCAAACATTCCTTTGCTTGCCTGCTGCTGGCTACCATCTCCCACTTTCCGATGGCAGGTTCCAGTCCGATAAATCTCGAGTTTCTGCCCTCTAGAAAACTCCCGGAATTTCAGGATGTCCTGGCACACAAGTCAAGGCAACGTCATTGTTGCCAAATTCGAAAAGACCTGAAACACTGAATATTTACTCGCGACGAGACATTTCCCAATATCGCTATTAGGAAGAGTAATTTCGAAATTTCTTTCAAATCAGAATACCGCTAGAATGCTGTACTCGGGCATCTCTACTTTTCTGAACCTGCTCTTCAGCTCTTACCCAAAACTCTGACCTCGTGTAGTCTTGTTCCCTTGTTTGTACAATATGTACACTCCTCCAGTTATGCTCAAACACGCCAGCCTTTAGTTTCTCTTTCTCTGTAAATCAGTGTTGGTCGCAAAATGAGCCCCACTTCTTCCCGAACGTTGTCATAGCTTTTCAGGCTCTTTCCTTAACGTGCTCTCTTCACTTCGGCTCACCTTCAAAATCCGGTACGGAGTATAGGGTCCGGACGATATATCCGGAGGCGTCGAATTCCACTGCTGTCAAAATCACGATTCGGAAGATACAGAATCCTGATGCGTCATAATCCAGAGGCATCATGTTCCAGATGATTTTGTAGCATCCGTACTTTGAAGCCTCAGGATTTTGTACATCCTCGAATGAACAATAATTGTACTTCAGTAGCGGCAATCGACCACGCTTTTTTTAAATTTCACGGCCTGCAGCGCAGTATTGTTGACATAATATCACTATTACTTCGTGCAGATTTCGTCCGGATTTTTGCATTTCTTCCGTATTTTGACGCCTCCTGATTTTGACGCTTCCGTGTTTTGACTCCTCCGATTTTTTCTTCTTGATTTTGACACCTCTGGATTTGGTGTCTCCGGATTTGGAAGGGACACTCTTCAATCCCACCTGCTGTGCTTAATCTTTTCTGTTAGTTTGAGGGGAATTTCAATAAGCTTCGGCATCTGCAGTCTTCTACTGTCTAGTGGAAAGAATGAATCCAGTTCTGTCTGGGTAACGGAGAGCCCTGACTCATTGCACCAAGTTCAGACTATGAAGAACATAATAACCACTAGATCTTTCTCGAAAGCACCCGAGATGAGCATTGCAATATCATCGGCGTAGGCAATTGTTAAATATCATTCAACTTTATGGTCATGTTTCACAAAATCAATGGAAGACATTCTTTATCGACTAGGCCAGTTCTACGAGTGCGGAATAGGTCTGTCGAATGAAATGTTCTGCCAAATCAGATCCCTCTAATTACCGGCCAATCTCAGTCTTGCCAGTTCTGAATAAAATTTTCGAAATCGTCCTGCACAAACGACTGACTTCCTTCCTTGAAGCGAATGATTTCTTCTACAAGAACCAGTACGGGTTTAGAAAAAAATCAGGAACACGTACTGCGACTTACGAGCTGTTGAACAAGATGTTGCTGGATATAGGGCAAGGTAGCTAGTGCTGTGTTCCTGGACCTTATGAAAGCATTCGACTGCGTCGACCATGAGATCCTCCTAAGGAAACTCGAAATTTCAGGTGTCCGTGGGATTGCTCTGGATTTGTTTAGAAGCTACCTGAGTCGGCGAAAACAATGTGTGGTTATAGGTAATGAACAGAGTCCCTTTGTCAGTGTGAACATAGGTGTACCGCAAGGGATTGTGTTAGGTCCGCTTCTATTCCTCGTTTATATCAACGACATATTTAGGCTTCCTCTGAATGGCGTAATTCTGCTATTTGAAGATGACACTGGTGACTTGTGCTCCAACATATCATTTGAAAAAAATGTTATAGACATTAGCCATTATCTGTCCCTGCTTCATCGATTTTTCGAGATTAACAAGCTGTCTCTTAATGTAGCGAAAACGAAAGTGATGCACTTCCGTAGGCGTGCCAAGAAGTTGGCTAGGATGCCTGCAGTTATGCTGAATGGGCAAGATTTAGAAGTCGTGCAGGTTTACAAGTACTTTCACTAGCTATAGCAGCAATGTTAGCCGAATCTGTCACTTTAAAAGTGTCCTCCCGGCTGAACAATACCATACGCTATTATTATTATTGTTATTATTACAAATACCTTGGTCTTCTCATTGATGAAAATTTGAGATGGGCAGCACACGTCACGAGGCTGTGTAAGAAATTGTCTTCGATTAGTGGCGTCCTTAACAAGCTCAAGCGTATACTGCCGAAGTGCGTGCTGATGAAGATATAATTTACTCTAGGGCACTCACATCTGGTATACCTCATGGGCATTTGGGGGCAAGCGAGTAAGAAGTGTGTTAATGAGTTACAAATATTACAAAAGAGATGCTTAAAGCATGCCTGCAAGCTAGGCAGAGGCACTCTACTGTAGATTTGTTCAATGTTCAATGTCCTGGTGTCCTCAACGTGAGTAGCCTGTACAAACTGAGCATCTGCAGTCACATTCACAGCCTGATGTCTGGGCAATCGCATAATACGATTGAGTTTAAGGGGACACCCCATGCGTATCAGACGAGGTATCGCAAACCCCTGTATCGAGCACCTACTCGCACAAAAATTGGTGAAGGGACAATTGATTGGTAGCACATTATATAATTCGCTCCCAGCCGAGTTTGCCGGTGATCTATCGATGTATCGATTTAGGAGGAAGGTGTACCCAGGGTAGTTGTGTGTTTATTGGGAGTAAAGGGGGGTTGCGACTGAACACGTAACACCGGGTTTATGTCCTGCTTTTACGACGCTTATTCAATTGACTCATGGTGTCTGATTACATTGTCTATTTACTCACAGTTGAGGTGAGACCATGGAGATACAACAGTCTCCCATATCGTCGGATACCCTCGCAGTCGCGTGTCGGTCAGTCTTTCAGCGGACTACGCATCCAATCTTGAAATTTAGTAAAAATAACTCTAAACCATGAAATTTTAACTTAGATTAGAACCATTCTCCCCAAAGATTACTAATTATAAAAGTCAAAAGTTTGTCTGTTTGTCTGTTTATCTGTTTGTTTGTCTGTCTGTTTGTCTGTAAATTGTCGGTCACAAATTTCCAGCGTGAACCAACATACGTCCGACCTGCTTGAAGAGTTCCGAGGAACTGAAGCAAGGTGTCGTTTTGCATTGCCTTATAATTCAAAAAAAGGCAATGCAAAAGAAGGTTCCCATGTGAACCAACATACGTCCGACCTGCTTGACGAGTTCAAAGGGACTGAATTGAAATGCGGTTTTGCATTTCCTTTTATAGCAAAAAAACCATTATGCTACCTAGATTTCGATTGAAATTTTTTCTTGATGTAATTTAAAATTTTTTTTTGTGTTTTTGGACAGTTGGTTTCTTCGGGAAAGTTGTTGATATTGATGAGTAGAATCTTTATGAATCCTAAGAAAATGGCTGCTACCTGTCAAAGTGACGCCATCTTGGATTTTTTGCTATCTTCTGAATTAGAATAGTTACACGTTTGGTTTCTTCGGGAAAGTTGTTGATATTGATGAGTAGAATCTCTATCAATCCTGAGAAAATGGCTGCCACATGTCAAAGTGACGCCATCTTGGATTTTGTGCTTTTAAAAGTATTTCAGAAGGTATGGGAGACATATCATTGGTTTCTATGGCAAAGTCTCAGAGTTTTGTGAGTAGAAGTCACCAGTATTGGTGAAAATGTCGAGCAGTTGGGCATTGGGTCAATTTTTATGCTTTTGAAAGTATCTGGAAAGGTATGAGAGCCAGAACATTGGTTTCTTCGGCAACGTCTTAGGGTTTTATTAGTATTGATGAAAATGTCGGCCAGTTGGACATTGGGTCAATTTTTATGCTTTTGAAAATATCTGAAAAGGTATGAGAGCCAGAACATTGGTTTCTTCTGCAAAGTCTTAGAGTTTGTTAGTAAAAGTCACCAGCATTGGTGAAAGTATCTGGAAAGGTATGAGAGCCAGAACATTGGTTTCTTCGGCAAAATCTTAGAGTTTTATTAGTAAAAGTCATCAGTATTGGTGAAAATGTCGGGCAGTTGGGCATTGGGTCAGTTTTTATGCTTTTGAAAGTATCTGAAAAGGTATGAGAGCCAGAGCATTGGTTTCTTTTGCAAAGTCTTAGCGTTTGTTAGTAAAAGTCACCAGTATTGGTGAAAATGTCGGGCATTTGGGCATTGGGTCAATTTTTATGCTTTTGAAAGTATCTGGAAAGGTATAAGAGACATACCATTGGTTTCTTTGGCAAAGTCTCACAGTTTTGTGAGTAGAAGTCACCAGTATTGGTGAAAATGTCGGGCAGTTGGACATTGGGTAAATTTTTATGCTTTTAAAATTATTTTCGATTGTATGGGAGTTAGACGATAGGTTTCTTTTGCAAAGTCTCAGAGTTTTGTGAGTAGAAGTCACCAGTATTGGTGAAAATGCTGGGCAGCTCGGGGGAAGAAGCAGTAAGGGGGTAACCGGTTGTATGGAGAAATGGTAGTAGCTTATGGTAACTACTAAAATACTACTAAATCCATTTCTTATTAATCCAAATCTAACTTTGCACACCCTTGCATACATTTTAGTATTAATGTCGCAAATCTTCAACCTAGCGGACAAGAATGCTTAATGTCCACGTAGCCCCTAGGGGCGGGGGTATTTACTAGTATTTATATACTAACGGCTCAAAAAAAAATTTTTAAAAAAATTTTTTACCTTTAGACTCAAACTTTTTACTTTAAACTTAATTTTAATGTTTCTTAAAATTGCGATGCATACTGAAACTTAATTATAAAGAAATGTGTACATTTTTTGAAAAAAATACAAAATACAAAGCCCTTTTCCGGGCTAATCCTTAAAGTTTTCTCCAAATTGATTTTGTTATATATTTTTGGACCCCCCTAACTGTGTGTGAATTAGAACATTCTTCATTGCAAGGGAAACTAATCGTATTACAAGGGTTTCCTTATTGAAAGTCATAAGGCCTTTCAGAACGTATTCCAGTCAGGATATGAGTGATTCATTTTTGAAAATTAACTAAAACATCGCTCGTTTAACATTGTCACGAGGCATATGGAAGTCCATTTTAATGATTTCACTGATAATTTCTGTTATGGACAATTTCACTAAAGTGCCAAGCGAAGATTGTCGGTTAACATCATATAAAACTAAACTCCCTCTTTTGTAAAGGAGCCTATACACACCATAGACATGTATTTTAAGGTGTAATTATGACATACCCTATAATTGTCCTTTTGAAGGTTCTTTTTTTTCATTATTGTTCGGAATCAACAAAACAAAAACGACCGAAGGATTGCGCTTCAACAAAAAGAGTCCTACATTCATAGAAATTTATTACATCTTATAAGGATTATTGGATTTTAATTAGGATCATTTAGAAAACTTTACTTTAATGTTATGTTTTGTTGGGATACAAGTCGTCTTTTAACCTATAATTGACAAAAAAATTATAATTTTTTATTTTTTTATGTAACATTTTCGAGCAATTACCTTGTGTTTTTGCACAGAAACATTCAACATTCGAAAAGAACGGATGTAGGATAAATGACAGATGTTTATGGTTTTTATGGAGTGTTTTATAATTTAATAATAATAAAAAAAGAAATTATATGTTTTTAGTGATGTTAAATAAAATGTATGGCAAAAAACTCAGTCACTCTTTTAAAAAGAATAATTTTCTACAATTGACTAACTTTTAACCTTTTATGCATAAATTAGAATAATAAACGGTAATTAGTGGTCATTTTGTTGTTAAACACATTAAATGAAACTACAGCAGCGTTTACACATTCGTTTTATTTTGGATTTTTTTTTTTTTTTTGGAACAGCAGTGGCTATAACAAAATGCCACAACTTTTCTTTTAAATTCAGAAAATGAGCTTCTGAAGGTTTGCAAAGTAGTACACAATTCAACTACACAGTGTGGTCGAACAAAGGGTAAATTTAAATAATAAAATTTACGACGAGGGTTCAAATCACGCAAGGCGATTATTAAACCATTAGACTTAAAAAATATTAAAATTATGTTTTTGCGTTTTGTTTGTTATCGAATGTATTTATCAGCATTTATAAAGTAGAACTAGGTGGATTGGTTATATATAAAATAACCGCTAGAAACCAACTCACTGGATCGAATAAGGCGTGAGAGCCATGAGAAATTAACTATTTGAATACATTACCAGAAATGCTATAACGGTCTTTTACACCATTTCATCGCTGATTTATTCGATAATTGAAACAGTGTTTAGCGAAAACTAATAAACGTCACGGCCCTCATTTCAGCTTTCCCAGATCCAATTTTCCCCTGTCCATCTGCAACAAAGCATCCCTTGACACATATCTCAGCAACATGGAATCTATAGTACGTCGCCATGCGTCTGCTGACTGCTGACTGAAAGATGAAACAAGCGTCCACATCATATATCTTCGAAATTCGTCCAGTTAAGGTTTTTGTTTAATTTCAACGTGAGGTCATCTAAAAGTGTTAGTTGTTACAGGAAGGCTCACATGATTCAAATGATGACCGGAAAGGAAACAACGGATCATCAGATTTGTGTTTCAAGATCAGTATTGGTCGTCTCACTCTGATAAATCTACATTCAACCCAACCTAAATAGAAACTATAAGTATCAGTCAAATATTTTCTTAGAATTCTTAGAAATTGTTTTTCCGTACTTCCGTACTTCGCATTTTAAAATAATGTTTTAGTGAATAAGCTAAAATTTATTTGTTACAATTCATTCTACATAGTCCGTTGTACAAAAAAAAAGGAGAAGAAAAAAAATTTGGTAAAAATTGAAAACTAAAACAGAAAAGTAAAGTAAATATCACAGAAAGTAGACTTGTTCAAGAGTGTTGCTTTTCGGTATGCTGGCGATGCGATGGCGCACATTGCGTTACCACACTGGTTGGCTAGCGAGATTCTTTGGTAGAGGTTATGTCTTGCTTTCGGTTCTCCGGAAAGTGTGATGAGGTTAGCACCAATTTTGTTCAACAAATTAACCGCTTTCTTTGACCAGGGACCTAATGATGATTAGATTAGATTAGATTAGATTAGAGTGGGTGGATCGAAGTCCCGCACCTAAGTCTCCAGTGGGCCTGTTGTGCAAACCCACAATCGATTACCTAAATTCGGTTGGTACGATTAAGGTAATCCAAAATGTATCTCGGCGGAATGCTCCATATCATGTTATATGGTAGTATATATGCAGGGAACGTACTGGCTTTCCACCAAGAATACCCGGGTTCAAGCCCGGTGAGGACAAAATTCTGTATAGGATTTTTCTTCAATTTGTAGCATGAAAGTAACGTTCCTAAGCACACCCAAGCTTCTAAAAATGGGTAGTTGTGGTGTTTGGTGTCCA
>CM055406.1:58043678-58092238 GCA_029228625.1 Pseudolycoriella hygida
TCAAGGGTTTTGATGGGAATAAGGTCTCGAGCCCGGATGGAGTTCCAATCATGTTTTACAAAAACCTTGCTGAGTCATTGGCACTACCGTTGTCGATCCTTTTCAATCTATCGCTCAGAGACTGTTTGTTTCCTGATAGATGGAAATTAAGCTTTATTTCGCCTATTTTCAAGGATGGTGACAAGCAAGACGTTACGAATTACAGAGCGGTTTCTATTTTATGTGCTATTTCTAAGGTGTTTGAGAAATTAATGTTCAACGTCCTGTTTGATAGAATTAGAGAGAAAATTCACCTTTCACAGCATGGCTTCGTTTCGAAGAGATCGACACAAACCAATTTGATGGAATTTGTTACGACAGTATCGCAAGCAATGGCAAACGGAGGTCAAGTCGATGTTTTATACACTGACTTCTCAAAAGCATTCGATCGTATAATTCATAGCCGACTGTTAAAGAAACTAGTTATGTTTGGGTTTAATAAATCACTCATGAGATGGTTCAATTCATATCTTAAAGATCGCTCGCAATTTGTGGTAATTGGTAGTGGGAGGTCGAAGAAGATTACACCGTCGTCAGGCGTACCACAAGGATCAATATTAGGACCGTTCTGATTCTTACTGTACATAAATGACCTTCTATCCGTTCTTAGTAATGCTTTCGCTTTTGCTGATGATCTGAAGCTTCTGAAGAAGATTGTGGATATTGAGGATAGTCAAGTGTTCCAATTAGAAATAGATCGGCTGCAGGAGTGGTGCTCTGAAAACGAGTTGGGTCTGAACGTTAAGAAATGTGCCATTATGTCAATCACTAGGAAAGCGAGAAAAAACAGGCTGGAATACCAGTACAAGATTGGTAACGATATAGTGGAAAGAGTGGAGTCTAAGCGCGATTTAGGAGTCATTATAGACAGTAAACTCACATTTAATGAGCAAATTAACGAAATGACTAAAAAGGCATATCGAATGTTGGGATTTATTTTTAGGAGTGGTAAATTTTTCAAGAAACCGGAAAGTATGACGACTCTTTATAACGCGCTGGTTAGAAGTCGATTAGAGTATTGTGCTGCCGTCTGGTCTCCATTTTATGATAAAAACATCAAAATCGTTGAGAGAGTACAAAAGAAGTTTACTAGGATGTTGTTCTTCAAGTTCAACCGACAAAAAACTGAATATGAAGATCGTCTGAGGAATATGAATATGACTTCGCTGAGAGTCAGAAGAATGTTAAATGACGAGATTATTCTTTATAAAATTATGCATGGTCATATGGATACTAAACTCAAGGAGTCTATAACGTTTTACAACCACGGCAGAGTCACTAGGTCAAACAGACCAGTTTTCTACACTCCAACCTATACGAGCAACATTGTGCAAAATGAACCACTACACAGAATGCAAGATCAGCATGATAAATATTTTTCCAGGTGTAACATTTTTGGCAAGTCGTTCAAAGCGTATAAGAGAGCGGTCCTGGAAACTAGGATTGTCTTATGACGAATATGATCGATGTGGGACTCTGTTGATGAACTGGCTGTCTATGGAAATGATTTTTCTAATTTGAATTTAATACTTAATTGAAATGATTGATATGTTATTGGGTCGAAAGACCTGTTTATTGATCAATAAATAAATAAATAAATAAATAAATAAATAAATAAATAAATAAATAAATAAATTATGGAAGTGGCCATATACCAGGATTGGGCCATATTTCACCAAAACAGTGAAACAGGTGTTCGCTTAAATTTAATTCTCTATAACTTCGCTTTTGGAACCAACTTTCTAACTCTCATAGTTCTAGAGATCTGGGTCATCCTGCCCAATTATGGAAGTGCTCATATACCAGGATTGGGCCATATTTCCCCAAAACCCTGAAACACGTGTTCGCTTAAATTTAATTCTCTACAACCTTGCCTTTGACAGTAAATCTCCATATAGCATAGTTAAGAAAATATAGACGAAAAACTGTTTTCGTATTTGGCCAAGAATTTCAATTTCGTCCATTCCATTGGTCCCAGTGCCCAGACCCCTGAACCGATTCCCACAAAACTTTTTTCCCAGTTTTGTGACGTCAAATGCTTTCATTTGACACCAAAATGAGGAATTTCCGTGCTATACTTGATGAGATATTTGCGAAAAAGCTTCACCGACCTTCGAAAAACCATGTTTTTGGTCACTTCCTCGACCATATCTCCGGAACAACTTGATCGATTTTGCTCATCTTCGAACTTGAATCATGGGAGACATGTACCATTCAGGGAAAAAAAGTTTAGGCTGATCGGTTGAGCCGTTTGGAAAAAAAAGTGGAGACGGACAGACGGACATTTTTTTATAGCTGCTTCGTCATATTTAGACGATAATAGATGCATCCCCCCAACTCCCACCTATACCTACCCCATGTTACAATAAAATTGTTTGTAGTAAACGTATAGGACCTTTGTACTTCGTACGGGTCCAAACAGGATACCATGTCTAATTCATTGTGACGCCTGAGCGAACCACTTCCGCATTTCTAGGCACCACAAACAAACAGATCCCTTTTTTACTAAGTGAATTCAAGTAATTATAAAGGTACATGCACCGTTACTTCGTCGGGTGTAAAAATGAAACTCAACGCAGTTTAAAAAAGGATAATAAAATTTTACATTATACGTGTCCATGTCCACCAGTCAACTCAATTATATGTATAAAAGCTTGTTGCTTAACGTCGAGTAAATAAAAAAAAAACGTCGTATACTAAATAATTAATATTGTTAATGGATACAACATCAATTGCATGTTACATTAGTGCAATTACGAGATAAAAAAAATTCATCAAAAATACACACAGAATATAAAATGAATGTTTAAAATAATAAAAATGTGATATTGAAACACCAAATATTTGCCTCTAAATAATAATTATCGATAAAAATCAGTTCAACGAATTTGTGATAAAAAATGGAATCTATGTGTACGGTGCATGCATTAGATTAGCGTGGATTATTTTTTATTTGTATAGTTGTGTAGAATGTGCATTATTATTGCATATGAGCTGTTAGTTTTATGAGTGGTTTTTGCTGTTGTTGCAATTTGTGTAATGTTTAGGGGTTGAAAAATGGGTGGGTAATTGCGCTTTTAGCGATTCAGTGTAAATGTGTTTTTATCGAACATTAGTTCTATACAGAATTTATAGTCCTTTTTTTATCAAACGACTAGATAAGGAATCCGTTTTTGAAGTCCGTGTCAAATGACCTGTTTTATCGAATGTTTGATCTTGGTTACCATATGTGAGCTTATGTTTTTATTGAATGCAACGGAAGGGTGGGAAACGGTTAGCAAAACCAGTTGTGTCTATGTACAAAGGTATAGACGTCTAAACTTAGCTATTTGTCGCATGATACGAGGAATACACATTTTAAATGGTACAATCAGACGACATAATTAACAGAAGGGTTTTGGGGGGACGAAAGATTCATATCTGCAATTCGTCGATTACAACTAAAATGAATACTTTATTCCGTGGTAAAATCAGTAAATGCATCATTTGTTTCCCCCTGAAGCGTAGTCAAAGTCTATTATTTAGTAAGCAAATTTTAACCCATCTGTTGATACCTGAAAGTCCTGAAAAGGTCTCAAAAGAGTCTCACAAGATTATCAAAAGGTTTCAAAAAAGGATCAAAAAATCTTTTGGAAAATAAAACTGCGAACTTCCTTTCAGCACTTTTCCCATTTCATGCTAAATGTGGCGTTCGATTTGGTCTTGCATATTTTGGCAAACCGCTGCCAGAGATTGGATGCGGATGAAGAATATTCCATAGACGCTGGGTCCGTCAGATAATGGTTCTTGGATCGCTAATGTTGTATATTACACGTTTATAAATTGATGTGCACGCATTTGATGTTCGATAGAAAAGAATTTTATTCGATAAGTTACACACTAAATAACTAGGTCTCACCTTTTGGGTGGGTCAGGTCCCTTGACTGGTTATTCGCCATTTTGTGATAAAGACAAGAACTTGTGAGACTACAACCAAATTTCAACATTATTTATTGGTATTCTTTAAACTTGTTACAAACGACGATCATTCTATTAAAATAAATAACTGAAAGTTACAAAAATTGAAATTGAAAAGTTTGTGCTTTTACTTCATAGTTACTGGCTTTGCATGGTGTCGGTGACAGTAGCTATGAGACAGATTTAAAAATTCGCATATACAATTTGTGAGACTTTCGAGAAAATTGATTCTTATAGAAAATACGTATTTTGAATACTACTTTTAGTTGATAGGTAGGTTTGGGATAGTTATACAATTAACGTTTCAAAAATTCCACAATGCATGAATAATTGACTTGGGTCATCGAATTATTTCAGACTATAAATGTTATTTACAACATAAAATGGTTCTACACTACGGTAAAATTATGATTGTTTATATTTTTAATTCGTCTTTTTCTCGATTTCAATATTCTTTCGATCACGAAAGAAACTATACCTGTTATTCATACTCTCTTTCTTAGACTTTTTTTGTGTGTTAAGTGCGTGTCGTGTTTTGTAAAATCAATTTTGAGGAACCAAATTCTTTTCGCAAACAATTAACATAACTCGTGCGATTACGACCCTCGCTTCGCTCGGCCCGCAAACTTCACACTCGCTAAAGCACTATCATTTAGCTATTTAATTCTATTCGCGAACAAATAATTTAACTCGTACGACTACGGCTCTTGCCGCAAATTTTACACTAGCCATGGTAAAAGTTTTTCAATTATCAACTAAACTTTTTTCTCGAACAATTAACTTAACTCGTGCGATTACGGCCCTCGCCTCGCTCGGCCCGCAAACTTCACACTCGTAAAAGTTCTGTAATTTAGCTATTAAATTCTATTCGTATACAAATAAATCAACTCGTGCGACTACCACCCTCGCTTCGCTCTTACCGCAAACTTTACACAAGTATTGGTAAAAGTTTTTTAATTGATCAACTAAATTCTATTCCCGTACAATTAATTTCACTCGTACGATTACGGACCTCGCTTCGCTCGGCCCGCAAACCTCACACTATACCCACGATAGTTGAACTATCGCCACGATAGTTGAACTATCGCCACGATAGTTGAACTATCGCCACGAGAGTTGAACTATCGCCAGGATAGTTAAACTATCATGGCGATAGTGTAAGGTTTGCGGGCCGAGCGAAGCGAGGTCCGTAATCGTTCGAGTGAAATTAATTGTAGTTCAACTATCGTCACGATAGTTCAACTATCGTCACGATAGTTCGCGATGGTTCAACTATCGCCACGATAGTTACGGTAATTCAACTATTTTACGATAGTTCACCTATAGAATTATAGTTCAACTATCGCACGATAGTTACGATAGCTCAGCTATCGCATTATAGCTATGATAATTCAACTATCGCACGGTAGCTTCGATAGATAAACTATCGCACGATAGTTACGATGGTCCAACTATAGCATAATAGAAACGATAGTTCAACTATCTCACAATAGTTACGATAGTTCAACTATCGTACGATAGTTACGTTAGTTCAACTATTGTACGATAGTTACGATAGTTCAACTATCGCATGATGGTTACGATAGTTCAACTATCGCACGATAGTTACGATAGTTGAACTATCGCATGATGATTACGATAGTTCAACTATCGCACGATAGTTTAACTTTCGTACGATAGTTCAACTATCGCACGACAGTTACAATAGTTCAACTATCGCATTATGGTTACGATGGTTCAACTATCGCACGATAGTCTAACTATCGCACAATAGTTACGATAGTTCAACTTTCGTACGATAGTTACGATAGTTCAACTATCGCCACGATAGTTCAACTTTTCGCAATAGTTCAATTATAGCCACGATATTTTGCGATAGTTCAACTTTTGCCACCATAGCATCGTTCCACCACAGTAACATCGCGATAGTCAAAGGTCGTCTTCCCACAATGCTTACGAAAACGTCACACACTGAGCAACCAGCCAAAAATCAAATTATTTTATTCTATTACTTTTTTACTTTATGGTTACATCGTTCTACTACTTTTCAACTACTCCAGCCCAAGTTAGTGTTTTTGATGAATAACTTCCATATCCTTGGTCCCACTTAGCCTGAGGAATTTGATTCTGCGTCGATTGAAAAAATAATTTTAAAAATCGGTTAAGAATTACTCAAGTTATCGTGCGCACAACGAAAAATGGTAACAGACATTTAACGTTTTTCATAACATTTCGTTCATACACATAGTGGTGTGGTAACAGACATTTTTCGGTATTTTCTGGTGTAATACCCTTAACTTTCAGTCAAGGGAACAATGAAATGAATCTTATTGCCTGATGGCTAAATGAACATTTGTTGCTAACGTTCAAGTACGCAACAACTCCCCCTCTAAGCTGAATAATAGTTAAATAAATTCATTTTTCACTACAATTTTTTTCTTTTATAGACTATTACTAATTTTTATTTTAAATCTAATTTTTGTTTCAAATTGTTTGATAGCTATAGAAAATTGAAATATTCAACTTAAATTTTGAAATAAAATATCATCAAATAATTCGCAAAACTAAATTAATTTTTTTTTTACTTTATATGCGACGATACGTCTTACATTAAATGCCAATTTTTTAGACGGAAAATGAGAATTTATTGCATTATTTTTAGTATTTATCCTTCTAGAGGGACAAATTCCACTGTCTAGGGCGATAAATAACCAGCTAGACTAGAAATATTAAATTAAAAAAACCCGTCCGCTTGAGAATCGAACACAGAACGCCCCGCATTCCAATCAACGATGCTAACCACTACACCACATGATCTTGTTAAATACAGCAGCTAATGTGATTCAATTGAAAACTCTCATAAAATGTATTTTCTATATGCGTTAGTGTATGTAAATGCATTGAACATTTACAACATAAAAAATAATTAATTTTTGACCAAACGGATTTTGATCAAACAAACTGCCAGTGTGCAGCACTTAATGACAGGACTTCTGTAAAGTAATTGTTTCCTCAATCGGACTAATATCTGCCGAGCAATAGGGCTTTGAAAACGTTATGTGATGAATTTGCAAATAACGTTTGTAAAGTCATACCGCAAGACAAATTGGTTCGGTTGAAAATCTAATTTCTTTACAGTAGTCTTTCAATTTCTTGTACGAGTTTTTATATGAAAAGTTTGATGGAATAAATAAAAAATGAAAAAGTTTTTAATTTAGAAAAAAAAAATGGATCATTAGACATTGAACCCCAGACACCTCATAAAACGAATTAGTATTTCCATGCACTAACTCGCTCGGCCATAATACTTGTGGCTACCGCTTGACATATCGCCAATATACAATAAAAAAATGTAATGGCTCTGAATGGAACCTCACGTCTGTGTGTGTTTAATTCAAAATTTTGTTTTCGAATGCACATGCGCATTGTTCATTGTAACATAATCTTCGGTTGTGTTTTATATAAATGTATGAAATGTATTTAGGTTCAAGCATGCGCGAATTTTTTTTTTATTTCACTTTCTTCTATCTAGATGCAACAATTTGATAATTTGAATATTTTGTGCAAGAAACACATACAAAAAGTAAAAAAAAAAGTAAAAAAAATCAGAATTGAACCCCGACACCTCATCTCAAACAATTAGCGCTACCGTGTGCCCTAGCTCGCTCGGCCATCAGTACTTGTGTTTAATGTTCGACGAATCGTCGCCATTAAAGTAAAATAATATACTTATACATTGTGGACACTCGAATAACCGTTCGCGTGTATATTACACACACTTGCTCGCTATCGCTCGCGCGTTGTGTGTAATATACACTTGAACGGTTATTACTAGCTTTCCACAATGTATAAGTAATCTTATATTATTCTTAATTCCTGCACATGCATATTGGCATGGAGTGCAGTTGCCCTAACAGGACGGCCCTCGCCGACGAAAGTTTGGTCCTTACTGACGGCTCATCCTCTGACCGATTCATGTGCGAGGTATCATTAAATGGACTGTTGCTTGCCGTGGCCAGGCTGCTTTCAACCCTTGTGTTTGAATTATTGATGTTGGCCAATGGATCAGATTCGGTAGATTTAAAATCTTCGCCCACCAAAGGTTGGCAACTATTGTCATCATACCCCATTCTGAGCTGATCTCGCTGATTCGCAAACATAATTCCTTGGACCAATACATTCTTTAATCGTGGCCTTTTGCCATTGTATTTTATTAGGATTCGTGTAATCGCGTGCCAAAACAAATGACACTTCAAGGTTACCCTCATACTTTTTCATTTGATCCTCCTGATTCTGAACGATTTTCTCACGTGTACTCGGTGGTTACAAATGTGAAAAGCAAGTTTTTAATTCCCTACCAAACATTAACTTTGCAGGTGAATCCCCAGTAGTGCAATGTTTGCAGTTACGATAATCAAGAAGGAAACGCTGCAAGAAAACTTCCATATTTTCAGGTCTAGTTTGTCCTAGGTTAGCGCAAATAGATTTTTTTTTACAGTTTTAACAAAATTTTCGGCCCGCCAGTTGGTGGATGGGTGCCCTGGCGCTGTGAATATGTGTTTAATCTGATTTTTCGACGTAAATAAACGAAACTTCAAGATTAATCCGAATCGACTAAAAACTTATATCTTATAGCTACCCGTAATATTTCTTCTTATGAAAACCTCGACCCATTTCGAAAATGCGTCAACTATTAAAAATAGGTTTTGTCCGTTTATTGGACCCGCAAAATCTACAAGAATCCGACTCCATGGTTTCGTATTTGGATTCCTTGGTATCAAGCTTGCTTTTTCTGTGCTCACTTGAGTCAACTGACAGGAATTTCTTTTTGTCTTCGTCATCTGTAGCTCCGTGATCTGCAAAATGTATTTCCAACTGTCCGAACCAATCCAAAAAATCGTTCGACGTATTGTACGCTGCTATTAAAGCTGTCGTCTGAACTCGAATTACGTTCTGCGTTGTACTGGTTCCTTCTCCATTATTTTTGTTTCCACCCATTTTGTGCTAATTGAAAATTTCAACTAAATTTTTATCCTCGTCGCCAATTTGTTGTGTATTACACGTTTATAAATTGATGTGCACTCGTTGGATGTTCGATAGAAAAGAATTTTATTCGATAAGTTACACACTAAATAACAATGAAACTAGTACTTTTACCCGCGAGGTCAGAATCTTTCCCCTGTTTTAGACCATTAAGCAGCCAAGGCTGCATTGGTTGTACTAGTTCTTTAGTCAATAGTTGGTTGTGAATCAGAAAATTCGTTACCTTACCAGCATGGTTGGGTTAGCGTCGCTACTAGCGTCGCTGCTAGCGACGCTAACAGCGACGGTAAAATTCAAGACTTCTCGCTAAAATCCGATTAGCGAATATTTTTCGCTAATCGCTAATGGATTCGCTAAAATATGGAGCTGTTCATCACAAGTAATCAGTCTATTTTCGACCGAATGCCAGTTTTTCAAAAAATTTTGGTGTTTTTTCTATTCCAGATTTTGGATTATTAGCGAAAAATTAGCGACCGCTAGTAGCGGCCGCTACTAGCGCGCTAGTTTTTTTTAGACTAGCGAATCAGTTAGCGACGCTAGTATTTTTTGAAAGTAGCGTTAGCGTTAGCGTCGCTAAAAAAAATGACTAGCGAGCACAACCTTGCTTATCAGAATTGTTTGGGCTAGAACGGTATTTTTTCCCGCCTGCAGCGTGTCGTCCGATACGGTCAACTCTCGCCTGCAGCGTGCCGCCCCATACGGATATTCCCCGCTTACACGCCTATTACTGTGTGTTTGTGTCTCTGTGTTTGGTTGTGTTTGTATTTGTTTGTTTGTGTTGGCGTTTGTATGGTTTAACTTGGAAAATTGAATGCTTTATGATTGAAAGTGGCTTGGTTGTTTCGTGACCCCCTGGCCTCCGGCGGTGAGATTGAGAGTGATTAGGTTGTTTTGTGTAGTTGGGGTTCCACGCCCACACCCCCGGGCCTCCGTCGGTGAGATTGAGAATGATTTGGTTGTTTCATGCAGTAGGGGTTCCACCTCCACACCCCCGGGCCTCCGGCGGAGAGATTAAGAATGATTTGGTTGTTTCGGGATTCCACCCACATTGATTGAAAGTGATTAGGTTGTTTCGTATAGTGGGAGTTCCACCCCCACAACTCCAGGCGTCCGGCGGTGAGATTGAGAGTGATTTGGTTGAGCCCCCCCCGACCCCCTTGGAATTTTCTCTCACACCTTACATTAAAGAATATACATATATACATTATATACCTCGACTCCCCCCATGTATATAATATGAGTTTCAGAAAGTAGTAACTCATACACGTATTAAGTACGAGGGAATGAATCTTATTGCCTGATGGCTAAATGAACATTTGTTGCTAACGTTAACGTACGCAGCAGCTAATATTCTCTTTATTCATCAATAGCCTGTCAGATGAACTGAAATTCTAAGCAGACGACTACCAGTTATGCAGATCTATCCACCAGGAGCAAGTCCGAATGATAAACGAGTGACAATTTTGGTTGAAGTTTTTGTTTTGATCGGGAATGTTACTTAATGAAGAAAATGTTGAGGAACTTGAATTTGTTTAATGAAATCGCTTGTTCAGTCTATTTCCTGAGAGGAACAATTTCCACTTGGATCTATGAAATCGTGGGCTTAGCCTTTTTCATATAAATTCGATGAGATTTAGTTTTTTCATAATGATAACCGGTGCGAATAGCACATACATGACTATTCATCATTCATTCAACCGACGTTGGTCACCCTACCACTTTCAGTTATTTCAGCCATTTGATTACGTTACTTGTTACCTTGTTTAATTTCGCTCATGTTTCTGGCGAAGCGATGAATGTAACATTGACTCAAAGTATGCTACATGGTCTAAGGTTGCCCAATGTCCACACTACTATAATGGCGACTCAACAAACTTCCATCGATTTATGCACAGCAACCTTGTTTAGTTCTAAATCAACTGATTCGTACCCATAGATTTCTTAGTAGTTCACATCCCTTAAGTAGAACTTAGGTCCAGGACTAAATGTTTGCTTACGATTGACACTTCCATCTATCTCATTTTTAGGTCGTCCATGATCTTTCTTTCCCTATAGGATGTCCAGAAAGGGTGTCGTTACCTTAAGCGAAGCTCAGACGTTGCTTAAAATGTATAGACATTTGGTTTCTGTGGGAGCAACTATTTGTAGTACACTGTTTATCTGGGTATCGTCTTTCTCGAAGTGACATCCAAACTGGTACTGTTCGCTTGGGTAGTCACTTGCAGCTTTTAAGCAATTAGTCAGCTGAATTCAAGACCCTTGATTTCAACAAAAAGAACTGTCAACAGCGAACTAGAGCTATAAATTTCTTAAAAAGCATAAAAACGTATGGAGAATGTATCATAATTGTCGATGAAATTACACAAATACAAGGCCAAGCTTTTGATCTGTAAAGATCTCGTATATTTGTACATTTATATACAACTACAACATACAACAATGTTTTTTGTTATAAACATAATATCTACTGCTATTTCACATACGGCATGCAATTAAAATCTAATTTGTTTGATAATTTGACCTACCGTTTACAGCTAAGCTACCTCAATGTAGAACCTGCTCGCTCAATTCCAATTAAAATAATTAATACAAAAATAAAATATGTATAGAAAAAGCATAGAAACCAATTATTCCTGACTAGTTATAAGGTGTACTTAATTGAGATATTTTAGATATTATTCTCTCATTTTCACAATTCGTTTTTTTTTTTGACAAAATAATTGAAAATATCCGTCATGAATGTGTTTAGATTTTAGAATGATTTTCAAAAATTAATTAATTTAATTTAATGTTATGTGATGATTTCCTGTTCTAAATGTGAAACACACATATCACAATAAATACCATGAATGGAACCATGGTTTCACATTACATTAAATGTTATTTACAAAATGACTTTTCTAACTTATTCGTGGGACTCGTGTTCGATGAGCTGATGAGCATAAATGATTCAAGCGGGGAGATGATTTTTTCGGAAATGACTTTCTCCATTTCGGCATTGTGTGTGATTCTCTACAAAGACAATTATTAGCAAGACGAGGAGACGCTCACACCTGTAAAGTGATGCAAGAAGATGCAAAGAATAATAACAACATAGACAATTACCGGAACTCTTAAGTATATGTAGTTAGGTTGTGAAAACCTCTCCAAATCCCCACAAAATTACCGAAATTTAAGAAAAATCTCATAATTTTTCAAAAATAGTAGATTATGCACCTGCGGGGAAATTTTTTTATCTTCGAAGGGGAAGTTTTTGCATCCCGAGTCGAATGTGAGGATGTAATCCACCGAGAAGATAAATAAATCCCGCAGATGCATATGCTATTTCATTCGCCGAAGCAACAGATCGACGAAACAAAGTCTGACACCAACAATTAATGTATTATTTAACGCCCTAGGGAAGCACTGCGGTGAATAAAAATATATTTTTGCACTACGGAAGATTGTAGAACAGACCTAGAGCACTAAGGAGAGGCATTAGGCCATACTTCATGACAGCATTTATACATAAAACCTTTATGAAGCGGAATTCAAATTTTTTGACATTTTTCTTTTCGTTAAGTTGTCCAGATAAAAGCTTATGGCTGATTCCATCGGTAGCCCATACGTTTTCGTTACCATGTCACCTGGGAAACGAATGTGTTTTGTCTCATGTTGATATAAATCACATTGAAAGAGTGAAAGAATATGAAATTCGTTACTCAGGTGACAGTACCGATGGAATTAGTTTTATAACAAATAAATTCACGTTTATCTCACGAAAAGTAGGGAAAAAACAGAAAGTTGACTCTGTAAATGGCTAATTCCATCGGTAACCTATACATTGTCGCTGCCATGTCACCTGGGGAACGAATGTGTTTTGTCTCTTGTTATTATAAATCATATTGAAAGAGTGAAAGGGATGAAATTCGTTACCCAGGTGACGGTACCGATGGAATTACCCAAATATTTTTATTGGCGAATGCAATACCGTGCTGTTTTTTATTTCAATACCGGTATTCGGTATTTAGAGATTCAAAGTCGGTATCAACAAATTGATGTATATTTGTGGATTGAATTTAAAAAAAATATTTATACAAAGAATAATACAGGAAAATTTTTTGTCATTTTCACACAAGTTTGCAATTATCGCACTAAAGTACACAAATTGTATTTTATGTGAACTGCACCGAGTCTTTTGAGTCACATGCAGATTTAATTGACTATTGGCAATAGCGTTTATTTTACACTGATAAAAACACATACTTGTCTAACGATAACTAACTCACTTACTAACATACTTGCGGCACGTGTAAAATCGAGCTCGATTAGTTTACTTGCGGCAGCGGCATGAATACTAACGTGTGCCATGAATGACAAAGATATCGCAATGATATATGCTCAAAGTATTGTACTTTCATTGCGTTCAAAAGTATTCAGTAACTATACTACTTAGAAATCACGTTTCCGAAAGAAAAAAATTTTATTTTTCTTCACTTATTCATTTTTTCAAATTCTTCCTTTTTTCTAGTTGCTCTGGACTGCAGATTTCATTTCAAATCTGAATTTCGGTTAATGGTTATCGTTCGTCTCGGAAATTTTAGTATTTTGTTTCAAGCGACCGTTAACTAACGTCTCATATGTATACTATACGCATGAGACGCATACTAGAGATACCATGTGGATAGCTAACGTGCCGCAAGTATGATTAAGTTTTCCTTTTTTCAATGTATCAATGATTACGTGGAGTTAGTCCACACTTTAGATCTATAACTGTGATGTAAAATTCTAGAAAAACGTCAGGTAAAGTTCTCTTTTAAGTGACTGGAATCGAAATTGACGAGGTTTGGCGCTATACACCAGCACTTTTTCGTAGTTGCGTTGCGTTTTGTATAAAAACTGTTTGTGGATATTGTTATGTTGAAATGCAAGGATAGAGATACGTTAATACTTCATCTCGGTGCGTGAAGAGACCTCGCACTACTCATTCACTAAAACTCGACTATAATCATGCGATTATAGTCCTTGTGTTATAATATACTATTGCAAGTCTCACCTCGGTAAATGATTCGTTACCTCGTCGCAAGCGACTCGGCATCAACACGTAAAGTATTGTACGTAAGTGCTTCCAAATATTTGTTTTGACTCGTAACAGCATTCGTTTTCGGCTCTTGCAACAAATTTTCTACGAGTCAAAACAACCAATTTGGAAGCACATGCGTAGTGTACTGTGAAGCGGTTCTCGTGTAAAGTAGCACTTTGTCCATCCGTTTTTACCACAAAAATTGTTGAATCGACCATATAATTCACATTAAAAAAGAAGACGACGAAAGCTCAGTTTTTGCTTTGATCCAAGTAAAAATTTTGAGTGACGAAAAGTGTTGATTGGCTGTCAATAATTTTCGAGTTTGAGTTTTAATGAAAAATATTGAACCAACGGAATTGGCTATTTACAAAAATAATTTTTATATAGAGCCGGTATATTTTGATGTTTCTCCTGAATACATCTTTAAAGGAAAGGGAAATGTAAAACTTGTAAATATTGACTAAACGAATTTGTGAACATTTCAATAAATATCATAACGCTACGGCTCAAACGCAAAATTTTCACTATGAACGTTTAAGACGTACTGCAGTAAAAACTTTAAAGGATTGCGTTCTGTAACAACTGTTCAAAATAAAGTTGAATAAAATCAAGTACTGAGTAGCTCAGCGGTTAAGTCAAGGATCGGAGATCTGGAAGCCATGGGTTCGAAACCAGCCGAGGTAAGAAATTTTCATATGCGTTTTAATGTATAGTCATTTACATCACAAGGGCTACTCCGAGGTCTACTCGTTTTTGCGTGATGTATTAAGTAGTTTCGGTTCTCTAAGCAAGCATGAAACAGTTATTATCATGACAAGGGGAGAAAATAAAAAATTGTTTTACAAGGTTGACGTCTGTGGCCAAAGCAGAGAAAATTGCAACGAGAGTAAAGTTTGTGGCACAAGCAGAGAAAATTTCAACGAGACTGAAGTTTTTGGCCAGAGCGTAGCGAGGGCCGCAATTCAGTCGAGTTGCAATTTTCTCTACGAGGGCCACAGACTTCAACCGAGTTAAGAATTTTCTATTTTTACCCGAGTTATGAATTATACTTTTCACATTTGTTAGGCGAAAATTCATATTTTCTCCCGAAAAAGATTCACACTTTTTATCACTATTACAATTATTGTAACACATTTAAGCATATAAAAGACGAATTTCACAGAAAACATAAAAAGTAACTCAAAAACACATTCGACTGTGTTCTTTTTCCAAAATCTTATATCTCGAGAAATATTTGCCACATTAGCCAATGAATTACTTTAGGGTAATTCTGTGATCCTAAACTATGTGCTGGCAATTTGTTTAGCTCGTATCCGTCGAGTCGAAAATTAATTATTTTTTGTTTGCTTTCTTCATCGCAAAAAAAATCATATGAACAGATCGGCCATGATACTTTATGTTAAGTATTTATTTTCTCATCTCAAATGAGGTGCGAAAATTTACTTGTCATCCCGCTACAAACTACCCATGCAAAATTCAATTTTCGCACTTCGTTTGAGGTGAAAAAATATCAATTTTCGCCTAACAAATGTGAAAATAAAATTTTATTCCGAAGTCAAAGTGTGCTTAGGCTGCTGTAAAATTAATAAAATTATTTTAATTAATTTAAAACGTACATTGTACTAATCAGACGTTCAACCATCTACAAAGAATGTACAGTTTAAACGTACAATGTACATTTGAGTAAACCATTGGTCTTCTCACCGATTTTACATTTTATCCGTAGTTAATGTACATTTAAGACGTCGAACTTTTTTTTCGGTGACTCAAATAATTTTCTACCATAAATTGTTAGGTATTCCTAGACCTTTCGAAACAATTTTCTGAAAATCGGAAGAGACTTACTCGAGTTATGTACAAATGACCTAAATCCACTTAGACTGCCCTAGCTAGGCGGCTCTTGATCCGACAATGCCCAGATTCAATTCTATAAAAAATTTGTCGCCAACCTTAAGATTTTGAAAATCAACCAAGTTTTACTCGAGTTATCGTGTTTGTCATATTACCTCAATTCGACAAACTAACCAACTCTCTGGTCGAAAGTCTCCTGGTTACAAACGTAGTGGTAAACATAATGTACCGTTTTTCGCAGAGTTCTTCGTCGGGGTCTAATTAACTTAAAGAACAACGATGTTCTGCAGTAACTAAGTGTTTTCATTATGGTAGATGCTATTCGCACATTGTGCGAATAATCTCTACTAATATACTGTGGCTATTCGCACTTTGTGCGAATAGGATCTTTATTATACTGCGGCTATTCGCCACAGTATTATAAAGATGCCATTCGCACAATGTGCGAATAGCCGCAGTATAATAAATATGCTATTCGCACAATGTGCGAACAGCCGTAGTATATATGTAGAGACTATTGGCACCGAGTGAAATAAAAGAATAAGAAGTACGTAGAATGATGGAGAAATAATTAATTAGTATTATGATATGATAACACGACTTGTTTTTTCTCATGAACACACAATTTTTTCCTTAACTCACTGCAACAATGTCTCTCAATTACTCTCAGGCGAAGCCATCTGATCAATTGTCAGTGTTTCGGACAGATTTATACGTAGTTCTGAGCGTACCAATCAAGTGTCGCCGCTAGAAGAATATTGTTAAATCGCGACGATGTCATACATTTTGACGACGTTCCAGACTTCATCGTTGATGCTTTTTTTTGGTCTTGGACGTACAAAAATAGATTGTCAGCTAAAACTTTTTGTTACCTCAATGGAATCAGTATGGATCAGTTAATGCAACTATGCAAGTGGAACGACATCAAGAATACCGAAAAGGAAAAGATGAAGAAGCTCTACATTTTTTATGAAAGACCCGATAATAAGCAAAAATATTATTCTTATAATGTAATGATGAAGTTGGTTATGTATTAAAATGGAGATATTAGAAAATATGGCAAACGCATAGAACAAATTAATAAAGTTTAATCATTTTAATCTGCGCGTTTTTTTTACTTGTACAAGATTACGAAACAATGAAACACAAATACAAACTTTATGTAAATTCACATAATTTCAACTATGTATCCCCTCGCATTGCACTTGAAGAAAAAAGAACGATGTTCATCTCCTCACACTGCCTCCTATTACAGTGCTGACCGATGAGCGCACCATTTTAAGGGAGACTGGGGCTAAACTGGATATTTGACATAACTTCAAAACACTTGAGTATATCACATCATTATTGACTTTGTTGTCACTCTCCAATAAGTTCATTGTTCATTTGTGACTTTCAGTAAAAGAATTCAGTTTCTAGGTTTGATAGCCACCTAAGTTTTGTGACTTTCCGTAAAAGGATTCAGTTCTTAGGTTTGTTAGCCACCGAAGTTTTGTGATTTTCCGTAAAAGGATTTAGTTCCTAGGCTTGTAAGACACATAGGTTTTGTGACTTTCTGTAAAAGGAGTCAGTTCCTAGGTTTCTTAGCCACCTATTTAGGAAGATCTTTCCTAGGATTGGTAGCCACCTAGGCTTGGTGACATTTCATAAAAGGACGAACTTCTTAGGTTTGGTAGCCACCTAGGTTTGGTGAAATTTGGTAAAAAGGGTTTGGTGAAAGGGAAAATTCCCTATTTTTGTTATCCACCTAGGTTTTCGTGACATTTTGCAAAAGGAAAAATTCCCTAGTATTGTTATCCACCCAGGTTTTCGTGACATTTCGTAAAAGGAAATGTTTCTTAGTTTCGTAAGCCACCTAGTTTTTTGTGACTTTTCGTAAAAGGAAAAGTTTATTACTTTCGTCAGCCACCCTGATTTTTGGGGCGTTATCGTTAAAGCGCAAATTCCCTACTTTCGTTAGCCACCTAGTTTTTGTGACATTTAGTAAAAGGAAAATCTTCCTAGTTTTGTTAGCCACCTAGTTTTTTGTAGCATATCGTAAAAGGAAAATCTTCCTAGTTTTGTAAGCCACCCAATTTTTTGTGACATTTCGGAAAAGGAAAGATTTCTAGTTTTGTTAGCCACCTAGTTTTTGAGGCATTCGTAAAAGGAAAAGTTTCCTAGCTTCGTCAGCCAACTAGTCTTTTGTGGCGTTTTATTAAAGCGCAAATTCCCTAGTTGCGTTAGCCTCCTAGTTTTTGTGACATTTCGTAAAAGGAAAAGTTTCACGTGGCTTTTGAGGCGTTTTGGTTAAAGCGCAAATCCAATAGTTTTGTTAGCCACCTAGTAAAACTTGAGAAAAAATAATAATTTTGTTTGAAAATCTAAGTACTGGACAACTTCTAACTTCACGAAAATTTATTGGCAATAAATTTTGTGGTTTTCGCTAAAACAATGTTTTCTCTGAAAATCAGTCGAATGTGCAAATAGTCACTTTATTATACTGCGGCTATTCGCACATTGTGCGAATAGTCACTTTATTATACTGCGGCTATTCGCACATTGTGCGAATAGTCACTTTATTATGGACATGCTACTTGCACGTTGTGCGAATAGCCACAGTATAATAAAGTGACTTTTTGCACATTGTGCGAATAGGCACAGTATTATAAAGTGACTATTCGCACAATGTGCAAAAAGTCTTTTCGTTTCATTATTGTGGCAACAACGCATGATTCTAACTTTGCTTTCAAAAAAATAATTTGATAAATCTACAAAAGGGGATGTCGAAAGCTCACAGTGATTACAAAAGTTCAATCCTACTTAAGTAGCAGCTGTCGTGTGCTATATCCTTAAAAAATCTTGAATCAAGTTCAACATATATGGACTGTGGGGCGTTAAGTAGCAGTTACACTTTGATCCAAATAGATCTATAGTTTGAAGCCACTGGAGCCACATAGTAAATTTTGTTGTAACTTTTTTTTCTTGACATAAATAAAACAAAAAAAAAGCCGTGGAGATGGCACATTAAATAATCGTATTTTTATTTGAGTTGTGTCAGTTGGATTTTCTATTATGAAAGTGAAAGCCAATTCAACTTCCAAAAATAAATTTCGTACGGGAATTCCATACAAAAACACATGTAGTTAATAGTCACTTTGCAGGCCGTTCATATATCATTGTGTGACTATACGATTATCCCTTTCACCTGCCAGAAAATTGACCATAATCGAAGAGAAGAACATAAAAAGGGAAAAAAATGGGACCACAACTACTGATAAGATAGAAATTTGAAAACATTATTGTTTTAAAAATAAGATTAATCGGTGATAATTATAAACCGCTTTTCATAAAATATTAAAAACAAAGTTTACCCTCCACAGATCTCATTTACCTTTTCGGGGTTAACATCTACCTGTCGCTTCAGTTTAAAAAGAATATATTTTTTACAAAACATATTTTCGGCTCTTCACTTAATCCACGCATTTACATTTTATTTTATTCGTTAATTACATGCATCAATCAATACAAGAACTAAATTAATGTGACAACAGTGCGTAAATTAATGTCGACCGCTCAAATTAAAATTCTAATTTAAAAATGGGGAAAAAAATAAAAGGAATATCGTTGATTCGATAAATATACAAATTAGTTTCAATAAAAAAACTAAATGCAGGTACAAATGACTGGGTTCCACAAAGACCTCGCAAGACTACAATTATTACCAAATTAATTATCGCGTAAAAATTTAATGTTGCCGCTCAGTGTCTTCCAACACACTTTTTTCAAAGATTTATTGGTACAACAACGAAATTAGTTAAATTGGATTGGAAAAACCGGTGAAACCTTTTAACACAAACTCTATTTCAAACTTAAAATTCTTAATACAACCACAAACAGATCGTAACGAAGTTTAAAAGTGTCAAAACATTTTGTTTGACTAAATGGCAGTATAAATAAAATGTGCATACATATACATGAGACCATCTTTATGGCTGTGACGCTCATGAATGAAGCCATATAACGCCAAAACCAGTTTTTTAAATATAAACAACATTACTATATTAAACTGAAGCGATTAAAAAAAAAAAAAAATACAAAAAATGATAAATAAATAAAAAATTTGTTGATAATCGTAAAAATATTTAGAATTTCACAAAGTGACTTGGATAACTGATCAATGACCCTACGGTAGTAATTTGGTCGTGACGCAAGTCCTGAAAGGAATGTTCTTAAAGATTTGATAGATTCTCCACATCAACGAGATCTTCTTTATTTATTCCCAGTGTTTGTGGAACATTAAATTTCAAAGGTGAAGAAAAATTTAAAACAAAGCTAAAATGTTTGAAGCACGCCTTATTTCGTCCTCCGTTTTGAAGAAGGTACTCGATGCCATCAAAGATCTACTAAATGAAGCCTCATTTGACAGCAGCGATTCCGGCATTCAGCTCCAGATCATGGATAACTCTCACGTATCACTGGTGTCGCTGACGTTGCGATCAGATGGCTTCGACAAGTTTCGCAGTGACCGTAATCTTTCCATGGGAATGAACCTAACGAGTACGGCTAAGGTAAATGTTCAAACAACGACGACACGGTTACAATGAAAGCACAGGACAATGCTGACACCGTCACACACACTGACACCGAATCGCAAAACCAAGAGAAAGTATCCGACTATGAGATGAAATTAATGAACTTGGACCAGAAACATCTGGGTATTCCAAAAACAGATTACGCTATCGTCCGTATGCCATCCATGGAGTTTGCACGAATCTGCTGAGATTTATCGCAGTTCGGTGAATCCATGGTCATTTGTTGTATCGAAGTAAGTGTGAAATTCTCCGCATCTGGTGATGTCGGTTCCGCTAACATCAAATTGGCTCAAACGTCTTCCGCTAATAAGGAAGAAGAGGCCGTCGTTACTGAAATGCAGGAGCCAGTATAGTTGACTTTCGCTTGTCGATATCTCAATTCGGTCACGAAAGCAACACCATTATCGCCTCAAGTGCAGCTATCGATGTCCGCTGACGTTCCACTTGTTGTTGAATATCGTGTCCAGGATTATGGCCACATTCGTTATTACTTGGCGCCGAAAATTGAAGACGACGATAGTTAAGTTAAATTAATCAATTCTGACTTTACAATTCATTTTTTGGACCCGTACGAAGTACGAAGGTCCTATACGTTTACTACAAATTCAGGGCTCCCACACATCCAATATTTAAAAAATTGTCCGTCTCCACTTTTTTTTCGAAACGGCTGCACCGATCACCCTGAACTTTTTTTTCGCTGAAAGGTACATATGTCCCATGGTTCAAGTTCAAAGATAAGCAAACTCGATCGGGTAGTTTCGGAAATATGGTCGAAAAGGTGTCCAAAAACATGGTTTTTTGGGGGTAGGTGAGACTTTTTCTCAGATATCTCTAGAATTAAGGCAGTTAGAAAGCTACTTTCTGGGACAAAGCTGTAGAGAACTAAATTTTAGCGAGCTCGTGTTTTAAGGTTGTCCCCAGAAACGTCCCGATCCTGAGATCTAGCCACTTCTAGAGTTGGGAGGGATGAGTCATATCTCAAGAACTATGACAGATGGAAAGTGGCTTCCAATGGCAAAGTTGTAGAGAATTAAATTTTAGCGAAAACGAGTTTCAGGGTTTTCCTCAGAAACCTCCCAATCCCGAGATTTACCCATTTCTAGAATTGGTAGGGATGAGTCATATCTCAAGAACTATGACAGATGGATAGTTGCTTCCAATTGCAAAGTTGTTGAGAATTAAACTTTAGCGGACAAGTGTTTCAGGGTTTTTCCCAGAAACGTCAAAATCCTGAGATTTAGCCACTTCTAGAATTGGTAGGGATGATTCATATATGGGCAATTCCACGGTCCGCTTCGTTCCCACGCTTGAAATTCTCAGTAGTTACAAAATGAAAGCAATAGAAAAGTTACTAATCTCTAGTTAAGGGATCAATACGTCTGATACACCATTTTCTATGAATATTTTTTCGTAACAACTGAGCATTTCGATCGTGGGAACGGAGTTTTCGTGGAATGGCCCATATGAAGAACTATGACAGATAGAAAACTGCTTCCAAAGGCAAAGTTGTAGAGAATGAAATGTTATCGAACATGTGTTTCAGGGTTTTCCCGAAAAATGTCCCAATCCTGAGATTCAGTCACTTCTAGAACTCAGAGGGATAAGAACATTAGACAACGTGAAGGCTTTACGTACTGGTCTTTGCATATGTTTTCTTCAAACTTTAATCTTTATGCAAAGAAACTGTAAATTGTCAAATATTTTGTATGTTAAGAACACACACGAAATGTAATTTACTACTGAAAACCGTTTTAAAGATTGAAAGAAAATCAGACAAAAAAAAAATTGATAGAAGCACCTGTCCCCTGTCACTCAGAGGAAAAAAATAAATCATAAATTAGGTTAATTCGGCAGTTCAGTTCGAACAAATGTAACGTGGGAACGCGATTTCCAATGTTTAATGTGGAAGACACACATTTACTATCTTCTAGAAAGTTGTTGGCCATGTGTGATTTAGAGGAAAAAAACTTCTAATTTTCGATTCTTTTCTTTATATTTCCTGGTATAAGTGCGTTCCCTACGCTACGGAAATACACATTTGATGATTTTTTACAGAAAAGAACATCAAGAGTGACATGGAAGACCTCCGACTCCAGAACTGAGTAAGGAAGTTTCTTGAATGTTCTTCAAGCGGAGACTTTTGCAGCGCTGAGGGGAGTATTGCAGCTTTTTCCGCCTGAAATAGAGGAAAGGAACACAGTGAGAAGATGATCAAGGCTTTGGTGTCACTTGTTCCCACTTTTAAACTGGTGAACGAGCTTAAGGAAACCCTTAATCAGATAGATTTGAAAATTCTATGGATTGCAGGGTAATGAGGAAGGATCTTATCGATCGTGAGGCTAGCCTCAGCATCTTTGGGCTGAGGTCCGAGTGTGTGAGCCATTGCAGCACATATGAAGAAGTTGTTAATACGAAGTAGTTCTCTCCGGTTTGCGATGTTGAACAAAGACCTAGTGAAGGTGGTACTGAAGATGGGAATGTCCCAAGTTTTGTTTTTTGAGGCTAAGGATTCTGGAAGGTCATGAAATCAGGCCTCTGGACTTACCAGACAGGTTTCTAGTAGGGACAATTTTTTTTAGATTTAGATTTTAGAGTTATTTTAATTTCTTGAAAATACATTTACATCGAGAATTATTTTAAGTTTCAGTTTGCTTAGGCACTTTAAAGAAACATTAGAGATATTCTTAACATAATTATTTTAGATTTTTTGACTTTTGTTGTTTACATTCTATTACTATTTTATTAAATTACGTTTATTTATATTTTAATGTTTTTAATGTTGATCTTCCTCTTAAACAAGTTAAGGTTCATTGTTGTGAGCCGGTAAAGAATTGTATAAGTCGCTTCCAGCAATTGATAGTTGATATACGAGACGCGAATGCGCTAGTGAAAAGTACACTTTCGTTAGAACAGATTTAGGCAGGATGTACTTAAGTTTATTCATCACCCCACTCACCGATAATAACTTTTTGCACAACATCGTAATATGAGCCCCCATTTTAAATTTTCGTCAATCAAAAGGCCGACATATTTGTAGGTTGTAACTACTTCCACAACTTCACCCTCTCAACAGGTTGAATCGCAGAATGACCTTTAACAGTTCTACGGGAATGCATAATTTTCGTTTTCGCCACATTTAAGGTTAATTTGTTAATCGTAAAGAAATCATTAAGCAAGGTCAAGTCATGGCTGATATTAGATACGTTTTGAGAAAGGAGATATTTGAACAAAAGTCGCCGGTGTCGTCTGCAAATAGTTGGATTACACCATTCAAAGGCAACTTGTAGATATCGTTGATATACACAAGGAACAGGAGTGGGCCAAGCACGCTTCCTTGAGGTACACCAATGTTAATGTCAACTAGGGGGCTCTGCTGGTTTCCGATCGTGACAAATTGCTTACGCTGACTTAGATAATTCCTAAACAAGTCCAAGGCAACGCCCGCACTCCTACAATACAATTTCTAATTTGTATTCTATGGTCTACAGTGTCAAAGGCTTTCGCAAGGTCCAGGAAGACTGCACTAACAACTTTACCGCTGTCCATGTCAAGTAACATCTTGTTAATTAGTTCGTAAGTTGCCGTGTGGGTTCCAGATCTTTTCCTGAATCCATATTGTTTTTTATAGAAAGAACCATTCAATTCAAGAAATTGCATTAGACGCTTGTGCAGGACAATTTCAAAAATTTTGTTTAGGGCTGGTAGGATCGAAATCGGTCGATAATTGGAGGGATCAAATTTTGAGTCAGATTTATGGATTGGGGAAACTCAAGACCGGCTATCTAGGTAGATACCGGTGAAAATTACCAGGTTCACAATGCAAGAGACAATAGGCATTATTTCGTTAGCACAAGCTTTAATACTCTTAGCTGGTATCTGATCAGAACCCGTGCTCTTATTCACGTCTAGTCCTAGTAGTAAATCAAGGATCTGACCATCGTCAGTTGGTTTGAGGAATATACTGTTAGGGTTTCTATTTAAAGTGGAGTGTTCGTTGATATCGCGGGTGTTAGAAAACTTTTCAGCACTTTTGTGACCAATACTGGATAATAGAAACAAAGCATCGGTAGATATTTCATGAACTGATAAATCCAAAGTGACATCACGCTCTAGCAACCTGAGAACGTTACGGAAATGTTGTCGAATTATTTGAAGAATATTTTTCTTACTGACTGGTTATCTGATGGTGGAAGAAATTGAGGTTTTAAAAACATTTACAGAATGTCGTTTAACTTATTCTGCAGTTTTCGACAAGTTTGTTTTCAAAATCGTTTTATTATCAAGCTGTGGAAGATTGCTACCATAAACAGAAAGAGAGTTTTTGAAGATCAATTAAACAATTGCTTCTATAAACTTTAGTGTATCGGACTGTTTCAAACGTGCACGGAAATTTGCGAGTACAACGAGCGTTCTAACGAATTGTATTCAAAGTCACATTGGAATTTGTTGTGTTCCACTTATGGACTTCTGGAGTTTAATGTTCTTAACCGGTAACGGATTTTTCGTGGTGGTAAATAATCGAAATAATAAAACACTGCACTTAATGTTTTTTACTTGGCTGATATAACTACCTAGATAATAACTAGTTTTTCACACATAATTTCTATGCACTACAACTTTTTTTTCGCACACTATCATCAAATTATAATTGCGTTTTTTACTATTGAATAATTTACGTTATGAATATCAAAGCAACTTGAGGTTTTTTCAACTATCGGATGTAGATCGTTGTTACCGCATAAGGCATTTATGGGCTATGAAGGACTAATGCAGTATTCAAAACAGAACATAATGTCGGTCATAACTCCTTTTTTTTAACTTTAGAAAAAGAGTAAAAAATGGACTTTTAACCTGTAAATTCAGTAATTGGCTGACAATAGCGGTTGTTCAAAAATTACATGCAAGAAAAGTAACTCCTAGGACTAAGAACTGCGTGTTATTTCACTCTTTGTTAAGTGTTGAAGCAATGATCTGATCAAAATGTATTTTTTTTTCCTTTTCGCTGAAGCTCACTTTTGCTACAACACAGAGGTCTGTAGTAATAACTGTTAATAGCCATATTTACACGGTGATTTTACGGCCCAAAGTTCTGGTCTGAAAAGCGTTCTGGCAAATCTCCTGTTCTATTTCATTTTTCTTTTGAGAAAACAATGTTTTCAACGAATCATTCCAAATATAACGCCATCTGTATCAGATTTATTCAAGTACTGGTATCGTGACTACACAAGGTTTACTTTAATAGAATTTATATCGAACCAACAAATTCTGAATAGTTAATGAAGTTAATCTCAAACACTTAATCATTTTCGATATTTCGATATTTGTCAAATTTGCGATGTTTTGTAAAACATAATCCTGCGTCAATAACAAATTATTGCAAATTATAGCTCATGTACTGTAAAAGGAAAACTCTTAAACGAATAATAGATGAATCAGAATTCAAAAAGTTTAAATATGAAGGTCGAAAGTTGCTCTGAAAAATCATCGCATTCCCAGTTCCTTTGCGATGTTATTTCAGAGAAAATTTGTACCTTCCTACTTAAATTTTTTGAATTTTGATTCATCTATTATTCGTTTCAGAGTCATCCTCTTATAGTACATAAGCTAAAATTTTGAATAATTTGTTATTTACGCAGGAATCTGTTCTAAGAAAAACATCGCAAAGCTGACAGTTCACATTTTTGCGACGTGCTCTTAAGATCCGTACAAAAGACAGTTAAATGTCGAATCATCATAACTCTAAGCTAGACTTAGATTCCATTTTTTAAATCCATCAAGGGAACTGCTTTCCGGGCAAAATAAACTGTCAGAACCGAGTGAAAATGTAAAAATTCCAGTATTGAAGTATGCTAATATGTTATGAAAATTGAAAACAAATGCATTGGTTACTTCTGAATTCAGCTTCGAGGTTCTTTACGCTTATTGTTTTTTAACAATGAGTTGTGAGGGCTAGTCCCAGCCAATAAAACTGATTTTGTTGTAGGCATTGTCAAACTTTGGTATGGAACTTTTGACATTGCCTTCAAGCGACGAATTAATTGAACTTGTTTTTTGCACGTAAACTAGTCAGTTTTACCAGTCAGTTGTTTTTCTATATTATATCCGGACCTCAACACACCCCATTATAAGGACGTTAAATTACGAATGTTAGGAATGAAATTCGACGTTCAGAGAGACAACTGTCTTTAATGTGCAAATGGGAGTGCATGCCTATGGTAAGGGAGGATTTTAACGAGTTCTAATTTTACGTAGGAGGTAATTTATGAACGGATCCCTTAAGAAGAATAAAAATATCTTCTACAGAAATACAAATAAAAAATAAATTATAGGAACTTATTGGCGCGGTCTGGTCCGTCGGTTGTTATCTCAAAAGCTTTTAATAGTAAATAAATATAAAATAAATAAATTGTCTTGTTATTGGTATGTGAAGGTGTCACCTTATCTGTTAACCAAATTACCAAATTATGTCCAAAACGTTTCGGACACAAAAAGGTGAGGAATTAAATGAGTTTTTTTTTTCTTATTAGCTTAGTTTATGTTCCTCAATATTATAGCTATACACATCAAGGTGATATGTTGCAGGTATAACAAACGACAGATAGGGTGAAGTTGCTGAGGCTCATTTAATTTAAAATGAAAGAAACAGGTTCACGACAGGATTTATTATGTATGAATGAAACGTATAATATTTTCCAATTTTTGTCTTTTTTTTCGCCATCCAAGACCCAACAAAAAGGTGAATGAAATAAAAATTATTTTAATGTTTTGTCGTTCCATATCTGGTGTATAATAAAAATTGGTTCTAAAATATGGTTCTTCGCATATATGTGCGATCAAACCAAATGATCGATCACATTGCGTTATCTTTTACAAGCAGAGTTTTTGAGATAGCATAAAAATTTTTGACAAGATTTTCAATTCAAAACATTTTAATTTAGAAATATTAACATTGAGGAGTGGTAAATGTTAGGCGTAAAGGTGAACGGAAAGAGAAATTGTTTAAGGATGGGATGTGTACATGAAAATTTTATTCCCTTACACATCAATTAATTTTAATCCAGTTGTTTTTTGCTTCTTATTACCACGAAAGAAATGTAGGAAATTACTTAGAATTGTTCCGTTGAACTTGTTTCTGAATAAGAGTGGGCTCGTCGACAATATTAGTGACTAAGCCACGTAGTATATCCGTCAAGTTTTAGTATTCTTTCGTTATCTTAACTTCATAAAGAAAGAGCTACTATAGATCTGCCCTAATTTGCATAAGAAACTTAGTGTAAAAGAGACAAAAAATTTTGTATGGACTTTTGCAGAGATTTTTTTTTCTCTCTTTCGCACTAAGTTTCTTATGCAAGTTACGGCAGAGATGCGAGTCAAGAATTGCTGCTTGTCCCGCTTGCTCGGCGGTAGAGCTTTTTCTTTCGATCACGTGTTTCCAGTGCATGTGTCTTCTTTGTTCGTACACAATCTGTCATCTTATGAGTAAGGCCATTAGAGCTGTGCACGCACTTTATAAGGCATTGAATACCATAACTACCCAAAGTACGAAGCTTGAGGAACATATCTACGATATTATGGGAATAGTTTCCCGAAATACCGGCAACGATAAAAGAGCACTAAAAAATTGAAAAAGCATCATTTGTTTCTATTACCAACCCAGATAGCACAGATCACACTTTTTAATGTTTTTTGCCCACTGAATGTACATTAAATGTGCGAAATTCAATGTTGTTGAGAATATGTATATAAAATATTCAAAAAATGTGCCTGTAGAACAATACATATTTCAATGTACATAAAAAGCACATTTTTTGTGCTATTAAAACTCGAAATTATTGCACTAGATCACAAGTACATTTTTCGCACATTTTATGTGCGTGATAAGGTGTACACTATTCCTATCACATTGAATGTACAAAAAATGGGCTAGTGATGTAGTCATTTTTCGATGTAAATAAAAGGCACATTCTTTGTGCTATTAAAACTCGAAATTATTGCACTAGATCACAAGTACATTTTTCGCACATTTTATGTGCGTGATAAGGTGTACACTATTCCTATCACATTGAATGAACCAAAAATGGGCTAGTGATGTAGTACATTTTTCGATGTAAATAAAAGGCACATTTTTTGTGCTATTAAAACTCGAAATAGTACCCAACTAATCCACCCCCTCTCACCTAATCCTCTAGCTATTCATGCAATTCACGAAATATCATGTACGCTCTTAACGCAAGTTAAGTCCATTCGGGTGTATCTGAGAAACATTTCGTCCCTTATTATCTTGCTTGCCCAGATAACAATTGACCCCACGAAATGTACATAAAGTACCATCGGAAAATGTGCTGATCCCATTTAACGCGCTCCAGTTCCAGGACATTTTATGTATATTAAAAAGCGCCCTTACCGTTACATCTTTTCTTTGGAACGTGAAGTACATTTAATGTACATTAAATGTGAATTACATGTACATGTAATGTACATTTAAAACACTTTGAATACACAACTAATGTACCTTTAATGTACTTTTTAGTGTGAATTACTAGCACATTTCATGTACATATAATGTTATGTAAGAAAAGAAAGGAAAATTTAATTTTAGTTTTCCGACTTTTATATTTCGGTTTTTCTTATTCTGATGACCGCTACATCCTCCATCTACATTTTTTTATGCCAAGCTCTCATTTTTTTATTAGAAAAATTTCTGCCATTTGCGGGGCTTCTGAACCCAAGACGCTCGATTATGACTCGAGGGTGTAGTGAATTAGTATTCGATCCCAAAAAACAAACTTTATGAAGGACATCGATAGGAAATGTCATAAAAGTCTTCGGTCCATAGTCCTTGCGACTTTGAAACAGACTTTATACGTAGCTTATGTTTTTTTTAATTTTAACTCAGTATAACACTAACAAACAAGCGCAAGTGCCGCTTAGCTGAATTCACCCCTAATAACAGTAGCGCATTGAGTAAAATTTCTAGAAATTTCAGTCACATCTCACTGCCGAGGGAAAAGTGAAAAAGTCTAGCTGAGTCATATTCTTGCATCCAAAACAGGCTAGAATTTAAGTTCTCATTTTGTACCTTATTTATCGTAAAGACGCCAATCATTTAATTAGAAAGTTTGTTACTCACAGATCCATAAAACAGCTCCTAATTAAGTTAAATATCCCGCTATACATTACGCTAACAAAATAATTGTAATTGGAACAAAAGAAAAAATCATATTCAAAATTAACCATTAACATTGTCGTGTATCACATAATATGTTAACCTCATTAAACACGTTGATTATCCCATCATTTATTATATGATTTTGCGTCCCATCGTCCGCGTCACTAGAATTATGTTTTCTTTTTGTACATTAAAATCAAGTTAATTAAATCGTCTTAGCATAACATTGATATCATTTGCGCATGGTGTCACAATTGTTTGACAATCATTTTAATGAAACTTACCGAAAAAATTATTTATTTCGGAGTTAATTATTTGAACTTGCAATGAAATATCATACCACTCGAAACCACCTAAAAATCTCTTATTGATATTTTCATATTACAACAAAAACAATTTCATTTGAATGTGACGCAACTCCCTGGATCTTTAAAAATGAATTCAAATTTTGGTTCTTAGTGTCAAATTTTTAGGAAATAGTTCGGGACACTTCTGTGCAGCTAACACTGCAAAAACTTGCGCAGAAGTACAAAATTCTATTTGATGCAAAAATATATTTGGACCCGTACGAAGTATAAAGGTCCTATACGTTTACTACAAACAATTTTATTGTAACATGGGCTAGATCGAGGTGGCAGTTGGGGGGATGCATTTATTATCGTCTAAATATGACGAATCAACAATAAAAAAAATGTCCGTCTGTCCGATAGATGGCGTAGTTGTTATCTTCCTCCACATAATATTGTCGACGTTAGCTTCGATGACGTTAAAATTTGCGTTTCGTCGTCGATGTTTACCTGATTCGATTGTATATGTCGCTATCTTTTCTTTGTATTTTTCATCAGTGTTACAATTGCCACAACATTTCTTTCTTTTTGTGGCACTAGCGTCACGAATGCAAATACCACCCTGCGGTCATGATTATGTTTAAATTAAGTAGATCTATCATTGTGGCATGCTTTGTCACAAATGTATATATTACAAGTCAATTAGACATCAAATAGAAAATACATAACTCTATGAATGACACGGCAGTAGTCCGATAAAACTAATTCCAGTTTTTTTTTTTAAATTGTTTATACTCGGTTGATTTTTAGCAGTTATAATTTCACTGGTCAGTCACAAGTTACACAATTACTTTGTGTAAAATACTCTACTTCTAATCGAAGTAGCAGCTACGCGTACACAAAATTAGATATTACTTTTAAGCTAATTAAGTTAATTTAACATCAAGCAAGTTAGAAAAAACATTTTTGGAGAATTTGTAAAACTTTAAGAACTTTTTTTTGTCAGAATTCACCAGTCCCGCATGGATTCCTTCGGCGTTTTCTATAGTTATTTACGTCACAAGGAAAGAGCCGAAAGCGCCTTGACGAGTTACGTATTAAGTTTTACATGCTTCATATTAGAGCCGAAAGTAAAAAAATGTCAATTTTGAGTTTCGAATCTTCTTCCACATATTTTTACATGCTTCGTTTAAGAAAAAGTAAACTTTTATCCCTTAACATTGACATTTTTTTATTTTCGGCTCGTGTCCTTCCTTGTGACGCAAATGACTATTGTCAGTATAGAAAATTGATTCCGTAAATGGGTAATTCTATGTCAATTACGTGACAGATGGCGCTTCTGTAGATTCTATTTTCTGAACTCAACCACTTAGGGAGCGTTCGTTCATATACAACGCTTGCATTTTTTGGAGACTTTCGGACCCCCCCCCCTTCCCGTCGTCTGCAATGTTCCATACAAATGAAGATTTTTTTGTGTGAAGTGTCTGTTTTCTTAGACCCTCCGTCCCCCTCCTCCCTAGCGCAGACGTCATTTATGAACACTCCCTTAGTTAAATCAGAATTTTTTGTCGTTTTGAAAGACACAAAAATGTCATTCTTAAAGAGAAGAAGTGGTCAAAATCGGTTAAGAAATATTCGAATTGACATTTGTGGCAAAATTTCACAAATTATGTATTTGTAAGGAGAGTGGAGTCTTTTCTAACCGATTCCGTAAAAATCAACAGTCATCAACGGAAACAAAATCTATAACAGCGCCATCTTGTAACGTAGTAGAGATGAGCGTGTCGACCATTTTTCGAAACCCGACCCGGGCCGAACCCGACCCGATAAAATTTTTCGAAACCCGAAACCCGAAACCCGAATTGTTTCTAAGCCCGACCCGGACCGAATCCGACCCGATTAAAATTTTTGAAACCCGAAACCCGAACTGTTTCAAAGTCCGACCCGGACCGAACCCGACCCGATAACATTTTTCGAAACCCGACCCGGACCGAACCAGACACTCAAGTTTTTCGAAACTCACAACCCAAATTACTTCGAAACAAAAATTATTTCAAGGCCCGACGTCTGCATTCTTCACGGACCATGGACTAAAACAAAATTCGTGTGATGTAAGATGATAAAATTTAGACGAGTTTTGTAAAATATAAAAAGTCAATAAAGGATCGGGACCCGAATAAAATGATACAACAACCCGACCCGGACCGAACCCGACCCGATAAAATTTCTCGAAACCCGAAATGTTTCCAAACCCGGCCCGGACCGAACCCGACCCGATTAAAATTTTCGGAACCCGAAACCCATTAACCCGAAAAAAAACAATTCGAGTTCGGGTCGAGTTTTTCGAAGTTTCGGGCAACCCGCTCACCTCTATAACGTAGTTGACGAAGTTCATTGTTAAATATTTCTTCGAAGTATTTCGTGTACTTTTCAACTCATTTCAACAAACTTTTGTTCGATTGAAGAGTTGCAGCAAGCAAGAATTGCTAGAAAAACACGATAATAGCGCCATCTGTAATGTAATTGAAGTCACAAATTGACTCACAATAAACGCGGAATGACCCCAGGCAGTATACAGAAAACAATTACCATATGTACCCAAAAAATAAGAAATTAAGCCAGCTCTGGGTTGTAACGACAAGTTTCAGTCCCTCGTAACATAAATAACTACCTCTTGCCCATTTAAATGTAAATAAGAAAATGTAAAAGCGTCGAGATATTTTATGTTTTCAATAAATTAACTTTGTTTTATTCAAACACACTCCACACGACCGAAATAAACGGTTTCATAATAGATTGGAATTATTCATTTATTAGCTCTTAATTGAAAGATTATGTTATTGTTTGAATCGAAAAACGATGCTGTTGAATATATTGAAAAGTCTATCTGGCTGTTGAAAATTAATTTGGAAAAATGTAAACGTTATGTTAGGAGAAGACATCAATTACAATGTTTATTGTTTTCGATAGATATGTTTCAAGGTTTTTGATGTGGGATGTTGTAGGTACTCTTATTAATTAATGGAGATTGATTGAGTCGTTCATGGAACTAAGACTTTTTGTATTTCACGGAAACGTGACTTTAATGCTATTCTACGAAGAGTTATCGGTCGGTTTTTACTTCGGTGCATCAATTGAAAATAAAGTGAATAGAAAAACAACATTCAAGAAGTCAGAAAAATTGTTTCCAAAGTTGGAAATTAGAGGAAATCGTACATAACGAAAAAGGTAGTAATATTCATTGATTATTTACGTATTCCAATATCATCCCGAAACACATTTTCATAAAAAATCTAAAAAAAAATTTCAGTCTCTGGTGTGTTAGCAATATTTGCTTTATTCCATGCTTCAATCTCTAGATAATTCGCTTTTTGAAATTCACATCCGAAACGAAATTAACTTGTAATGCATACAAATGCAAAATATAATAATTTTCCTCGCTTTGACACTTCAAAAGCCAAATCTATTCGTTATTCCAACTTTATATGGGTTTAAAAAGCTTTTTCTGTGAATGTTTGCAACACATATTTATGGATCTGTAGCTGACTCATTATCCACCTGACACCACGTATTTGAAATCTTCTTTTTATGCATTATATGCAGTCCTATACTCAAGCATGGTAAAGTAATGATCTCATGTTCTGATGGTTTAAAGAGAACCAGTGTATACATCTTATACCGCGTTCACATTAAGTTCGCATTGAAATAAAAGATGGAACATTAGGAACAATAAATATTTCAAATCGTGTTGAATAGAAGTCGTTTAGGAGGCAGTAAGAGTGATATATTAAGCGGAACACAAAAAAACTTGGTAAGCTTACGTAAGACTCAACACTTTCACAAAGGTTATGAAGAGGGTGCTACAGCTGCATGGCGAAATTAACTAGAATTGAACTTCTTTTACAATGAAGAACTTCCGGTACACAAGATGACGCAGAACCATTCTCTTGACTAAAGTGAGTATTGAAATTCAGATAAATTTAACTCCAACGTCCGTCGCCGTATGAGAAACAAAATGCGGCAATTGAAGACGACTAGCGCTTGGTTAAATTTACTTTCGCTATTTGCCAATAGATTCATTCCCGTGAAGTAACGCCAAAGTCAAATCGCCAAAATGCATTTTGGCGATTCTTCACACTTTGGCGATTTTTTTTGTCGTTTCTTCACATTTTGGCGATTTTTTCTGGTGATTCAAGAAATAACTACAAAATAATAAATCGCCAAAGTGTGAAGAAGCGCCAAAAAAATGGCCAAAGTGTGAAGAAGCGCCAAAAAAATCGACAAAAAAGAGAAGAAACGCCAAATTAATTATTTTCATGTCTTGGCGTTATTTCACACTTTGACGATTTTTCTTGGCGTTTCTTCACACCTTGGCGATTTTTGAAAAAATTTGGCGTTTATTCTCCTTTTTGTCGAATTTTTTTGGTGCTTCTTCACACTTTGGCTATTTATTATTTTGTAGTAACTTCTTGAATCAATAGAAAAAATCGCTAAAATGTGACGAAACGCCAAAAAAATCGACAAAAAGAGAAAAAACGCCACGATGATTTTTTCAGTTCAGATCGCTATTTAACAATTGCTGTTTCTCTTTGTTACAGCTGTTTATATTTATTGAACAGTAAATTTGAACAAACAAAATTTAAATTCAGAAAACTAGGAACATGCGGGAAGTACTAAATGAAATCTAAATTTTTGTTCGAATTTCGTTTCTTGATATTTGGAAAATAGCCTTTTCTTATAGATTTATCAGTTGGAATGATCAGGTTGGTGATCTTGAAACATATGTCTTGCGATAATTTGTTCCGTTCCTATGCATAATTTGAATGATGTGAGTCTTCCAGTCGCCTCCAGGCCGCACAACATAGTCTTCCAGCAGTTGATAGAAATTGGGGCATTCACATATGACGTGAACTTTTGTTTCTTCTTGTGATCCACATGGACATCTGGGAGTGACCGACAACCTCAACTTATTTATGTTCAGCCCACTATGTCCGGTAATCGCACCCACTACCATTCTTATGCTTTCTCGGTCCATTGCTAGCAAACTTTTATCCCTTTTGGAGTCTGGTTTCTGGCTTCATCCATCGTACGCTTCCCAGCGTTCTCCATACCTTAACGCCACCCAATCCTTCAATGCTTTCGCGCAGACTGTTGGGGCAGCAGAGCCCGCCTTATCTACCTTCTAATTTCCTTCAACGCCCGAATGTCCAGGTACCCAGACGAGAGTTGTCTGATGCTCAGACCCATCAAGTTCAGGGTCAAGTTGCAATCTCTCACCAGCTTTGAAGTCGCGACAGGCGATACAAGCGCCCTAATCATCTCCGCATTGTCTGAGCAAATGACAGTATTTTTCCCACGTGTTTTCCTTTAAAGTTCCCCACGCGAAGACTTCTGCTTGAAAGACACTTCTTCTGTGTTGGAAGCATACCCTCCAGCCCCTGCTCCATTGGGATTTTGGAGCCGTCCGTGTATATGACTATGCTATTCCCTGGTAGATCAGCTTGAAAGCGAGCAAGTCAGTCTTCCCCACTCGGAAATATAGCGTCAAATCGCCGGAGTGATTCGATCTATGTCTAATTACTGCCTCATACAACCACAGAATAGCCTTTGACGGCAAGTCCCAATTTCTACCGAAAGAGTTTCTGCAGCCTTGCTGTGCAACGATAATTTTGACCTTGAGCTTGGCCTTCCACATACGAGTTGGTGCCTGTGCACAATGTCAGCGATCTTGAACGTGAGAACTCTTGCAGTGAGACGATGTCCACTTGATTCCCCCTGAATGATCTTCAAGTTTCCCAACGATTTTATATAAAAATTTCTTTGCCCCAGGGAGAATCAAGGCCGATCAATAGCTTCTTATTCCAGGGCCGGACTGGCTACCAAAAGGCGCATCGGGCGATGAGACTAAAAGGCGCCGAAATTGAGATTAAAGGGCAACTATCGGGCATACATCAGAAGTGCCAATCAATTCTAATTTATTTTTGCTCTATCTTAATTTTTATGTTGTTTGTGATACTTTAATTTATTTTGTAGCTTTGTTTTTATATCTAATGTCTGTGAACTTACCTTCTTCACTACGATTTGTATAGTCCGCTTGTATTAAGAAGACTTAAAATGAAAATAAATGAATGAATGAAAGGTGCATGTGATGACCCAAACAATAGTCATGTCGAGCTTTCATAATTTTAAGAAGTTATGTAAATCATTCTAGTACTTTATTTAAATTTTTCTTTAAATTTGACGTTGTGACAGTCTTTTATCATAACGCCGTTTTAGTTAGACATTACACAGTTACATTTTTTAAGCGCCATAGATTTGATTATTAGGCTGAATACAATTTCTGCAAAGACGCGAGCGGAGCGAGCGAAATTTTTTTGAACGTTCTTCATAAATTTTTAGTTTTTGGTCTCCTTACATTCCATTTTCGTATTTCACTTCGCATATATTAACGTCTAATTTCAGCGAAATTTTTAAGCTGAAAATCTCTGTATGTAAGATTACTAATACAATAATTGAATGACTATAGCGCCGCAGGCGAAAATTTTTAAAATTAGAGCATAGAAATTGGTTTTTTCTTCATTTGCGGGCTGTAATGAAATGTATCGGCAAGGAAGAAATTCATCTAGTTTATCAACGACACAAGTAACATCTCTTGCAATATTTGAATATTCGTCAAAATTCAAGAATTGACGTCGGTTGCGAATTTATAACACATTTTTTTTAGAAGGGCGCTTGACCGTGTGAGGGGCGCCAAAACCGGGCCTGTCTCATTCTAGCGATCTTACACCTCGTTACTCGGTCGTCCCTTAATAGCAAAAATATGTAACGCGTTTCGACCTTTGGACTTTCATGTTGGCATTCTTTGTTTGTATTCGCAAAGTATTGAGATAAAAGAAAATTTTGTTTTAATGAAACAAATCATAATGAAACAATTGATCTTCTGACGAAAAAAATGACTGAACTAACTCTCGAGCTCGCAACACGTGAAGGAAGAAAATAATTGCTGAGCAGGGGAATGCGGGAAACGCCTCAAATGTGAATTTACGCTGTTTTTTATTTTTACAAAATCAACATCTGATACAGTCATTACAAAATACCCTCAAAAACCACTATATTGACTGTTATTTCCATGCATAAATTTCATTACAGTAGCCGCAACATTGAGCAAAGTCGGAGCTGTCTTTTATCAATGTCATCGTGATAAAGCCTTCACATGCACACCTTTTCCATTTAACGCTACAAAATTTGCTTGGAATTCCTGTTGTGCATCAATAGTTATACGATTTGATTTTCTTTTCGATATTTCGCTTTTTCAGATAAATGAGAACATTTGCGTCCATCGCGACCATTTCTGATCAAAACTATTAACATGATAGAGACAAAAGCGTCATCATCATCATCATCATCATCACACTTTATAGACCGTTTGTACCTTTCGGTGTGAGGTCTTTACTATTAACTACTACTACTACTACTACTAACTATTAACATGATAGAGACAAAAGCGAATAAAAAATTATCTGATTTTGTTGATTGGTATTTTAAAACGCTCGGATTGAAAAGTTTTAATTACATTGAAAAAAATCTTCGGCAATTTCGGATGGGAATTTTCAATAATTTACGGAAAAAGTATTTGTGACGAATATGGTTTAAAAAAACGATTTCTCTTCAATAAACGCAAGTGGTTTTTTAATGAAATGTAATCGAACCAAAGACTAGTAGATACAAAAAAAAGGATAGAAGGTATTTTCACGATGGCATTGATAAAAGACAGCTCCGACTTTGCTCAATGTTGCGGCTACTGTAATGAAATTTATGCATGGAAATAATGTTCAATTTAGTGGTTTTTGTGGGTATTTTTTAATGACTGTATCAGATGTTGATTTTGTAAAAATAAAATGCAGCGTAAATTCACATTTGAGGCGTTTCCCGCACTCCCCAGGCGCACTAACAACTAAGAAAAGTGAAAACCGAAACATGTTTGGTTTTGTGTTTACTTGAATTTGTGAATTTTTGCATGTATTTTTATATGGAGAAATCAATAAAGTCAAAAAACCACAAAACACAAAAATGTGTCGGTTTTCACTTTTCCGTGAGTGTTACTAACTAAGAAACAGAAATTCAGAATTAAAAATGTTTTCATTGAAACAAAAAAGAAAAATTGCGTGGTTTGGCGGTATAGTTCTGTAATTATTTGTTAAATCATCAGAAAAAATCGCCAAAATGTGAAAAAACGACGAGAGCTGACAGAAAAATAATTTTGGCGTTTCTTCACATTTTGCCGATTTTTTCTAATGATTTAACAAATAATAACAAAATTATAAATTACTAGAAAAAACCGCCAAAGTGTTAACAAATCGCCAAAGTGTGAAGAAACGCCAAAAAAATCGCCAAAGTGTGAAGGAACGCCAAAAAAATCGTCAAGGTGTGAAGAAACGCCAAAAAAAGCGCCAAAAAAGTGAAGAAACGCCAAATTAATTTTTTCAGCTCTTGGCGTTTCTTCACACCTTGGCGATTTTTTTGGTGATTTACCTCAGACTCAGATGGTTAGCGAAATTTTTGAACGAAAATACAACTAGCGTTATGATCTTTTGAAATACAATGTTTTTGGTCCTTGACGGGGTTATGAACCAGTGACCAATAGTTTATAACAAACATTTAAAATAATTGTATTCCGTAACATTTCCTTTGACCTTCTTTGCCTCAATCTTTGTACCCTAGACATTTAAAAATCTACTTTCCAAAGATCCCGTTTCCTGTATCCATATCTTTCATTTGGCGCCTTGATAACCTTGTGGGTGCGGGTGGCACCAAATCCGTCTTCTTGTTTCTCACACTTGAATAGATAAAATAATGATCCGATGTGTTTATTAAATGCTTCGAGAAATTCGCTACAGATAAGATAAGGAAAGAAATACATTCTCTTTAGTCAGAGCTATGAAACTTGAACCCAAATGGCTGCACAGTCTTTCTACTGTCTGTATCGCATAAATTTACACATTTTCATCTAATTTGTTATTGGACCAGTACGAAGTACGAAGGTCTTAGATACGTTTACTACAAATTCAGGGCTCCCACACATCCAATATTTAAAAAATTGTCCGTCTCCACTTTTTTTTTCGAAACGGCTGCACCGATCACCCTGAAGTTTTTTTTCGCTGAAAGGTACATATGTCCCATGGTTCAAGTTCAAAGATGAGCAAACTCGATCGGGTAGTTTCGGAAATATGGTCGAAAAATTGTCCAAAAACATGGTTTTTTGGGGGAAGCTGAGACTTTTTCACAGATATCTCTAGAATTAAGGCAGTTAGAAAGCTACTTTCTGGGACAAAACTGTATTTTAGAGAACACGTGTTCCCGAGATTTAGCCACTTCTAGAATTGGTAGGGTTGATTCATATATCAAGAACTATGACAGATAAAAAATTGCTTCCAAAGGCAAAGCTGTAGAGAATTAAATGTTATCGAACACGTGTTTCAAGGTTTTCCCGAAAAATGTCCCAATCCTGAGATTCAGCCACTTCTAGAACTCAGAGGGATAAGAACATTAGACAACTAGTGATTGGTGTAATAGTTCAGAAAATGTAATTCGGGAGAGCTTTCGACATTACTTTGGGTAATTTCTGAGAGTCGTTTAAATTCTGATAGTTCTAAAAGAACTTGACTATGCATTCTGATGCAAATTATATTTATGATAATAGTAAGAGTTCGGTACATCGAGGCTTTTTGCACGTGAAGGCTTTCCGCACGTGAAGGCTTTCCGCACGTGAAGGCTTTACGTACGGGTCTTTGCATATGTTTTTATGTGTGAAATTCGTGTTAAATAACAAAGAGTTATCCTTCTTCACACTAGGTCTTGTATAACAAATTCAAACCTTAGTCATCAATGAAAACATCATAATGTAAAAACATTAGCAACGTAAAAATGTAATAAAACCCACAGTGTCAATAAAAAAAACATCTCAAATTAACATAACTCTGATTGTATTATCCGGAAAAATCCAACAAATCAACATGAAAGAGGGTGTTAATGTGCCACTACTTACACGAATTATAATTTACTCAGATTAAAGATATCTGTACACAACATTAACCATATTATAGTCCATCAGAAACACTTTGGCGGGAAGAATTTACATTTCCCCGAGATTCTAACATACAATAAAAACTCACTCACCCTACCTTATTCAGTTCTATAACGAAAGCCTACCTTATATCCACATCAAATTGATACGACAAGGGTTCATTTGGTAGCACATTATTACATTGCATTATGTGTGAGGGTGATTTAACGCAATGATTTTCGATTGCACGTTATTGATGTGTAGTATACGTACATTAGCATCGTATAAGTAATAATCCTGTTCAGTGAAATATAATTCCAATAAAAACGCATTCATTAAGCCCTCAAAAATCATTTCACTCGCATACACACATTGAGTAGAGGATTAGAGATTCATTTTTTTCGGTTTTATTTGCTCCACAATTAGCTTACGACGAAACAATTTTTCTGTACTTGCAGTTTTTACGCTGCAAAAATTTGACTTTTATTTCTTATCACATCGTTTAGGGTAAATTTAAATTTTTGCGTCTAAAAACTGAGTGTTGAAAAATTATTCCGCTGGTGGGTCTGGCATTTGTGACGCAATTTTTTGAACTCAACATAGTTTTGTTTAAAAATGTTTGTTGCAAATCCAAGCTTAATGCGTCACCCCCCTCCGATTTCAGAACTTTTGTAACTGGAAGAAAATAGTTTTACCTAAGATAATTAATGCGTCACACTTTTCTGATTTCACAGCTTTTGTAAGCAGACATAAAGACTTGCGTCACACCTCCTCTGTAAGAGGTTTTTTTTTGCGGATATCAGTACTTTTGAAAGTTTGTAAGCAACTTTCTAGATGCCATAGTTCTAGAGGTATAAATCATCCCTCTGGAATCTGGAAGTGGCGTTATCCCGGGATTAGACCATATTTTCCCAAAACCATGAAACACGTGTACGCTAAAATTTAATTCTCTACAACTTCGCCTTTGGAACAAACTTTCTAACTCTCATAGTTCTGGAGATTTGGGTCATCCTGCCTAATTATGGACGTGGCCATATACCAGGATTGGACCATATTTCCCCAAAACCGTGAAACACGTGTTCGCTTAAATTTAATTCTCTGCAACTTCGCCTTTGGAACCAACTTTCTAACTCTCATAGTTCTAGAGATACGGAATACATTTCATGAAACTTTCAAAACCTTACAACGTTAAAAAAAATTGCCACAAAGAAATAAAAAAAGAAAGAAAGGTTTACCAAATTGACTAGTTAAAAATATTCGATTTCACTCCATTTCCATACAAAATACCAATAGTCATTTACATAACTAGGGATAAAAAGTTTAAAAGTCGAGTTTTCGTGTGAATTCTGTTGATCCGAGGCGAAGCCGTTTTCCCTAGTTGTGAAATAAGCCATTTTCCACCCTAGGGAAATCAAAAGTATGTAAAATTTTTTAATTCATATCTCCGGATCGACTGAACTGATTTTAATGAGTAAAAAGACAATTCGGCCTAAAATTTTCCGTAGAATCCGGGAAAAATATTTTCCAGAGGGTACGTCGCTCGGGGGGGAGGTCTAAATTTCCTGTATATATGTTCCTTAGTCTACGAAAAAATTTCTTGTGAATTTTTTGGCGTGTAAGACTTGCGTCACGGCCCCTTACTACCGTGGGGCCATGATTCGCAGTAATTTTTTTTTTGGCTTCGCTCGCCACGTTACCGATTTTTTTTGGCGGCTGTCTCCTGCGTCTTCTGTGCGTCTATAACAAGAATTTAAAAAATGAAAGAAATAAAACAGTACATTTTAGAGGTATGCTGTATAACAATTTTTTGTTCAGTATAATGTTCTTTTTGAGTTAAAAATACGTTGCACACACACTCTAACTCAACTCCTCAACAATTTGGAACGAATCTCTTCATGAAAAACGTATGGTACTTCAAAAATTGGGTTCCGACCAAATTTACCAAAATTTTTTTTTGATTCGGCCGATCTTAGGACCTAAGGAGAGACCTCGGGCCCATACTTTCGTGGCTCAACAATATTTTCGGCTAGAGCCTACTTTAGGTCCGATATTAGAGCCTACTTTATGCCAAAATATTGACCTATAAACCTAATAGAAAATGACTCAAATCCACACACGAACAAAAAATTAAGAAAAAATTACACAGATAAGTTTTGACTTCCCCCCATTGCGACGTACCCCTCGGAAAATATTTTTCGTTGAGTTAGTTAGTTAGTTCCAAGGCCATTTGTATGAAAAACCGTAAAAAACCACATTTTTGGCTGCGGCTTGAAAACGACGCGATAACTTGCAGGGACCTTCGGCTGGGCATTCTACGCCATATGAGATTTTAAAAAAGGGGGGATACCGGCCTTGTTTGGGCGCCAGCGCTCATGGAAGCTCCCATACAAATATAAAAGCATATTTTGAATGTGTTTGTGTGTGTATTTAAGGTATGGGTCAAACATGAGCAAAATTTTTAGAATGTGACCTGAGGCGAAGGTGAAGGTGAAATCGTGGCGGCGGACAGTGGTGGTCGCCACCGCCAGTTTTGGCAGCCGAGCGAGGTGACGTGGCTCCAAAAAATTGTTATGAATGAGGGTTGTAAAGGAAGTGACTGTGATCATTTTCGTAGATGTAAGTGGTGGCCGCCACCGCCAGCTATGGCAGCCGCGCGAGGTGGCGTGGCGCCAAAAAATGTTTATGAATGAGGGTTGCAGATGAAGTGACTGTGCTCATTTTCATGTATGTAAGTTGGGTTGTAGAGGGTTGTAGAGAAAGTGACTCTACTTCCAAAACTACTGATATCACAACAAAACCCTTTTTTAAAAGGGAAATGTGACGCAAGTCCTCGTCTCTTCTTCCAAAACAACTGATATCAATTTGGGTGACGCTTACAGCTTCGGAACGCAAAAAATTCTTTTGAAACAAAAAATTCTTTTGAAATATTTTCGCTCCCAACGTAATAATTTTTTTGCGCTTTCAGACTTCACACACCAAAAATTTAGCTTTACGCGATGTGTGGAGTACAGGTAGCCAAACTGCATCCAAACTGCAGAAGGTGTGGCGACATACCTGAAACATCGAAGCATTTCCTATGCCATTGCCCGACTGTGGCAAGCCTGAGGACGAAACATTTAGGGGAATTTTATCTCACCATAGAAGAGTTTAGAAAAGTTCCACTGACTAATGTTCTAGCTTTTATCACAGACAGCGGCTGGCTGAACCCACCAACGACGCAGCAACAGCGTCAGTGATAGATGGAAACACATAAAAAATACAACACCTCACCCACAACACACAATAGAACCAGATAATTCACGATTCACCACCAACATTCACCACAACAACGACATGAACCAAAAAAAAAAAAAAGAAGACGCAGTACAATGGACCCAATAAGGATGGCCTAAGTGCTTATTTTAGTTCTAAAAAGTTTGTATTTAGTGCTGAAATGGTTTTCGTAATAAATCAATCAAACAGGTAGCCAAATTTTTGGGGCATGAAATCTAAAAACGCGGAAAAATGATGGAGAATGAAATCAAAAACCTCTTCAAACCCTTAAAATAATCCAAGAATTTAAAACAGACCTAGAGCACTTAGGAGAGGCATGGACAGGGCCTCTTTTGTCAAGGAATATTTACGAAAAACCACCAAATATTATGTAGGCGGGTCGCGTAGAGTGAGTTTGGCCCAAATCACTCAACATTTTTTCACTAATTTAATTTTCGTGATTTTCTGATGTCCGCGCATTTCATTCAAAACTTTGAATAGCGATTTCCGTTCTAATTTCGCAGAGATATAAGTAAAAAGTTCCACCAACCTTCAACTTCAACCTCTTTTTTGACCGTAACTTCGAAAGTTCTTAACCGATTCTGCCCAAATTCAATTGCGCATTAATTCCTTCAATTATCTTTAAGGCAAAAGAGATCTCACAAGATTTACCGGATTTATATGTACAAAAAACGCGTTGTGCCCTAGAAGAGACTCAAGCTGAGTTCAAAAGCTCAAAATTCCTCTAAAATCCATATTTTTAACAGTGAATAATGAAAGTTATGGATGATGTTAGACAAATATATGCAGGCATCCTTTGGTATACGCTTTTATAAGCGTTTTAAATTCGTGTGCTACGTTGAAATTGCTTTCGTGTAGCACTTACTCTTAATTGTTTTTTACTTTTATAAAATGATAACTACGTTCATATGTTTATAGAAAGCTCGTTGTTGTTGCCTATACAGGGCCCTAAACGATTAGCATAGGACTAACTTTTTTTAACACAATTGGTTGATAAGATTATTGGATACCGTGAATATTCCGCACTGTCTGCTCTTCAAAGGTATGACTCACTAGCTGACGCCTGCAGTTTGATAAATTATTATTGGTATAGTCTAAAGGCTCAGCAAAATTTAGTCACGCAAAAAAATATTTTGCATTAAGGTCACCAGTCATGAGCCAGTTACAACCGATGGGCTTCTTACAAATATATACTCTTGTTCTTGACTCTGACCTCATACTCGACAAAACCTGCATAAAAATAAAACTTAAAAATACGTTTGTAAAAGTCAAATCTGAATGCTGTTATCTAAGATAAGTCATGCGTTTTATTGAAGATAAGTATTTCATTAAAGTTGCTTCGGTTTAGATATAAATTTACAATAATTGATGGACTTAGTATCATTTGGAACAATAGTTGTACTGTACAAAAAACATTACATTCTTTGATATGCATAATCATCTGATAGAAATTTAATCAAAACTTTACATCTACAAATACAGTTGTGTAATTCAAGTCCAACGCTTTTAGCTCATCGTTTTGCACTATCTTTATCAATATATTTTGAATGATTTATGTCTGCAGATGGCATGTGTGAAACATTAAGAAAAATATGTATTTAGTCCGATTTGCTACAATACATAGGTTTCTTCAGGGCATATTTTCGTGGACCATAAGTATTTTCATGAAAAAAGTAGGAAATAGAAAATTCTTTAACTAGAGCATTGAGATTTAGTGACAAGAGCGCACAAGAATTTTAATACTTGTGTTTCTTTTGCTTGTTCCTTCGAAGCTGTGCAGGGATTTGAAAATTGAGCTTAAGAATGAAAAGTGCTGGAAAAACACCTTATTGGTACCTCATATCTTCCGTCAACTATTTTTCGCATCTATTGTAGAAGAAACATTTGAACGGCCTAGCGCTTAACGTACTTGTTTTCCGCCAAACATATTCGGCTTCAATAGTGAAGAGGACAAATTCTCTATTTAACGATTATCATAAAATTAACGTTCTTAAATTCCTAACCACAGCCAAGGTTAAAGCGTCACACTTCTCAGAACTTTTGTAAGTAGACAAAAAGACTTGCGTCACACCTCCTCTGTAAGGAGTTTTTTTTTTGTGTGGATATCAGTATTTTTGTAAGTTGTCAAAAACCCCTAAAAATTTCGCTCAATTTGAATACCTCATTCATGTCGAGAAAGACCGAAAATATGAAAAACCCCAAAGGAAGTTGAAAAGTGCTAGAGAAATTCGCATTCATCCCAAAATCCTAGGAAGCCTCTGAATGATCTTAAGTAACCTCGAAGTTTCAGCAAAATCGGGTAAAATTTTACTTTATGAGTTTCGTGCGGAAGGGGTGGGGATGGTAGGGGTCGACCCCCCCACAGGGGAGTGGCTGTCTTTTGTTTTTAATTGTACAAGTAACATTCAACGTGAAGTTAGCTGCATTTGCGACCGAAGCTAACTTCATTGCAAACAAAATCAGCTGATTATTGAAACTTTCAATGAAGTCAGCTGATTTTGGTAAATTTATTAATAAAATCAGCTGATTTTGTTTGCAATGCAGCTAACTTCACGTTGAGTGTTACTGGCACAAATAAAAACAAAGGACTGCAACCCCTCTGCCCCCCCCCCCCAACAATAATATGACGTTAGCAGGTGGCGCTGAATAATGTCATTCATGCTTCATATTTACGCAATTAAAGCGCTAAAATCCATTGTTGAATTACATGTTAATTTCATAATTTCACAATTGCAGCGCTAAAATTCAATCAGATAAAGCGCTAAAATCCACTTTTAACCAACTGGGGTTATGTATCTGTGCTCCTGAACCCCTCAATTATGCATTTTTCGTCATACGGTCTTTCAAAAGTAACTCCACAGCCTACTATGACTGTTTCTTTTACACGTACCCTCGATGAACGAGACTACCGTAGTAGGCTGTGGAGTTACTTTTGTATATAGTATAGTAAGTATAGTAACACCATTAATTCATAGCTTCAAACAGCTCCTGCTACTAAACCTGATGTGAGCGTCACCTGCTAACGTCATATTATTGTTGGGGGTGTCGACCCCTACCATCCCCACCCTTCCCTCACCCCTTCCACAGGAAACTCATAAAGTAAAATTTTACCCAAAAACGATTGAGCCGTTTCCGAGACTCGAACAAAGTAACAAAGGCTGACGAAATCCACCAGCTAAAAATGTTCAACAAAAAATTTTTCTATGGAAAAATAGAAACTAATTCGTATCACCAGATCGGCTGAACCGATTTTAATGAGTTAAAAGGCACTTTGACCTAAAATTTTGCGGGAAAGGGGGGGGGGGATTTCGAAAAGTCACTGTATTTGTTCCTTAGTCTACGAAAAAAATTTTGTGAATTTTTTGGCGTGTAAGACTTGGCTTCTTACTACCGTGGGGCCATGATAAAGCAACTATTGTAAAACAATGAACCTAATAGCGTATTACGTTAAATTATTCATATTCGAGGTACGTGTTTTCTATCCCACGCACACGTTTGAGGAGTAAAACGGTACAAAAGCTCTAGAAACCTTTCAATAAATATAGAGAAAGTTCACTGAACAAAAAACATCGCATTTTATTTTGCTTTTATTGTATTTTGAACTCCTCACGTCTCGCACTTTTCTGTTATCAGAAGACCCTTTTATCGCTTCCCGTTTTCAGGTTGGACAAATACTTCCATATGCATATGAACGCATTGTATTCACCTGGAGGCTGAGGGAAAAGCCAGAAGTGTGAATTTACGCTGTAATTTTTTTTTCAATAATCAACAGCTGACACAGTTGTTAAAAAGTACTCTTAAAAACACCACTAAATGTAACGTTATATCATTCAATTGCATTAAATTAGGCGAAAAATTGGACAAAACCGGGGCTTTATTCTGTCAATGTCATCGGGGAGATGCCTTCTACCAGATTTTCTTTTTGTTTCCACTATTAACAAGTGATTTGAAGCTCAAGCTTTTTTCTCTAACATTTTGTTAATAATTTTGATCAAAAATCGCTAAGAGACTACGAAGTTGCAGAATCATTTTTTAGCCAAAATACTGAATGATAGTTTTTCATATTTACAACATGAATAAAATAGACGGGAATGCAACTTTTGAAACACTCAGAACGCAAAAATAATTTCTAATTATTAAAAGCGAAGAGGCTGCAGACAGTCATTTCCGTGAAAAAATTTGCGGGAACAGCCTTCTGCAGTCTCTTCGCATTTAACAATTACAAATTATTTTTGCGCTCTGAGTGTTTCAAAAGTTGCATTCCCGTCTATTTTATTCATGTTGTAAATATGAAAAACTATCATTCAGTATTTTGGCTAAAAAATGATTCTGCAACTTCGCAGTCTCTTAGCGCTTCTACAATTGTATACAATTGTATTAATGTGTTTTCGAGTTTTTCTGGTGTGTTTTTTCTATGTTTTGTCAAATGAGAATGAACGTGTGTGTGCGTATATTACGCGGACAGCAACAGGAAAAATATGAAAAGTATTTTGGATGTTGTGTTTGTTCTTAGTATAATAAAATTACGTGGGGATAATTTTTGATTAATTTTGTTTTGAAAATCCATTTACATTTTGTGTGATTGAAATGAATTTCGTTGAAATTTTTTTTGACGGATATTTGAAAAACGTCAATGTTGCAAATTTTAAGTTATGAGTATTCTAACCTTTCACCTGCACGACCTGCACATATTCCATTGAGCGCTACAAAAATTGTTTGCAATAATTGTTTTTCATCAATTGTTCGATTGGATTTTCTTTTCGTTGCTCCGTTTTGTCGGATGATAAGAATAAGTACGTCTATCGCGACCATTTTTGATCAAAATTATTAACAAAATGTTAGAGAAAAAAGCAAAAAAAAATCCAATTTTGTTTGTTCGTATTTGAAATTGCTCGAATTAAGAAATTTCAAGTTTATTATTTCCGAAAAAAATCTTCGCTAATTTTGGATGTGAATTCTCAATAATTTACGTAGAAAGTATCACAAGAAAAACCTTTTTAAGGGTAGAGTGTGACGCAGTCCGTAAGTCCGCTTCCAAAATTAATGATATCGCTTGAGGTGACGCTATCGCAGATAATACGCAGAAGTTTGTTTGAATGGAATCTTGTGTTCAAAGTTTTAATTTCCTGAAAAAATTGCAGCGCTTTTTTAAAACAAAATTACGTTGTGTTAAAAAAATTGCGTCACAAATGCCGGACTCAACGACGAAATAATTTTTCTGTACCTTCAGTTTTTGCGC
>CM055406.1:58092497-58109429 GCA_029228625.1 Pseudolycoriella hygida
GAAAACCCAAAGAAGTATAATTTATACCTTACAAAAACCCAAGATGGCGTCACTTTGGCAGATTTCTGAAAATCCCAAAAAAATCTCCTGATCAAACTCTATAACTTTCCCGAAGAAACCAACTCTCTAAGTATTGTCATTCCGAAGCTAAAATTCGAAAATCAAAAAAAACCTAATTTATTGCTTGGGAAAATTCAAGATGGCGCCGGTTTGACCGCTGGCAGCCATTTTCTTAAGATCCTAAAAAATTCTCCTGACCAAACTCTATAACTTTCCCGAAGAAACCAACTCTCTAGCTATCGTCACTTCGGAGCTAAAATTCGAAAACTCCGTGCATTACCACTTTGAACACTTTTCCACATGCCACGCCTTTTCCAGAATTTTCCCGAAAAAGCGGCATATGAAATTTTTCATTTGGGGCCGAGACTAACGTTCCCTGAAAATTTTAAGGAAATCGCTCGAGCGGTTCTCGAGAAAAAAAAAAGTAGATAGATACATAGATACATAGATACCTACATAGATCGTTGACACACCACACAGGAATAAAATTGTTATTAATTACAAAGGTAATTTGACCACTATTCCATAGGAATTGGTCATCTTTGATTGGCGATATCTCAGCCAATTTTCAACCGATTTTGATGAGTGAGGGCTTGTTATAAAGCTGCTGCGACGTAGTTTTTTGTTAAATAATTTGGAGGGGAAGGGGGGGGGCGAGGGGAAAAAACTCAAAAGTTCGCCTATATATGGCTTCTTGTCCCAAAGGTTTTTGTATGGATATTTTTGGGTTTGTGGACGTTTTTTTTTTGGGAGTGGGGACTGCGTCACGCTCTCCGCTACCGCTCCGAGTATGATTTGTGACGAATATTGTTCATAAAAACAATTTTTGTTCAACAAAAAAGTCGTTTTTTAATGAAATGTATGAAAGACTTTGAGCTTCAAATCACTTGTAAATAGTGGAAACACAAGAAAATCTGGTAGAAGGCATCTCCCCGATGACATTGACAGAACAAAGCCCCGGTTTTGCCCAATGTTTCGCCTAATTTAATGCAATTGTTTAAGAGTACTTTTTGACAACTGTGTCACCTGTTGATTTTTGAAAAAATAAGTTACAGCATAAATTCACACTTCTGGCGTTTCCCTCAGCCTCCTGCGGAATTAAGTAGAAAATCAGATCGAAATTTTCTATTTCGCGGTCTCGATTAACTATCCCCTGTGTTGGTTTATGCAAAACCAATGTCAAAAAGGAAGTTTGTGTTCCACTTGTACCCACAAACAAAAATTTTTACTGAAAGGAATCTTTTCCAGTCACTGTGACATACACTTTGATTATATATTTCACCACACAAACTTAGACATCACGAGTTTTTTTTGGGAGTCGAAATCCCAATTAATTGCAGTTATTTGCTTCGAATTCGCAATTTTACTGGAACTAACTAAATTAATCTGAATCCAACGAAATCAAAATTTCGAATGATTGTAAAATTATTAAGATTTTATCTCGGATTTTATCAACACTTAGATTAAAAATGACAATTCCACATTAAAATAGTACTTCTGTAAAATGTTGAATAAATCGGCCGATATTGTTAAATCACTCAGAAGATTTGACAATTAACGAGATATGGAATTCGGTTATTAATTTATAAAGTAGAACTGAAGAAGTCGGTTGCCAGTTATTGTTTGGTCATTCGTTGTCGAAATATGTGCAGAAATAAGCTTTAAACTATTTAACAGAATTTGTAAAATAAAATTGCTGCAATAGTTTATGAGTGGTCGGTGTGTAAACATAAAAGAAATAAAATTTCGGTAAAATGTCGTTAAGTAAAAAATCGGGAAATCTGGAAAGCAATTTGAAGCAAGGAGTTGATAATCTCGGCTATGAAAGTGAAAAAAGTGATGTTAAGTCAAGTGGTGAAGGAGTGAACGTTAAATCTGCAAATGATGTAGATTTTGATGACCTGATTCCATATTTCGGAAATTTCGGCAAATATCAAATTATTTTATTCTTACTACTAGCGCCGTACACTTTATTCTTTGTCTTCGTTTATTTCACACAAATCTTTATAACTCTCATACCTGCAAGCTACTGGTGTCACGTACCAGAATTGCAACATTTACCATTGGAGGATCGGTAAATACTCGCCCTTCTTGTCCTTATAGACTTAAGACCTAAAAACGAAATTTTGCTCAGAATGAAATTGTCAATACCGCTTATCGATGGTGAATACAGTAGATGCATTATGTACGATGTAGATTACAACCAACTGATAATTGACAACATTACTGAGCCCGTCGAGTCTTGGAATACGAAATCATGTTCCAATGGGTACGAATTCGACCATTCGGAAATTCCTTATTCGACAATTGCCACAGAGGTTTTTGAATGCATAAGAATTAATTTAAAGTTTAGCGTTTAACTCGTTTTCCATCGACAGCTTGGATGGGTTTGCGAAAATGACGTATTACCAACAATAGCACAGGTAAATCATTTTTTTCTTTGTATAATATTCTTCAGATATGTGCGCCACCGAATTTCAGCCAGAATGGCTCAAAAATGATTACAAATTTTACTTGTGTCATGTCAGGTACTTCGAGCTGAATATAAATTTTAAAAGGGAAACGTGACGCAAGTCCTCGTCCCTTCTTCCAAAACAACTGATATGAAATTTGATTTCCTGTATAAAAATACATTCCATAAAGTCAAATTTTTGCATTGTGAAAGCTGGAAGAACAGAAAAACTATAACACTGGGGGGTCCGGCATTTGTAACGCATTTTTTTAATCAAAAGTGAAAATATTTCAAAAGAATTTTGTGCGTTCCGAAGCTGCAAGCGTCACCCAAATTGATATCACTTGTTTTGGAAGAAGGGACGTGGACTTGCGTCCCGTTTCCCTTTCAAAAAGGGTTTTTGTTGTGATATCAGTTGTTTTGAAAGAAGGGACGAGGACTTGTATAACGTTTCTCTTTTAAAAAGGGTTTTCGTTGTGATTGTAATGCTTTGCATTTTGTTGAGCTGCCGCCGAACCGAAGCGCGGCGGCTACTATTTCCATTGGCGAAAATGATCCCCTCAACCTCCTCTACAACCTATGAAAAGTAGGGATGAGCGGGCCGACCATTTTTCGAAACCCGACCCGGACCGAACCCGACCCGATAAAATTTTTCGAAACCCGAAACCTGAACTGTTTCAAAACCCGACCCGGACCGAACCAGACACTCAAGTCTTTCAAAACTCACAACCCAAATTACTTCGAAACAAAAATTATTTCAAGGCCCGACGTCTGCATTCTTCACGGACCTTAGACTAAAACAAAATTCGTGTGATGTAAGATGATAAAATTTAGACGAGTTTTGTAAAATATAAAAAGTCAATAAAGGATCGGGACCCGAATAAAATGATACAACAACCCGACCCGGACCGAACCCGACCCGATAAAATTTTTCGAAACCCGAAACCCATAAACCCGAAAAAACAATTCGGGTTCGGGTTTGTGTCGGGTTTTTCGAAGTTTCGGGCAACACGATCATCTCTAATCAAAATTTTTTTTTGAGCCGCCGCCGCCGCGCCGCCAAACCGAAGCGCGGCGGCTACTACTTTCTTGGGCGAAAATGATCCCCTCAACCTCTTCTACAACATATCAAAAGTTTTTTTTTGAGTCCCCGTCTATTTTCCCCCATTGTGGCGGTTACCCTGATACTGATACACTACACACCCAACCCAACAACTTTCTCTTTGACACCAAACCTCTATCTCGAACACACAACCATTGCCTCATATCAAATGTGCTATCATACACACTACACACACAAACACATACATATGGGCTTTATATGGCGCCTTTTAAAAGCCCTGGCGCCCAAACGAGGCCGGTACCCCCTTTTTTTAAATCTCATATGGCTTAGAATGCCCACCCGAAGGTTACTGCAAAATTTCAAGAAAAGTTATCGAGCCGTTTTCGAGCACGAACCAAAAAAGTCGGTTTTCATACAAATGGCTCTGGAACTAACTAACTAACTAACTAACGTAGGATGTTTGCATTAACTCTGGCTTCTATGAAACAGCACTTTTTGTATAGGAAATGATCATTTTCTAAAGGTCGTATCTTCGAATCCACCGAACCGATTTTAATGAGTGAAAAGACACTTCGCCTTAGAATTTTCCGTAGCTGTATATGTGGTTCCGAAGTCTACGAAAAATTTTTTTCTGAATTTTTTGTTCGTATGGGGACTTGCGTCACGGGCGCATCGCTACCGCGCGCCCGTGATACGAGGGAATAAAGTTCACAGCTAATAGTAAATTACGTACGTGCTTCCAAATCGTTCATTTTGCGCCTTTCTGCAAATTGATAGTTTTTTTAAAGATACGTCATTCAGAGGTGTGAATAGTCAATAGTGTATCTTCGTCGGTATGTATCGGTCGCGGTTAAAGGTCGATATTGACCCGGCAGCTGCGGTCTATTTTGTAGTCATTTACAGAAAATTTTCTTTCAATGTGATCCGGGACCCTGCCTGAAATCGACAGATACACGATACGCACAGTTCTACTTCCGATATTGTCATTGTTTCCGCAAACTTTTATTGTCTGATTTCACTTATAGCTAATAGTTTAAGATTATGCGTTTGGGGATGTCCATAAATGACGTCAGTTTTTTTTTATGATTTTCGAGTAGTTCCCTCCCTCCTTGTCTGCTATCGTTTGTTGTCTCAACACCACCCTCCCCCAAAAACCGACGTCATATTCTGATCATCAAAATCAATATTTTTTCAAGTAAAAAAATAAGTTAGGTGGTTTGCTTTCATGATACATAGAGAGGAATAAGATTCTGTTGTTGGCATAAAAAAAAATTTATTGATACGCCGATTATTAGTTTGAGATTATAAAAATGACAGACATGTATTGGCTTTACTAATGTCGTCAAACAACGGTAATTTTTGATACATTTACCAATGTGAAAGGTCTGATAACCCCCCTCCCCCTTCGTCTGTTTTCGAAGACATATCCTTTATGCTTTCATAATTCAAAGAAGTCCTCGGTTGAGCTTAGACGCTCAGCTTTCGGCCCGTTCAAACTTCCTTCGGGCACGGGCCTTTATATTTCAAAAACGGGCAGGTCCCAGTTTTAAATTCAAGCGATCAGATACGAACAATGGTAGTCAAAAAGTGATGCCCGCACACCTCTAGTTGAGCTTCATATTTCGTTGAGGACATAAATAATTTTGAATCCGGCTGACTGATTTAGAATGTTTGGCGCACATTTTAATCATCAACTAGTAACGATTCAATGTACTCACTTAGTCCGTGTTTTTCTGCGGCGCTATTACTGGCGGCTTACTGCTAGGCTGGATAGCTGATCGTTTCGGTCGAGTGCCAGCTTTAGCCTTGGCAAATGTGGTTGGTGGAGTAGCAGGTGTTGTAACCGCTTTTGCAAACAGTTTCTGGTCGTTTACAGTCTGTCGTTACTTTGCTGGATTTGCATTCGACAATTGTTTCACACTAATGTACATTTTAGGTGAATTGTTAAGATAGTTGACATTATGTCAATAATTGGTCAAATAATTTTTGTAGTACTTGAGTACGTCGGACCGAAATGGCGTACATTCGTCGCAAACATGTGTACAGCTATTTATTTTGGAATCGGCGCATTGGTTATGCCGTGGATTGCGTTTTTCGTTAACGATTGGAAAATACTAACGATAGTCTTGTCAGCTCCTCTTATTGGTGCTATTTTCACTCCTTGGCTCGTACCTGAGTCAGCAAGGTACGGGAAATTAAACCAATCATTTCACTCTTTGTTGCTGTAATTGACAACGTTTTCACAGATGGCTCGTTTCGCAAAATAAAATGGAAAAAGCTACGCAAATCATTAATAAATTCGAAACTGTAAACAAGAAGACCATTCCCACAGATATGTATAAGGCGTTTGTTGACACATGCGCTAGAAACAATGAGGAACTTAAGGACAAAAAATATTCGTTACTCGATGTCTTCAAAACACCTCGTCTCCGTAAAACTGCTCTCTTTACAATTGTAATTTATATGTGTGCATCGTTGGTATATGATGGATACATTCGTAGTATCACATCGATAGGGTTTGACGTATTTGTTGCTTTTACTTTAGCATCCTCCACTGAATTTCCTGCTTCGTTCATTTTAACATTTATATTAGACCGTTGGGGAAGAAGATGGTTAATGTTTGGTTCGATGGGTGTTTGTGCCTTGTGCAGTTTTGCCCTGTCATTTACCATTAACGGAAATGGTAAGTTGCGCATCTTCAACCATAGACACAATAAAAACGATTCTTTTTTGCTACAGTGACACTTTCCGTTATTCTAATGATAATCGGACGATTCTGCGTCAACGCGTCTTACAACATAGCACAGCAAATCTCTGCTGAATATCTACCCACTGTAGTAAGAGGAATCGGTGTGGCATTTATACATAATTTAGGTTACGTTGCAAATCTCCTGTCCCCAGTTGTGATTTATTTACAATCGATCCACATATCCATACCGTTTTGGATACTAACTGTTGTTGGTCTTATCGGCGGGTCAGCGATATTGTTGTTGCCGGAAACGATGGATAAAGCTTTACCGCAAACATTAGAAGATGGTGAAACTTTCGGGCTTGACGACAAATTTTGGTATCCTTGCGTTAAGTGAGTGTTGAATATTTTTAAAAAAAGTTCTTCAATATTTCTTCATAACATTTTTTCCTAACATGAAGGCCTAGAACCAATTCTACTGCTGAAGAGTGAGTAAACCGGGAAATGTGTCTCACTTTGCTAACGCTTTTGAAGTGTTACTTAAACTCAAATAATGTGCTAAATTACTGGAGTTTGTGTTTATTTATAAAAATTCTTATATTTACAATAAACAAAATTAAAGAAAAAGTTTGAGTTTCCTTGAACCGCTGATAGGTGAGCCTGAGCATATTCTACTACCGAAACATATCTACCAATATCAATTAGAAATAGCAAAGTGTTTTCCGTTCACACATCTGAAATTTGCTCTTCACCCACATGCGAACGAACTGTGTATGCGATTCCTCGCACAAGGAAAAACCTTCGGCCATTGAAAAAGTTTTTTCATTAAAAAGGACATATGGAGGACATATTTTGGGTAATAAAGCAAATCTTGGCACCAAGCACCACTAGGCGCAGTATAATAAAGTTACTATTGGAACAAGGTATGTACCACAAGCCACAGTATAATATAGCCTGTTTTATTCACAAAAATTCGTAAAAATTCACAAAAATTCGTAAAAATTCACAAAAGTTTACGCTGCTTTGCGATATACCTCGCTTCGTCTAAATGTTGTTTAATGTATTTTCGAATGTTTTGGATGTTTAATTTTTGTGGTAGGCTTTAATTAACAGTTTTAGTCACTAATTTAGGCAAATCCTTTCATTCATAAAAAATGTCGCACGAAAATTGTCGTCTGTAAACTCTCCCCTCCATTAGCCAGCAGCGCCGACTTGTTTACCGTCCATGGGGGGCAAGCAAAAATTTTTAATTTGATGATGTGTATTTGGCAAACATGCCAAAGTAAGCAATGAAACGGTAATTAATGTTTGCTTTTATAGCGAAAGTTATAAGAAAATTTTTGGAAGTAATAGATTCCGAGTGAAGCTGCGGTATTTGCTGTTTATGTGACAGAAGTAAGTGTGCACGCGAGCGAAGCGAGCGAAAATTTTTCTATTTTTGTTATGTAATGGAACCTACAGCAATTATAGATTTTACAAGAAATATTCTAAAGTTCTAAGGTCAGTGGCGCCGGATTATCAAAAGCAATAACGCAACATTTTTATGAACTAAAAAGTATTTTATTATATCAATTGAAGTATTTTAGGTAGACTTTCTGTGGAAAAATTGGGTGCTTTTTAGAGTTCAGAATGATTTTTGAGGGTGAAGGTTACGACTCTTGTTCTTGCAACCCCACAGAAATTCTACTTAAAATACTTCAATTGATATAATAAAATACTTTTTAGTTCATAAAAATGTCTCTCAATTTGTGAAACGAGTTTTTTTTTTTGAATTATTGGAAATTTTCGAAAAACGAGTCTGTTCTGTTCTAAATACATCAAAATTGACGACGCAGAACACGGCACAATTACATTAATTAAATTAATAATGCCTTTCAAAGGCATAATTTAAATCTGGCTAGTCAAGCCTCATTTTATTAATTTATTTGAGTCTGTTCTGGTCATTAGTGTGCAATTCTGAGACATAATCAAATTCTCATGAGAATTCAGGCCCGTTTCTTTGAAAACTCTACAGATATATGCTACTTGTAGTGGTTTGCAAGTATAGGTTAAGCAAAACAGGCCCAAAGGCGGCCTAGGTGCTGAACATCGGTACACCCACGTAACATATACATCAAGAAGTGACTTCAAAAATGTATGGGCTAGAAGTTTGGAATAACACTTCATCGATATAAAACTGAGCTAGGTATTCCAAAATATTCAAAAAAAAAAATTGTTGGTCCTTGAAAAAACGTCAAATGTAAAATGGATTGCTAATCCTGTAGGATGTAATATGCCTTGAATGTGCCATTTCTGTTCAGAAAGTGATTAAATTTACCTTCCGTTTAATTTGTTATGTTTATTCCTCTCGTCGTGGGGGGCGTTGCCCTCCATGGATCATTTCAAGGGGGGCACTTGCCCCCCCTGCCCCCTATACCCGGCTCCGCTGCCATTAGCTCCGTTCTCCTTCTTGGTATGTTACGTCACAAAATGAAACAACGATTGTCAATCACGCCAAAGCGATCTTGTGATGGATATAAGAAAGGGGGGTGTCGTGGGCCCTGAAAAGGGTGATCAGAATCCAAAAAATATGAAAATGCCGCCTGACGTTTTTATCCCGTACATACGAAAAAAAAGAGCAGACATTGAAAATGCATCGAGACGCAAATCAGGAACCATATTTTCCCTGACAGCGGTTGCGCACTTTTTGAGTACTCCTTCAGCTGGCATGCACGCATACACCTCTTGTTAAGAGTGAATTTGCGAATTCTTCGACATCCCCTCTCAGATCCCCCAAAGAAGTTTGGTGTCAATGGTGTCAATCGATTCCTTGGACATTTCCTATTCTATACTTAAGGCGACATCTGGTAAAAGGTGGAAAAAGGTAATCTAACCCTCACTTCAAGTAACTTTTTGCGGTGTTTTCAATTTTAAACAGCTCGCCCCTATAATGCTAAGATTGGTGCGAATTTCACTGATATTCGATCATTCGTTGGGAAATAGTTTGAGAAAAACATTTTTCACGACTTTTATGTGTAGGAACCTTTGAGACTCTATGGTTCGCATAAAATATTTTTTTGAAAAATAGTAGATTACAGTGGGGGATGCGGAAATAAGTCACTACATGAGGGATTAATTTTGTGAAATGAGCCAAACTCAAGAGGGTGTTTTAAGGCAAAAAGCTTTGAAAACTGTTTTTTGACGAGTGTAGAGTTTGTATCCCGAGCCGAAGACGAAGTATACAACTACAAGAGTCAAAAAACAGTTTTTAAAGCGAGTTGCTTAAAAATACACGAATGAGTTTGCGAGTGTCACGAAATTATCCAGAATGGATGACTTATTAAGCATTCCCCACTGTATGCTGTTTTACACGGTGTCCCAACCGAAAACGCGTCATTACATGTAGATATACATGTAATGGGAAGTTTCCGGTGGGGGCTAAATGTAATGAATAGCATGTAATGAATAATTTCCGTGGGGTGCACATATACATGTAATGACAAGTTTTCGGTGGGACAACGAGTAAAATTTATATTCCATGAAGGAATCGATTGACACTGTTTTGTTTGTTTATTTGTAAAGCGTACACCCCCGATACGTTGCAGGTTCATTGCTATGTAGATAGATGAAATTTAACGTGCTAGGAAGTAATGATGCCACTTACGTAATGATCCATTATTGTCCAGTTCATCCAAAATGAACTCTTCTGGGGCAATACTAGCCCTCGCCTTATTAAGGTTAAACAGCTAAACAATCTGCTATCCGATCTGATTGATTTTGTGGCAGTTGGTGATCGAAAGCTCACCAAAATGGCCAAAAAAGTTTGTTTTGCGAGTTCGCGACCTTTCGAATACTTAATTCCAAAAAAATATTTTTCTAAGTTTCATAAATATAAGAAATTTTTCAGAAGGGAAAACCTGACGAAATCGAAAATATTTTTGGAAAAAAACAGCCCAATCAAAATGTACCACCCCATAAGAGGTTAGGCCTTAAAAATTTTTTACATCTCTACACCTACAGACACCATTTTGGGATATTTTGTAGTCCGACCTTAGGCCTATATTTCCCTCATATAAACAATGAGATACCTATGCAGAAACTTTCCAACGAGCTCCAACACTGCCGGCCACCACCTTGGCCTTTGAGTGAGACTCCACAGCTGCTTGGAGCCCAGACGACCCTATAGACATGTTCACCGTGTTTTCTGTACTGTTTTGATCTGAAATACTCAAACTTGCCTTAACATTCGCTTTCAAGATCGATCTGGAACATTTGTCTAAAGTGGACAAATCTGAAATTTACTCCATTTTCGACGATTTTTTTCAGTTTTTCGATTCGAGCACTCCCTAAATCGCTTTTCGGCATCAGCCCCATAGAAAATTTTTCTCAGGGGAACATTTGGCACCGTTTTCCGGGCTAAGCCTACAACTTTTCGACAACTTAATTTTCCCATGCATTTTTAGACAGGTCTACTAACCATTAACCTGGGGATTCATGTAAAGACCAACAATTAGAAATCGAACACTTGGTTGTAGTGGTATAATCAAGGAGATGATAAAAACGTTAAAAATTTCCTTCGGCGATAGTTACATGAACTGCAACTCCGCGGCCTTTTTTCAAGCGACGACGGGATGCACTAGTTGATTATAATTACAAATTTTCCTCCCGAATGGGACGATGGTGTAGGTTCCATCAAAAATGTTAAAAACAATAAATATTTCGATCTTTATCAAATTACCAAATTACGAAAAATGCTAAAAGAATTGTAATAAAATTAAAATGAACATTGAACAGCTTCACCTTACAAAAGTGAAATAAATTCAAACTGAAAAGTGAAATAATAAAAATAAAACCGAAAAGTAAAATTATCCAACAATTTGACTTTTGATCAGATACACTTCGAAGATAAATTTACCATTATAAGGCGATAGCATGTATATTACAATCCATTAAAATGTTGTTTAACACATTTTTTCTCTTAAATATGGAAAAGTAACAGCCACAACTTTGTCCAACCATACAGAATTAACCCAAACCACAATAACAATATTGTTCGATCGATTGGTTTATCTCTTGGTTTAACAAATTTTTAACCTAACAACAACACAAACTCTTAATAAAAAAATAAAAAATAAAGCAACAACAAAAATGTTGAAAAACAACAAAACGAACAAACCTCTTGAGTGTGGTGATTAAATAAAAGCCATTTAAGACACACAGTTCAAACCATTGAACGTAGGTGCATGAACGGATACTATGATATGCATACCTCTATTAAATGACTATATAAAATAAAATAACAAATCAAAAGCAATTTAGATAAGTGAAACACCATGAATTTAAACACCTACTTGAATATTGGATATATTTGAGCATGTACTTTCGTATCAGTAAAGATATCAACCCATATAAGTCTACTAATAAATTTCTTTTCCACGTTTAATAAGATTGTTTGAACAAAATTGAGAATTACAATTGTTTGTGTTGCATTTTAGATGAGGTAGGTTATTTTAGCGTTGGATGCAAAGCACAAACTATATCTGTACTTAATGGAAGCTAGCAATAATTTGAAAAGAAAATTTTCACCGTATTGCAAGGGTATACAACGTCTAGGAAATGACAATAACAATAATTCATTCAGTTCAAGGTAATAAGAGACCGTGACGCAAGACGCAAGTCTCAAACCGAAGGGCGGAATCAACTAATTTTGTTTTGTAGCCGGTTTTTGAAAAAGCCACTATTTCTCCCAGGATTTTCTTGAAGCATGAAACATATTTTCACACAGTCGTAGTGACACAAGAATTTAACTATCTTCCATATAAAATCCCTTTTATGCAACTGAGTGTCATAAGGCAGAACTTTAGAAACGCCTCTGTTGCATAAAATGTTGTGCTTTATTAGAAACACTATGTATTAGAGTGGGTCAATTTTCCACTTTTCTTTTTTGACGACCAGGCCCCCCCTGAGGCGATTCCTTAGGTCGTATATATAACATTTGGTTCAAAATTGGATTCATTCATGATAGCTCAACGAGAATTTCTACTAATTTCGGAGTTTTTCACATAGTCGCTACTCTATCACTTCGCGTGACACACCATATGACTAAATTTTTCCACCAATTGCTGGAATCAACTCTTTAGGGTCTTACGACAACAAATTAACAGATTGCGTGTTGATATACATAAAAATGTAGAAGGTCGAAGGTCAAAAGTTTCACGGAGGTCGATTTTTTTGCAATTTTTTCCACTTTTTCATCATGAAGTGGTGAAACAACTTCCGCTTGTCTGGTATTTTTATAGGATAAAATGTTTAAGGATCTCAAAGAAACATTGTATTAGATAGTCGATGGCTTATAGTCACTACTGGAACTACTTAAAGAGCAATATTGAAAATTTCAATTTTATTTCAACAAAATGTAACAAATTCAAATCTTATAGTCTTTTTTGGATCCGAATACAGGTATGATTTTGCGTGAACGCAATGTTGCTCGAATGCAGCCATTCCTGCCTTCGTGTCCAACAACATTCCTCGATGCTTCTGTCACCGCTTTAACAGTTCTTTCCACGCTTGAGCATGATTAGATAGAGTAGCGACTATGTAAAAACTCCGAAATTAGTAGAAATTCTCGTTGAGCTATCATGAATGACTATAAAGTGCATCCAATTTTTAATCAAATGTTATATATACGACCTAAGGAATCACCTCAGGGGGGCCTGGTCGTCAAAAAAGAAAAATTGGAAAATTGACCCACCCTACTATGTATATTATGACATGACAGATAGATGATAGATGTGTATGCATCGTGTGTCTGATAGTATATTATAACCCAAGCACTGTAATTTGAGATTTCGTATATGGGAGGAGTTAAAGATCGGATTCGTCGGTCCGAGATTCTTTAACCTTCCCAGATACGAGATCTCAAATTACAGCCCGTGTGTTATACGATATTTTATAACACGATGTCCTAAAAGTTCAGTTTGAGGGCCACAATAAGCATATTATAGCTCCGAGTGTTAGACTCGTATATATATTTGCTTTGACTCGTAGGCACATGCAGCAAACTTCGTACGAGTCAAAACAACCAATTCGAAAGCAGATAATGTACTATGACTGCATTCTCGCCATGAAGTACAAAGGTCCGCTACGTTTACTACAAGATGGGGTAGAACGTAAGGGATGCAATCAATATCGTCGATTCGACGAATCAGCGAAAAAGAAATGTCCCTTTGTCCCTCCCGCTATTTTTTTCTAAACGGCTGAAGCGATCAGCCTAAACTTTTTTCCCTGAAAGGTACATATGTCCCACGATTCAGTTTCAAAGATAAGCAAAATCGGTCAAGTTGTTCTAAAGATATAGACGAAAAAGTGGTTTTTCGAGTTTCGGTGAAACTTTTTCGCAAATATCTCAGCAAGTATATCCCGGAAATTTTTCATTGTGATGTCACAGAACTGGTAATTTTTTTTGTGGAAATCGGGTCAGTGGTCTAGGACCAATGGAATGGACGAGTTTCTTAGCCATATACGAAAGCAGAGAGATGGTTTTTCGTCTATATTTGCTCATCAATGCAATATGGAGATTTACTGTCAAAGGCAAAATTGTAGAGAATACAAATATAGAGAACACGTGTTTCAGACTTTTAAGGAAAAATGGCCTAATCCCGGGATTAAGCCACTTCTAGAATTGGGAGGGATGACTCATATCTCTGGAACTGTGGCAATTAGAAATTTGCTTTCAAAGGCAAAGTTGTAGACAATAAAATTTTAGAGAACATGTGTTTCAGGGTTTTAAGGAAAAATGACCGCATCCCGGAATATATCCACTTCTACAATTGCCGTACTTCGAGAAGATGATTTCTGTAGGTCGTTGGGATTCTGATAGTTTTTAAAACTTTGCAACAATTTGCAATTCTGATAAGTTTGCACCTATTTGCAAAATCTGCTCGGTTTGCCACATTTATTCCGATGCGTACGGGTCTCTGGTTGAAATTAATGTTCTAGATGTATAATTTAGAAATTATTTGAGTCTCACAGGAGAACTTGTCATTTCCCCACATCTGTTTTCTCGTTTGATGACCGTTGACCGATCTTGCTCATCCTTGAACTCGACCCCACCCTTAGAAAAAATGATTTTGATTCGTGGATCGTGATTTCTCCTCCTCTATCAAAGTTGTATCAAACGCGTCTTTACCTACACCCCCGCCCCGATTTATGACGTAACGAAAATAGTTATTATTCATAACCTTTACTGTCAATGTCGATAAAAATTCACGTAGAAATCTCTGATTCTAAAATAATTGCTATGTATCTAACTTACCTGATCGTGATCACGTGTGTGAACTTTAAAAACAATGTCAAAATTTGACAATTCACCATCAACAATATTGCGTACAGTTTTTTTGTTGTTGTGAGTATTATGGAGACACTTCTTTCAGCGAAAATGAAAGGAAAATCCCGTACGGGGATTCACTTTCACTTTTACTTAATTTTTAATTAGAAATTGCTTTCGCCATTTTCGCTCTGATAACCAGCATTGTTAATCTTGTCACACGATCTTCAGACCGCCTTCCCCTCTTGCGTGACATACTTTATGAATGAGGCCTTATATTTGTTTTTGGGATTTCACAACGACAAGTGAAGTCTGGAGGACCGGTGCGGTGGAACTACTAATCGAAGTATTCAAATACTCTCTGAGAATTTTAGGTACATTACTAAAATAATCGCCTAAATGTTATCTACATTTGTACACAAAATAATGGAAATAAAATTGCTAAAATCGGAATTCCATTCATTTTGCCAAATCTAGTCACTTCCAGGTTGGATTCCGTTCAATATGTTGGAATTTTTTGTTTGGACTTGATTAGCGGAAGAAAATATCAATTCGTTAAGGAAGGGCTCTATGCATAAACAAATAGTTAAGAATTATTTCTAGAATTTATTTATTTAATTTGTTTATTTGGCTCACAATAATTGATTTATTCAGTTCATAAATTTTGCATTTATCTAGCTTTGCTCATTGTTCAAGCGTTCTAAACCAATGTGATAACCTGGACGCAATTCATGGCCAGTGTCAATGCTTTTTGAAGACATATTTGAAATTGACCCACATTCTGACATATTACCGCGAACACTTTTCTTAGTTTTTCGTACATCGATAGCAAACATTATTTCCTCCTTAAATACCTGCCAACGTGGAATCTAAGAAAACACAAAAGACGTTTTCATGTTGTCATTTCACTTTAAAAGCATTTTCTTACCTTTTCATCGACTGATATTCTGTGTACATTCCATAGAAACTCGGAAATACCTAAACATATAGAGATTATAACGCCCCCTAGCAATACTAAGAAAATGCCAGCTACATTTGCCACTTTTAGTTCCGCATTGTCCGCTGCATCTGATTTACTTGTTTCGTCACAATTCATTGCTGTAAAAAATAAGTGTTATAATCTGTACGGGATGCTTGGAGAACAATCTCATTCCATCATGAGGCTCAATTCGATGGGGACGTACGAGAATGGTACATCGATGAGAAAACCTAGAAATGCTAGGAGAACACTTGTATCCACGTCTTGTGCCTACTTTTACTTTCTGATGAACAGTGTTCGCACAGGTAAGGTTTGACAAGGTCAGAGGCACAAAAACAGATTGTTAATTGCTAGTTGCTTACTTACTGTCTCTAGGTTTTTTCTCCTTCCACCAAACCTTTTTTAATTTCTGAAGTTGTCCTCGTTCTTGCATTTTCAAGATTGTTTGACTTATGTGTGTTCGATATGGCGAATCTATAAGATACGAGTCAGATTGCAAATTCACTTAGACTTTGTATTTGCAAAACTCACTAACTGGTAATGCTATTCCATAACCCTTCGAGTCCAATAAACCTCCAATTTGTGTCAAATTACACTTTCGTTCGATGATGTACTCAATGGTAGTGGACTCCATTAGAAAGGCGTACATACGATTACCTCTATAAACTCGCTCTTCGCCATCTTTATTATTGTCAGCAAAGACCGATGGTGACGACTCCATAGCTGTCCACATGCGTTGATACGTAGAAAAGTTTGATTTCTAATACAATCAAAAGTTATGAGAAATAATTAATTGCTCGGTCAATGCACTGAATATTTTGTTTTTTGTCACTTGATAATGATTTCATCTCAAAAAATCTACTTTTTGAGAGAATTCATTTGTGGATCCTCATCTATCAAGATTCAACTCCCCGAATCTTGATATCAGACCATTAAGTTCTAGGAACTTGAATCATGCTCGGAGCGGTAGCGGAGAGCGTGACGCAGTCCCCACACCCAAAAAAAACGTCCACAAACCCAAAAACCTCCATACAAAAACCTTTGGGACAAGACACCATGTATAGGCGAAGTTTTGAGTTTTTTCCCCTCGCCCCCCCTCCCCTCCAAATTATTTTTAAAAAAAACTACGTCGCAGCAGCTTTCCAACAAGCCCTCACTCATCAAAATCGGTTGAAAATTGGCTGAGATATCGAGGTTTGAAAATGGTACTTTCCCATACATCTTACCAGAATTCCATTGTTCTCATTATTACGTAAACTTTTTTTCAGATCTGTCGGTTTCTATGTATGTTCTATCTATCTATCTATCTATGTTCTATTAATAATTTTCGATCTCGAGAACTAGACAGCCGATTTGCATCAAATTTTCAGGGAACGTCAGAATC
>CM055406.1:58109523-58155772 GCA_029228625.1 Pseudolycoriella hygida
AGCCAGACAGTTGGTTTCTTCGGGAAAGTTATAGAGATTGGTGAGGAGAATTTTTTCGTTATCCTAAGAAAATGGCTGCCAACTGTCAAAGTGACGCCATCTTGGAATTTTTGCTATCTTCTGAATTAGAATAGCTAGAGAGTTCGTTCCTTCGGGAAAGTTCGATACATGACTTGCGCATCATTTTGATGAATAGAAAGTGGGGTCGCCGAGGCGCCGAAGTTGGCCAAAATTGAGGCGAAAGTTTTCGCCAACAAATTTTTTTCGTCGGAATCGATAGATCGGAGAAAAATTTTTTTGGAGAAAATTTTTTTTGGAGAAAAATTTTTTTGAAGACATTTTTTTGGAAGAGGCAAATGGTTTAGAGGAAAATTTTTTTTGGCGGAGAAAAATTTTTGTCTGAGAATATTTTTTTCGGGAGAAAAATTTTTTTTAAAGAAAAAATTTTTGTCGGAAAAATTTGCTTGTTGAGAAACTTTTTGTCGGAGCACTTTTTTTCGAAGAAAGTTTTCTTTTTGAGAAAAATTTTTTTAAAAACTCGAAATTTCTTAACCACTGCAAACTTCCAAAACGACTGATATCACAACAAAAACCTTTTAAAAGGTAAAGTGTGACGCAGTCTCTAATGTCTACTTCCAAAATTAATGATATCAGTGGAGGTGATGCTTGCGCTGAAAATATGCATACATTTCCTTGACGACAACGTTACCCTGTGTTCAAAAAATCGCGTCACAAATGCCAGACCCAACGACGAAATAATTTTTCTGTACTTTCAGTTTTTACGCTGCAAAAATTTAACATTCGTGTCTTTTTGCGAAGATTGTTTTGAGTTTTAAATTTTTGCGTGTGAAAACTGAAAGTGTTGAAAAATTATTACGCTGGTGGGTCTGGCATGTATGCGTATTTTCAGCGCAAGCGTCACCTCCACTGATATCATTAATTTTGGAAGTAGACATTAGGCACTGCGTCACACTTTACCTTTTAAAAGGTTTTTGTTGTTATCAAGAAAAGCGCAAATCTTGGTTTCATCTTCTTAAGCTAAGTTAAGGAACATTTAAGAGTTGCGTCACGCCCGTCCCCGATTAGCAACGCTATTGTCTACAAAAAATAATATTTTCATTCCTAGGACGGAAAATTGCTGTTTAAAACAGAAAAGCAGTTTTCTGAACCCTCGGAATGAAAAATATCTACGAAATTCGGAAAAATATATGTCTTCGAGTAGTGTGATTGCAGCCCTTGGTTTCGTCGCGGGCTGCAAACCTCACACTCGTTAAAAACATTTTATTTTTCCTAGTTACGTAAATAACTATTTGCAACCTGAAAGCCTCACTTTCACATCACTTCAATAATTGCTCAAAAAAAAAACGAATTAAATTTTGATTTCAATTTTGTATGTATTTAGGTTAGAGAATAATATATTTACCTGGAAAAATGCTAGCGTACTTCCTCCTATCACCGCTCCATACTTAATTGTACTTTGCTTAGCCAAATCTTCGGCACTTTCAATGCTTTCATCCATACGCTCCATGGTAAGAAAAGCAGCCAAATTCGCTGTATACGATGAAATGACAATTAACGCAAAAAACCACCACAGTCCAGCCGTTAGACGTGTTGAAATCGCTCTACAAATATTGATAGGAAATTTATTGATTGGAGAAAACAGTTACATTAACCGCTCAGAAATCAGCCCTTTATAGTGTGAATTTGAACGGTGAAATTTCGAACAAGGGATCGAATTTTCACAACAAGACACAGTCGAGTAATTTAATGCAATTGTATTGCGAGGAGATGCATTTTTCTAGCATTTAATAATTAACTTGATCATAGTCTACCGTCGCAGAACTGGTCGTGTATACACAACTCGTTACATACTTGATGCAAAAGTATCTAATTTTAAAATGGCACTGTTTTTCATTCATTTGTACAGTCAAATAAAAAGGAAACATTACGTCGGGTTTCAAATTTTATCACAAACATTTCTTGATTGTGACTGAAACCCGGATCACCGGTGAATTGACATACGGTATTTTCGGATTAATGGGAAGAAGAAATAAAGTGTGAAATTTGGAAAGAAAGAGAAAACCAGTAAAATCTAAAACTGATTAAAGATGAAGCCATAACGTTAATAAGAAAATCAGCTGGAATGGGGAGAATTTACGGATGCTACACTAACACAACTACAATCAAACTTTTCTTTCTACATATTTTCATCAAAACTGAGGCTTTTGCCACACTCGACAGATTGGTAAAGACGCATGGAGTGAAATTGAGGAATCTAGATCACAATCGTATTTGGTTAAGAACATTAGAGGGGGACTCAACTTTTGCTATGCCCTCAGACAAAAAACACTCAAATATAGATTTTACAAGAACTTCGACATCTATATTCCCTCAAGAGACGATTGGCTGAGTGGCATTTTCCCTTCAGAACATGCCACAGACTGGTTTACAGACGGCTCAATCAAAAATGACCCCCCCCCCCCCACATACACAAACAAGAGTCTGCTTTGAGAGAGTGCAAGCAAATAGAACTTGAATCAATTCAGAAAAAAATTTTGATGTACGCACTGAGGCGGACGGTGAAAAGGGACGAAAACTACAAGCTCCCGCCATATACTTAGAGATGTGAATCGATCAACATAGAAACACTCGCCCGACGCAGAATCAATGCCTCTGCACTTTTTGCGTCCGAACTGTTTAATGGGAGTATTGTCGCACCTAAAATTAAAGGCAATGTCGTTCGTAACTAGACCCACTCGTGCTGATGACTTTCTCGTTGTTGACGAACACAGAACAAAATATGGTCTTTATGAGCCAATAATGTTATATGTGCATGGCATTCAATCGCTTTTCACTACAGCGGTTTCAAAACATACCACGTGAATCGTTCAAGATTGCTATCAGGAGGTTGAAAATTACATATAAGCTGAATGGTAAGATCAGAAACTCATAAACTAAACCTATAGTTCTCATTCTAATCAGAAGCTGATTAATCAACTCGGGTCTCACGACTCTCAAATGAAAGTTACGCCGACTTGAGTAAAAACAACTAGTCCAGACGACTAGTCTCCACTAATCCTTTTTTTTCAGGTGGACCATTGGACTTGCGCAAAAACGACTCGCTAACCTTCTAATATCGTATGACCATTAGCAACACGAAGCGTTAGTTGATGCTGGATCGGACGACGTTCCAATTCGGAGTTTTGTTAGATTAACTCCTTTTCATTCACCATGACTCTGTTACATTTTGTTTTTCTTTTTTAATTTTTTTTTTAATCATGCTCGGAGCGGTAGCGGAGAGCGTGACGCAGTCCCCACACTCCCAAAAAAACGTCCACAAAACCAAAAAACTCCATACAAAAACCTTTGGGACAAGACACGATGTATAGGTGAACTTTTGAGTTTTTTCCCCTCGCCCCCCTCTCTCTCTAAATTATTTTTAAAAAAACCTACGTCGCAGCACCTTTCCAACGAGCCCACACTCACCAAAATCGGTTTAAAACGAGCCGAGATATCGCCAATCAAAGATGACCAATTTCTATAAAAATTGGTAAAATTATCTTTGAAATTAATCTCCATTTCATTCCTGTGTTGTGTGTCAACGATCTATGTCTCTATATCTCTATGTCTCTATGGATGTATGTATGAATCTATCTACTTTTTTTTCTCGAGAACCGCCCGAGCGATTTCCTTAAAATTTTCAGGGAACGTCAGTCTCGGCCCCAAATGGAAAATTTCATATGCCGCTTTTTCGGGAAAATTCTAGAAAAGCCGTGGCATGTGGAAAAGTGGTCAATTTTGAGGGTTTTTAGGTAATGCTCGGAGTTTTCGAATTTTAGCTCCGAAGTGACAATAGCTAGAGAGTTGGTTTCTTCGGGAAAGTTATAGAGTTTGGTCAGGAGAATTTTCTGGGATCTTAAGAAAATGGCAGCCAGCAGTCAAACCGGCGACATCTTGAATTTTCCCAAGCAATAAATTAGATTTTTTTTTGGTTTTCGAATTTTAGCTTCGGAATGACAATACTTGGAGAGTTGGTTTCTTCGGGAAAGTTATAGAGTTTGATCAGCAGAATTTTTTGGCATTTTCAGAAATCTGCCAAAGTGACGCCATCTTGGATTTTTGTTAGGTATAAATTATGCTTCTTTGGGTTTTCGAATGTTAGCTCCGGAATGATAAACTTGCAGAGTTGGTTTCTTCTAGAAAGTTATAGAATCTCATCAGGAGAATTTTTTGGGATCATAAGAAAATGGCTGCCAGCTGTCATAGGCGCCATCATGGATTTTCGTTTATGCTTTTACGGTTTTCGAATTTTAGCTCCGGAATGACACTACTTAGAGAAATGGTTTCTTCTAGAAAGTTATAGAGTTTGGTCAGGAGAATTTTTTTGTATCTTAAGAAAATGGCTGCCAACTGTCAAAGTGACACTATCTTGGATTTTTTGCTAAATTCTGAATAAGAATACCTAGATAGTTGGCTTCTTCAGGAAAGTTGTATAAATCACTGAGAACAATTGGTGACACGAAGTGTTCCGAAGGTAGCTGAAGGTAGCCGAAGGTGGCACAAAGTATTCGGAAGGTAGCCGAAGATGATACGAAGTGTTCCGATGGTAGCCGAAGGTGTTGGAAAACAATTTTTTTAAGGAAAAATTTTTTTGGAGGAAAATTTTTTTCGGAGAAAAATTTTTTTGGAGAAATTTTTTTTTGTGAGAAAATTTTTTCGAAGACAATTTTTTTCGGAGAAATTTTTTTTCTAAGAAAAAAATTTTTTTTGGAGAAAATGTTTTTCAAAAAATAGAAGTTTTTTCAACAACTGAAAACTTCCAAAACGGCTGATATCACAACAAGGACCTCTTAAAAGGTAGAGTGTGACGCAGTCCGAAAGTCCGCTTCCAAAATTAATGATATCGCTATCGCTGATACTACGCAGAAGTTTGTTTGAATAGAACCTTGTGTTCAAAGTTTTAATTTCCTGAAAAATTACAGCGCTGTTTTCAAAACAGAATTACGTTGTGTTACAAAAATTGCGTCACAAATGCCGGAGTATAAGAGTCAACAAGAAAACTCTAAATACTAAATTAACATAAGTAGAACTAGACTAGGGGATTGGGTAGTTAGATAGGGTAGCGCTTGATAGCGTATGAGCGGAGTGTGGTAGTCCGGGTCATATGCCAGGCGTGCAACTGTCTAACTATCAAGTGCTCTTTTTACGTCCACGTCGTAGTCTGGGACCTCAATTCTCTTCGGAGTTTTGTGCTAAACTTAAGAGTGCTACCTGACGACTTGCCTACGGGTTGTCGGGGAAACGGATCAGTGGGTTGAGCGAAGTGTTAACGCCTCTTCCTCGTAAAAAAATCACAGTTCAAGAAACTCTACAAGAGCCTCGGATAAACGGACGGATCCAACAACGACGACCACGGAAACGAAACAAGGATAACGATTTAAGAAGACGCGCGAAAGTTGGACGTTGCGCAGTGGAGAAGTCTGGCCCAGGATCGCTCCAGATGGAGAAACGTTGTAGAGTCAGCCAAAACCCGCTTGGGTTAGAAAGGCTGATAAGTAAGTAAGTAAGAACTAGACTGAGACTATTTACTGGGGTAGTTACAGGTCACTACGGATTTAATAAACATCTCACCACAATAGGTAAGCGAACGGATACAGACTGCAAGTTGAGTGGTAATAACATAGACAAGGCCGATCACTACCTATGTAACTGACCGGCTTTTATCATAAAAAGACGGAAGTTTCTAGGAGAATTCTTAATCAATTACAGCATGATTAAGAACTTGCGTCCACAGGACATGCTAAACTACATCGCTGGTACGGAAAGGTTCAGCTAAGCAACAAAACAAACAAAAGTAAACACAATAGGCCCAAACGGTGGCCTCCGTGCGCGTTCGGGCTGTAGAGCCGGACTACTATATTTAATAAAACAAACTTTTCTTTCATGTCAGTGATGCCAACCCTTTACTTTGAAATGACTTGATAAAGTGCTGATTGTTGCATCGGAATTTAAGCACAAAACTCACCTCGGCAGTATATCGCATCCTTGTTGCATAATTGATCCCGCTACCAACCAAATCCAGTTATGCATATTCCAAATCGTCTCGAGTAGTTCGGTTTCAGAGCCATCACTTGATTCGCTACTATGCGTCAAACTCGTCTGACTTGTAGCAACTGGTGCAGGAGCTTGCCAGTCTTCCGTTGCAATCCTTATATGAATACCTTTTTAGTCAAATCAATACTCTAATCTTATTCACAACGAAGAAATAAATCGTGGTCGTACACACAAATACATGGACTTGGGTATTAGGTACAACTCTACAGTACATTTTCACGACCGTTTTACGTCTAAGACATACTTCATGTACATCTGTAATGTATAATGTACACACAACATGTAGAACGTATTCATGATTCACTTGTACAATGTACGTCCAGCAAAACCAATGGTTTAAGCGACACTATGTACATGTGCAAGTGGCATGGACGTTTTGAACAACCGATAAGTACAATATACAACAGCATTTTTTTCTACAATGTACACATCCATTGTATAATGAACAAGTAGTGTGTGCAATGTACAATGGACGTAGTCACGTGATAAACAAGTGATATGTACAATATACAACTGATGTATTTACGTGATGTACAAGTGATATGTACAACGTACAACGGAATTTTTTTACAAATGACACGTACAATGTACAAATCCATTGTATGACGAACAAGTGAGTTATACATTGTACAAGAGAGTTGCACATTGTACAAGTAAGTCGTATCGAAAAATAAGAGTTCACATCCAACATGTAAAGTTCGCTCAGTGGAAAAGTCGAGTACTGGAATACATTTGTCGTACGTACAAATGTACCGAGTCTCACGTTCACCATTTTTTTGAGTGTAATACAAATGAATTGATGGATTCAAAGTTACATGTTTCTGACAGCAAGGAAAGTTTGAATTTAAGGAATATGAAGTCGTGGACTTGTATATCGTCAGACCCCCGACCTCTTGCATGCAGGGGGAAAGTACATTTATAATTAGGGCCTGAGTTTGTGCTGTTGAAGGTCCAGGTCCCAAAATTTGTGCTTTTTTAGGAGCACCAATCGGTTAAACATTTTACCTTCTAATATTGCGTGTTTGTCAAAAAAGACAATTGCGTTACTATTTAGTGCTCAAATTGTGCTGGAGGATGACGAATTAAGAAAGTTACGTTCTGTCGCGCACCATTTCTCTTAACCATTGTATTGAATGAGTAATTTAATGAGTATTTACTTCTACTTACATTGCTAGGAAATAAAGCAAAATTGACATGCAAAGATATGCTGTTGCCATGTGTAGCCAAACATCTATGGATAACGGTTCCATGAAAGAGAATAAGCGTGGCGGTTCTTTGTTCGGCTTTGCGTAAAGTATACTTATTCCTGTTAATTAACAAACAGTTACAAATTTAAGTCTTGAGGTAAAACAAAAAAAAATACCTAAAGTCATAAAAGGCATCGTAAAATCCACAGCAGTTCTTCTTTCGTACGTTATGGTCAAATCGCAAATAGCTAAATCTGCTTTCTAATGATGTACATAGTTACGTGGAAATGTTGTGCAAAACAATTTCTACACCGAAAATAGATATTCTTTTGAGGATTGCTTTACGAAAAGCTGACAAACATAATTGTTTGGACATTGATATACACTTACGGAAATATATTTTTGCATCAAATAGAATTTTGTACTTCTGCGCAGCTTTTTAACACTGCAAAAACCTGCGCAGAAGTACAAAATTCTATTAATGCAAAAATATATTTCCGTGTGTGCACCTAACGAAAGTATAATTTTCAGAATAATCAGCATTTTCCGCAACACGCAATTATCCTATCTACTTTACTCGCTCAAAAGTATATCTTTTCTCTGTGTACAGTGAAAACTCACATTATCAAGCAAGTACTTCACAAGTCCGTCCCATTTCTTTTTTTTTGGATTGTATGAACCGTAAGCATTGTCATCAACGATTACAATTGTGTAGTTGAATCCCAACCCTTTTGAAATCTCATCGATTAAATCTTTGGAATATCCTTCGTATCTGTCATTGCCTTGAAGAGTTGAATCACTATGACAGCGACAAAAAAAAATACATTAATTGTTCATCAATTGCACTATTGAGATAGTGAAGACACCACGAGTCGAATGATTGTGCTTATTATAATAGCACGATGAAAAGGTGAGGTAGCTAGATGTCAATTAAGAAGCTTTCTAGAAGAGTTGCGGAATTAATTAAAAGATCATTAATGAGCAACCTAAAAACACTACGGAATAAAAACGAAACTACACCTTTGGGACACTTCACTCCACCTTACAGCACCGAAATGCGCCTTGCTAAAAATTATTGCATGACATGGCAGAGATTACGAAGTAAAGCTTTTTAGACCCGTACGAAGAATGATGTCTTATGCGTTTACCACGACATTTGTGACCACCCCAATTTTGACCCAGGAGTAGAGTGGAAGCATCGATAATGGCCCTTAGATGACGAACCAGCAATAAAAAAATGTCCGTCCGTCCATCACCGCGATAACTTGAGTAAAACTTTACCGATTTTCAAAAATTTGCGCCGTTTTTTCGGACGGGTTTTCAATATTGCCCGTTCGGCAATGTCCAATCTAATTGTCAACGTAATTTCACACACCTAAGAGTTACGTCAACATTTACTTAGATACGTTCGAATCTTTTTGCAACATCTATTGTGTTTCCCACATCTATTCCGATGCGTACGGGTCCCCTGCATAAATTTTGAAAATTGACTCACCACTTTATGTAATTGTACTTAAAAAGTAAACGTACCACTTACCCATTCGTGTTAAAATAACTTCAGAATCCTAAACGCAAATTTTGTCTTTTATAGATAGGGGGATGCTACCAGTCAGATAAATAAGATGAAAAAATCTTACACCCCTACCCCTACCTGCGATAGGACGTCATTTATGAATAGCTTCTTATTTAGCCGAGTCACACGAATGATTGCTTAAATAATAAATAATAATATTCACAATGTCTTACTTAATTTGCATAAGAAACGGCTCCCCAATTCTCGATGCAACAATTAATGTTTTATTTTTTAACGATTGTGTCACTTGTTCGTATATTTCGTCCTGCGTTCTAGTGTAGGAGATGTTCAAGTTTTTCGGGTCCAAAGTGGCAATTTTGTTAAATCCGTCCAGGTTGAGTTCTAAAATTTCCATGTAAAAATCTTTCCGCCGCCCGCTGTCGTCGAACACTATTCGGCCCGACATTCCCTCTTCAGTTTTCTAATTGAAAGGTTGAAGTTAGTATTAGTTAGCTTATCAGAAGAATTTCCTTATTCACTTAAGTCCTTCATAGAATTTTTCTAGATTCGAAAAATAGCGCAACCCTTGCAGCCAATAATGGCTATCCCGAGTGAAAATGGCAGTCTCAGTGAGTACTCACAGCCTCAAATCAGTCTCAATTTTTGAAAAAAACTCAGAAGTACTCAATTTCGCTCTTTTTTATAAAATTATCATTAATGAGACCAGTGAGTACACTCATTCGAATTGTTTTTTAGATTTAGACTGACTGAGGTCATTGAGCACAGACACTTAGACTATTTGAGATCACTGAGTATGCTCATTTCGAGACTTTTTTAGGCTGTTGACCATGCTCAATTGTGAAAAATATTTTTTTTATCCGATGAGACCGTTGAGTGTACTCATTTTCGACAAAAATATTTTTCACAATTTTATTGAGGTTTTTGAGACTGTTGAGCATGCTCAAATGTGAAAAATACTTTTTAGCCAATGAGACTGTAGAGTGTACTCATTTTCGACAAAAATATTTTTCACAATTGCATTGAGACTTTTGAGACTTTTGAGCATGCTCAATTGTGAAAAATATTTTTTTAATCAATGAGACTGTTGAGTGTACTCATTTTAGACAACAATATTTTTCTTGTCTATTGTGAAGAAAATAGTACGTGGCGGCATCTACGAACAAAATGAAAAAGTTTCAGTATCATTGGCGGCTCAAACTGCAATTCAAAATTAGCATACTCAAGAATCTCAAATAGCATCAAAATACTTAACAGTCTGAAATAGTCTCAAAATCAATTTACTCAACAGTCTCAAATAGTCTAAAAATGAACATACTCAACAGTCTGATATAGTCTCAAAATGAGCATACTCAACAGTCTCAAATAGTCTAAAAATTAGCATACTCAACAGTCTCAAATAGTCTCAAAATGAGTATATACTCAACAGTCTTAAATAGTCTCAAAATGAGCATACACATCAGTCTCAACAGTCTCAAACACCAGCAAAATGTCTATTAATTGAGGCAAAAATGAGTATACTCATCATTTTTAATGATGATGATGATCTCAAAACAGTCTAAAACGTTAGAAAATACAGTGCCATCTCACCAATTGTATCTGTCTCTTTCTAACCAATGCTTTGAAATAGAAGAACAAAAGTAATCCGCGGCTGCCTTGACACCATTTTTTCGAAAAATGATCTTCCTAAACGTAAATCTAGGCTCGATTATCTACCAGACAAATAACTCCACAAGCCTAAAAAAAGAACTCAATCTGAAATGAGAAGGGCTCTAGGAGTACCAGATCGTTTCGACACATGAACTCTTAAAAGCTTAAAAAAATTCTCCTCAAGTTAGCTCTCACAAGTCCCACCCACTTCCTATGTGATATAAATCTATTTCACAGAAGATTCCTCAGATCCTTTACAGATCCTTACCAACTCCTGCTGCCCTCGTATTGGAGGTGGCTTTGTTATACAGCATATTCATCTATCCCAGGACAATCTACATACTAACGTTGCGTCGTTTTTTGCTTTTTTTTCAAATTTTTTCCGTTAAGTCTAATTAGTAGGTCAGTTGTAGGTCGGTCAATCGGCTAAAAATGTCAAAAAATACTAAAGTATAAGAAGACATTTTATTACTGAATCACAAGGGAACTATTATTCCTGTACTAGGCTTGTAGATACGAAGCACGAAGCAAAGGAAATATGGTTCACGTAGGAAAGCTGACGATCTCATCATTCTTGTCCGATTGCTAGTTCTCTTATAAATGACTTTTAAAGTGAAAATAAATAGAAATGTAACGACCTCTTTAGACGAAAACAACATTGTTAGATAACTGAAAGAATACCCATGTCAGTCGTTGGTCGCCATTTGGCACGTATACAATTTGAAAGTAACGAGAAGCGAAAAACTAAAAATCCACGTCCTTTAGATTTTTAGATTTATCAGGTTGGGACGACCCACTACTGGGTCATGCAACACAGATCTACTGATCCTTTGTTCCTTTCCCGTTCATCACGTAAATCCTTCAAACCTACCAGTACCAGCAAGGAACGTGTCGAGGACAATTGGTTCTAGCTTTAGTACATCCAGAGGCCCGATCACATGACCACCCAGAGTCCTGAGTCTCATTTGAGAAAACTTTGGACACTCACAAATTACGTGATATCCGGTTTCGTTCCCGAGACCACAGGTACATTCAGGATCGCTGAAGATTCCCATCTTTGACAAATTGCTGCTTAGCCCACAGTGCCCGGTAATCGCTCCCACTACTCTTCTTATGCGACTCCGGTCCATGTTCAGCAGTGCATTTGTCTACTTGCAGTCGGGCATTGGTAGGAACTGCCTTGTGTGCCTTGCCCCACCATATTCACGCCAACGCTTTATTCGCTCTGAACGCACCCATTCCTTTACAGCCTTGTCACATTCTGACTGTGGTATAGGAATGAACGGTTCGGGTCCACATTGAGCAGATGTAGCCCCCAGCTTTGCCAGTTCATCCGCTCTCTCACTTCCATCTATTCCAGAGTGCCCCGGCACCCAAGCAACCGTCACCCGATTACTCTGGCCCAGCTGGTTCAGTGTGCTTTTGAACTCCTTCATTAATTTGGATGTGGTTACAGGCGACATTATCCCTCTGATCATTTCTTCGCTATCGGAAAGGATTGTGATTCTTTCGCCTACCGTTTCCGGTCTCAATGCACTTCGCAATTCTTCCATCGCTGCGAACGTTTCTGCCTGAAGTATACTGGCGAAATTTCCTATGTAGAAGCTCTCTTCTGTCATAGGTTCCAGGGTTAATACCCCAGCCCCCACTCCATTAGAGTTTTTTGATCCATCAGTGAAGCAAATGAGTCCATCCGTGGACAGACTATCTGGCCACCTCTCAGCCATTCTAGTCTATCCGGTATGACAGCCTCGTAGTGCTTCACAAAGGCAATTTCCAGTTTTATCCGGTCCCTGGGCATGTTAAAAATAGGGTTGGCTATTGCCCCCCTGATTTTTCCATGACCCGTGTTAAAGTTCTTCATCCAAAGATCATTAAGTAAGAGTCTGTCCGCAGCTGTGAATGCTCTCGCCTTGATGATCGTTTGGATGGGTGCAATATTCAGCAACGCTTCCATGGCTATCTTTGCTGTTGTTTTCATAGCTCCGGTCATGCAGATGCATACCAGTCTTTGAATTTCGCTCAACTCCTTCCTCGCGATCTCTACTTCGAGCCTAGGCCACCAAACGACACAGCCGTGGGTGATCATAGGTCTCACTACTGCTTCATAAATCCACAGTATGGCCTTGGATGGAAGGCCCCAATTTTTACCAAAGGCACTTCTACATATCCAGAACGCTGTCAGAGCCTTACTAGCTCTGTCTCTCACATGCTCGGTCCAGTATAGTTTGCTTTCGAGCGTTACTCCCAAGTACTTCACCTTGTTTCCAGGAGTGATGGTTTCTCCAAACATCCTGAATTTCCCAATAAGTTCATGACCCTTTCGTCTTCTGCTGAAGAGAACTATATCAGTTTTATCTGGGTTGACTTTAAGGCCTTTTAATCTGCACCACTCTTCTACTACTTTCATTGAATATCTGATGCTGTCCCCAAGGGTACTTTCAAACTTCCCTCTTATTAAGATCGTTAGGTCGTCCGAATACCCTTGAGCGTAGATACCTTTGCCGTTTAGCTCTGTAATGAGAGAGTCTACCACCACACACCACAGCAGTGGTGAGAGTATTCCACCTTGAGGGCACCCTTTTGCTGCCCAGAATTTCGCTTGGTGGCCGCATATCGTAGCTTCCACTTCTCTGCTGCTAAGCATGCTACTGATCCACCTAATCACAATCTGATTCACACCCCGCTCTTCCACCGCCTGGCGAATGACCCCGAAATTGGTGTTATCGAATGCACCTTGGATGTCCATAAAACAGCCAAGCGCGACCTCACCAATCCCAAATGATCTTTCCACCTTGGCTACTAGATTATGCAGTGCCGAATCCGTAGATTTACCTGCCTGATACGCATGTTGGTTCACATGCAGCGGGTATCTCGGCAGGATTTCGTCTCTGATATAAAAGTCTACAAGTCTTTCCAGCGTTTTCTGTACGAAAGATGTGAGACTAATCGGACGAAAATCTTTAGCCTCTATATGTGATGGCTTGCCGGGTTTCGGTATGAAAGTAACTTTCACCGTTTCCCAGGACGACAGGATGCGTCCCAAAATTAGCGAGCCACGTAATACCTTGCAAAGCGGTTCTATCAGGATCTCTCCGCTTTCTTTCAGAAGAGCTGGAAATATCCCATCGTCACCTGCTGATTTAAAGGGTTTGAACTTACCAATGGCCCACTTTATCCTTTCTACAGTAACAATCCTGTTAACCAGATTCCAACCTAGGAGGAGGTGGATCTGGATCACTTCCCCTCACCTTTATGCTACTACACCCTGGAAAGTGTGCGCCGAGAAGATGTTCGGCCGTTTCCTTGCCCGAACACGTGAAACTGCCATCTGGTCTTTGCAGAGTTCCAGGTAGCAGTTTTGAGTCTTTGGCTAGGATTCTATGAATTCTGGCGTAATCTGGTACTTGTTCCACGTCCTTTAAGTTAAAGCTAAAGGGACGGACTGAATGATGGTTGACCTAATTCAAACGAAAGTTGCGGATGTCATGACGAATGACAAATAAAAAAGTGGAGACCGCAAAGGCAGACATGACACGGTCCAAAAAGGAACTCTATCGTTTAAACATGCAATATTTTTTTAAAGGTTGTGACGCTCGATCTTCCAAATTCGGTAACGTCTGAACATAAAATAAATACCTGATCCATCATCTGCAATATTTGCATTCCATGCGACCACTTTTCTACACCATCATCTTCCGGCTCAATATTGCTATCATATCTGTAATTTGTTTTTCTCTGGCGGTTCTCTGATTGTGCGTAATCAGTGCATTGTAAACTGGGGTGTGTAATATCCTCAGTTGAATACGTTTCCCGAAAAGCAGCTGAGAATACGCGAACAGCGTCATTGTATAAAGCAGCTTCAGTTTTAACCCGCTGGGGATGATAGTCCGGATACTCCATTCTCCCAATTGCCTCTTGTTGCCAGTCGCTTACGGCATTTTTTACAAAATGGCTTTCTGGATTCATGATACGCACAGTTGTTATATTTGATGTTAAGTTTTTGTTAAATAGATCCGAAAAGTCGAGTATATGTGAATCGAGAGATGTGATTATGTAGTTCTATTTGACAATGGAAAAATGAGAAATTTGGTGAGAAAAAACATTTAGAATTAGACAATGTAAAGCTACCAAATTGTTCACTGCCATCTTCACTAAAGTAGCTTGTTGCAGAAGTTGCATGACTTTATCAGGGGAACAGTCGATGATGATACGATTCTCTGCTGATGCCCTGATTTCTTTAAGTAAAGGTAGATAGTTATCCGTATCGGCAGGCAACTGTCGAATTGATACAGGACTATCGTTTGGTTTATGCATTTGTAAAATCTCGACTAGTTTTTCTAGTGCTGTGCAAAACAGAATGTGGTTGTGGTGACTGTTTGGTTAAAGCAAAGAAAATCTCACATTCATCATTTTCGTAGATGACTGTAAATCCCTTCCATTCATAGTCGGAAATAATCTGAGATAACGCTCTTGCATAAAAGTTGTTATCAGGGAAAAAGTTCCGAGTGAATTTATGGTGCTCCGTAATATCTATTTCGTCCTCTGGAATCCACTGAGCTAAAATGTGTGGTATACCGAACGTATTGCAAATGGAACCAACAATTTCTGTAATTCCGTAAGAATGAACATCTCTTACTTGTTTCCGTACTTGTTTTCCTTACTTGTTGTTTGGTAGGAACTTGGCCCGAATATCGCTACAACTCCTTCGGATATCAATCCACAAGCTGCACTTTAACATAAAAAAAATTATTTTATACACAATCGCAGCAATAGTCGAAAAAGGACACACATATCAATGAAGCAATCTGGTAGGTATGCATTTTACAACAACAAAAACAATTCGGAAATCCATTTCTTTAAAAGTCATGCAAATTTTTCAGATGTATAGATTCGTACGAAGTACACGAAGTGATTGCATATTTACGTGCGTACCTGACATAGTCTTAACCGCACGGCTCCCATGAGCGCGGAATTGAGGTACGCCCAATTAACGCGTGTCCCCGAAGTGACTCTCCCTATAACGGAAGGTCGGTGCCAACCTCCATGACCTAGGTAAGTCCCGGAACACTATCATCTTCCTACTGAATTCTCGCCGACCTGGTTGCCCAGGAAGGACTAGGGGTTCAGTCACCCATATCAAAGCGCAAGCTGTTCTGACGCAGCTCACTATCTACCACAATCCCCGCGTTGCAGCGCCACTAGGCACCTCAACCAAACGCTGGGGCCGGATGCGGCCATCTCGTATGGCACACTACACCCGGGGGCCCCCAGCCCCGCAGTACAGAATTTACCCTCGGTGAGGCCTTTCGCGGTAAGGCTCATAACCAGACCACTTCGGTAGGGATGTGCACCCATCCCAGGCACCGCTGAGCCAGCTCAGGAAACCATGGTGTCGCTACCCACCAGTGGACCAACGGGTCGAAGCAAGCAAAGACCGTTGGCGAACCACCCCTGTGGTATCGTACGAAGTACATAGGGATCCTTTAGATTGAGGTGAGGTTTTTTCTAATTGATTTTGTGTCCCACTCGGCTATATTTTCGGTGTGTTGTAGAGAGAGAAGAAATTTTTTGCCGATGGAATCATTTAAATTTTAAAATCTGTTCTGCGGTTTGAAAAGAAAATAGAAATTTTCGAATATGTAGAACAAAGATGCATGCGAACGCACGGTCTTAGCTTATGTTGTCTATCTCGTCTAAATATTTAGGAAGCTCATAATTCATAGGTGAAAAATCGGGCATTCGGACAAAATAACCCCGGACAAAATAACCCTGATAAAATAACCCCGAACAAAATAACCCCATAGCCCATAGCAGGGTTTGGGGTAGCGACCCATTCATTACAAAAATCCGGATGACGAAAAATCCGATAAATAAAAATCCAGACGACCAAAAATCCGGATGACCAATAATCCTGATGACCAAATACCCAGAAAACCAAAAATCCGGATTATAACAAGCAAGGCGCCGCGCCGCAGGCCTGAAATTTATTGGAAAATAAAAAAGCGGAGTCGAGGGGCTGCAGCCCCCGCGACGGAGGGTCAAGGGGGTATCGTCCCCCTTGCGGTGTCTAAGGGGCGGAGCCCCTAGCGGGGTTTGGGGCAGAGCCCCATGCTTGTAAGGCCGCATGCAGGGCGTATTGTAGCCCGCCGCAGGCGCGGGGGTTTAGGGGGCAGAGCCCCCTACATTATAAAAACAACATATGCAAACCATGCTTTGCGCGAAATTCGTCCGTATTCGTTTTTAAAATTTCATTACTTCTTGAAACCGGACAAAATAACGCCTGGGGGGTTATTTCGTCCGGGCTTATTTTGTCCGGGGTTTTTTTGTCCGGTGGTTTTTTGACCTAGAGCCGAAAAATCGTTACCTACTACAAAAGAGTTTTTAGACCCGTACGAAGTACAAAGGTCCTATACGATTACTACAAGACATTTTATTGTAACATGGGGTAGATCGAAGGGGATGCCATTAATATCGTCTAGAGATGACAAATCAGCGAAAAAAAATGTCCGTTTGTCCGTTCCGCCATTTTTTGTGAACGGCTGAACCGATCACCCTAAACTTTTTTCCCTGAAATGTACATATGTCCCACGGTTCAAGTTCAAAGATGAGCAAAATCGGTCAAGTTGTTCCAAAGATATGGTCGAAAAAGTGGTTTTTCGAGTTTCAGTGAAACTTTTTCGCAAATATCTCAGCAAGTATAGCCCGGAAATTGTTCATTTTGATGTCAAATGAAAGCATTTGATGTCACAATACTGGGATTTTTTTTGTGGAAATAGGGTCAGTGGCCAGGGACCAATGCAATGGACGAGATTCTTGGCCATACACGAAAGCAGAGATATGGTTTTCGTCTATATTTACTCAACTATGCAATATGGAGATTGTTAAAACAGGCTCGTAACCAGTGTTTTCACCCTACTTCGGGAGGGTTTTCGGCAATACCTTGGGTAATTTCTGTGGGTCGTTGGAATTCCAATAGTTTTAAAAACTTTGCAACGATTTGGAATTTTGATTAGTTCGCATCTATTTGCAAAATCTTTTCGGTTTGCCACACCTATTCTGATCAGAGAAATGATAAGTTGGTACACCTGAGGCGAGGTAGAACGCTTATTTGAATGACAGCTGGGTTCCATGGGGAGAATTACGTACAAAATTGAGCTGGTTCTCTCCCATACAGTCAATCTGTCTTTCACATAAGCGTTCTACCTCGCCACAGGTGTACCACCTTACCATTTCTCTGATTGTGATACGTGCGGGTCTTTGGTTATGTTTTCATATAATTTTTCTGAAAATTTCGAAAAAATTTTCAGCTTGCTCAGCATGCAATTAATCGCGAAGAACTTCTGTCTTGTTGAGGATATTTTCAAAATGTCGAACATTAGGGACCACTGGCATTAGTAAACGAAGCATAACAATCGTAAGCTGGTATACAAACCTAATTTTTGCGCCTGAAAGCTGTCGTCTCGATCTACTTCTTTAACTATAGGTCTGAATTCAATCCTTGGATTGTACATGTTCTCTCGTAGGATTGCATTTCGGAAAGCTACCTCCGCTTCTTTATTATCATTGTGAAATATGGCACCTTGAAAGAAGTATGATTTTAAAGAAATATCATCAGCATTTAGAAAATTAGCTTAAGCTACACATTTTTATTTCCAAGCAAAATGTTGTCCTTCACTTTGACCAACTTTATAGCAAATGAAATACACGAAAGTGTACACTTTCAATCGAAACCGTTTCTGCTGAGTTATCGTGTACCATACGAGTAAAAAATTCAGAAAAATTTTTTTCGTCGACTTCGGAACCATATTTACAGCTAAGTTTTAACTTTTTACCCTTGCGCCGCGTCGTATTGTCTTGAGACCTAGTTCATTGGATTCCTTGTAAAATTTTTATTGAAATCGACTTCTTGATCATCAAAGTCGGTCCAGTGGTTCCGGAGATATGACCTTTTGAAAATCGCACATTGGTATAAAATGTTCCTTCCATAGAAGCCAAAGTAAAGTAATAGTTAGATAGTTCGTTCGTTAGTTCCAGGGCCATTTCTATGAAAAACCGTGAAAAACCACTTTTTTGGCTACGGCTCGAAAACGGTCCGATAACTTTTCTTGAAAATTTGCAGGGACCTTCGGCTGGGCATTCTACGCCATATGAGATTTTAAAAAAGGGGGACCCCCCAATGTCATATTTTTCCTGTTCTTTCAGATTTAACTCCCAAAAATTTGGCTTTACTGTATATGCATGTAATAATTTAACACTTGAAGCCAAATTTTTGAGTATGAAAGCGTAGAAAAACTATTACGTTGGTGTGTCCAGCATTTGTGACGCTTTTTCCAATGAAATGTAAAAGTTTTTCAAAAGTTTTTCAATTTTTTGCGTATGGAATCTTTAAGCGTCACCCCAATTGATATCAGTCGTTTGGCGGTGGTCTTTTCCACTAGTAGTTGGACTATAGACATCCCCGAGCTGGTTTTTGAAGGTGTGACGATTCGATATGTTGATTGTGTAAAGAATCTGGGACTGATAATGAATAACCGCATGGGTTGGGATCAGCACGCAAATCGCGTTTCTGCTAAAATTTTGGCTGGCCTCCGCAATATGTGGCCTAGCGCTCGTTTTATTCCACTTAAAACGAGAGAACTTCTCATTAAGTCGTTGCTGTTACCACACTTTACTTATTGCTGCCCAGGTTGGGGTGAGCTCTCTGCGGGAGCTAGAAAGATATATGAAAAGGCTTTTAACGATTGTGTTCGCTTTGCCTACAACACGCTCCTCGGAAACAGTATTTTCGCATTCATTGACTACCTCACTGCCTCCTTCTCTTTAAGGAGCCTGGGTATGTCTACGAGAACTTGAACTTCGGTTCGTCCCCCAGGACCCTAAACCTAATCTTACCACGCAACGACAGAGACATCGTAAACGATTCTTTCTATGTCAGGAGTGTGTCTAAGTACAATATGATTCCGAACATATTAAAGAGTAAGTATTCGCTAACGGGCTGCGTGTAAGGACTATTTGGGCTTGATCTGACACTAGGTTCCTAACGGCTTTACTCTTCTTTCGACATCTTCCTATTTATTCGACTACATTATTCATATTTCAGTGCTTGAATTTGATCGAGGTTGGCGTGAACATCTGGCAAGCATGGCCAATTGTGACTTATCCACCGGCTCGGCCCAGTCTCAGTTTAATTGTACTTGCTAAATGAACATTCCTTTTCTCTTATATTAAACAGTGCAATCCTTCTTATTTTAACGTTTTATTTGTAGCTTGATCGCGTCTAATATGTGAATCAAAAGGTCCAAGACCTTATACATATTTTGTCAATAAATCTACTATTACTACTTTTGGAAGAAGAAACATAGAGACTTGCGTCACATTCCCCTTTTTAAATGGTTTTTGTTGTGATTTCATTTGCTATAAAATTGGTCAAAGTGAAGTTGTTCTGGAGATATCATCAATAATCATCAATAAATTTTTCGAAAATGCAAATCATTGGCGCGCGGTAGCGATACGCCCGTGACGCAAGTCCCCATACGAACAAAAAATTCAGAAAATTTTTTTTCGTTGACTTCGGAACCATATATACAGCTAGGTTTTGACTTTTTTCCCTTGTGTCGTACCCCCCCTGAGACCTAGTTTCTACGGATTCTACGTAAAATTTTGATTGAAATCGACATTTTACTCATTCAAATCGGTCCAGTGGATTCGAAGATATGACCTTTAGAAAATCGTATTTTTCCATACTAAATATGCTACTTTATAGAAGCCAAAGTTAATGGGAACATCCTACGTTAGTTAGTTAGTTAGTTAGTTCCAGAGCCATTTGTATGAAAACCGACTTTTTTGGCTCGTGCACGAAAACGGCTCGATAACTTTTCTCGAAATTTTGCAGGGATCTTCGGGTTGGCATTCTACCCCATATGAGATTTTAAAAAAGGGGGGGGGGGGGTACCGGCCTCGTTTGGGCGCCAGGGCACTTAGAAGGCGCCATATAAAGCCCATATGTATGCGTTTGTGTGTGTGTAGTGTGTATGATAGCACATTTTGTATGAGGCAATGGTTGTGTGTTCGAGATAGAGGTTTGGCGGAAAATAGGCGGGGATTAAAAAAAATACTTTTGATATGTTGTAGAGGAAGTTGAGGGGATGATTTTTGCCCATAGAAGTAGTAGCCGCCGCGCTTCGAAAAAGAAAACCCTTTTTAAAAGTTAAACGTGACGCAAGTCTTCGTCGCTTCTTCCAAAACAACTGATATCACAACAAAAATCCTTTTTAAAAGGGAAACGTGACGCAAGTCCTCATCACTGTTATGATTTCAAATTAGTTCAATATTACAAATGTGAAATTTTGAAGAAGACTTTGAATGTTGCTTAAGAACAAAAAACTTGGAGATATAAAACGTAAAATGAAAAGTGAAATAATTCACTAATAGCAGCTAAAACTTAAGGCCAGGTTATGCCCGCAACAATGTATTTGACGACGTATACGAGTATAACCTGGCATTTAATTAATAATAATGGGACAATAGCATAAAACGCATCTAACAAAGAAATATATCAGAATAAGACGGGTAAGTAAACGAAATCGTTGTAAATTTTGTAATTTTTTTTTTGCACATCTCCAAATGATACACCAAGTCGTATGGCTTTGGAGATAAACATTGCATCATTTTCTAGAAAAATTACAATAATCATATCTGTCAGGCGTCTTCAGACTAAATTTAACACTAGAAAGAGACAGCAAAACAAATTTTGGGAATTCCTTTTAGCATCCAGCTGCTCTTTAACTTGATTGATAGAAGTTTCAAGCGAAAAACGTAAATCATTGTGACTTTCATTAACAAATGTGAGTGAATCACTGAATCATCGTAACTCTGTCATACCATTCAAGTGAGTTAGGCTTTGTTTCGAAGAGACTTGTTTTCATACAAATAAATTATGCTCGTCTTTAGACTGTTTTATATAAATGTAGGACGTTAACCGAACTAAAACGCACAACATTTTGCTTGTATTGTGAGTAAGTGGCACACAAGATGCGAGTTATTATTAGATAAACGTTCAGCTTCCACATTGAAATATCTTTGTGACATTTTTTTGATTCACTTTACAACGAACTTATTGTGAAAGGGCTTCGTTTTTATTCAATATATTTGCAAGAAGAAACCGAAAATCAATGAGCATATATTTACCAATCGGAAACAGTTTTTTAGCAGACGTAGTCACTATGAAAATCGTTAAGAACAACAATATCAACTTATTTACAGCCATACCGCGTAGACACTAAGTATAGATCATTATTTTTATGAGATACAAGTGTTTTCGGCATCACCGATTTTTTGAGACTGAAATTGATAAGTGTTCGAACATTAAAAAATCCTCTCTCTGAAAATCGTTCTTTTCTGCTTTTATTCTGAATTCTACCGTAGCATCACGTTTAGTTCCTAGTTCCTCTCAAAGCATGTTATTTTTGGAAAATTATATTTAAAAGTATTTTCAAACGGTACGCAGTACGTTTACAAAGCTGTGAGAGTGACATCGACGTATTTTCCAAAGTAAAGTTCTGAATACAGTTTATCAAACCCGTACTAACCATTCATTTGTGCGAATAGTATCCGCATGGCTCTCTGGGAAAATGTCACACGTATACATCAGATGCAAACCATTATGATAACAACAAATAAGAACCTTTTTCTTGCCGCAACAATATTAGGCTCGTAGATAAAGAACAATATGGCCAAAGATAATGTTGTCGCGGCTAACATATTAGAGAAACTCACGACGACGACGTTAATCGGTGTATAAAAGTTAAGAAATTAACATTCCAAGCAACTCTGTCAAAAGCATTGACATATACATATATACTGCGGCTAATGGCACCGGGTGCCAATAGTCTCTACATATATAGTGTGGCTAATAGCACCGAAGAATTTAGCGCTTAACGAAATGTCACAAAAACTATGTGGCTAACAAAACCAAAGAGCTTTTGCTTTTACAAAATTTCAGAAAACTTGGTGGTTAACGAAACCACGGAACTTTTCTTTTTACGAAATGTCACAAAAACTAGTTGGCCACCAAACTTAGGAAATTTGCGCTTTAACAAACTGTCACAGACTAGGCGGCTAACAAACCTAGGTAGCTTTTCCTTTTACGAAACGTAACAAAAACTAGGTGGCTGACAAACTAGTAAGATTTTCCTTTTACAAAATGTCATAAAAAACTTGGTGGCTAACAAAGCTAGGAAGATTTTCCTTTTACAAAATGTCATAAAAAACTTGGTGGCTAACAAAGCTAGGAAGATTTTCCTTTTACCAAATGTCGCTAACAAAACTAGGTAGATTTTCCTTTTACAAAATTTCACAAAAAACTTTGTGGCTAACAAAATTAAGAAGATTTTCGTTTTACGAAATGTCACAAAAAATGGCACTGGGTGCCAATAGTCACTTTTTTTATATTAAAGCCATTGGCCACAGTATAGTAAGGAGACTATTGACACCTGGTGCCTTTAGTAACTGTATGTGGAAAACACTATCGGCACTCAATATAAAAAAGTAGCAATTATAGGAAAAATGAAAATTTATTTCACATAATTCTTTTTGTTTTCAATAAGATTTTTCTGGAAATTTACTCTACTTCTACTAGACATGGATTTATAAAAAAAATCAGCATTCAATTTTGGAATAATAATTTGGAATAATAAAATATCTGCAACACTAACAAGTTCAAACTGATCAAATTAGTATGAGAGTAACGCCGTCAGTCGAAAAAAATTACAGATCTACAGATCTACAGATCGACAGATCTATTTTAAGTGTTTCTTCCTCATTCATGCGAGTCTCACAGTTTCTACATTTCTCGCGGTAACAATAGTCTCTTTATTATACTGTGGCTAATGGCACCCCGGAAATTTAGGAAATTTGCTAGGAGGCTACCAAACCTAGGAAATTTGCGCTTTAACGAAATGCCACAGACTAGATGACTAACAGACCTGGGAAGTTCGTCCTTTTACAAAATGTCACTAGACTAGACCTAGGTGGCTAACAAACCAAGGAAATTTGCGCTTTAACGAAATGCCACAGACTAAATGACTAACAGACCTGGGAAGTTCGTCCTTTTACAAAATGTCACTAGACTAGACCTAGGTGGCTAACAAACCAAGGAAATTTGCGCTTTAACGAAATGCCACACACTAGGTGGCTAACAAGCCTAGGAAGTTCGTCCTTTTACAAAATGTCACAAGGCCTAGGTGGCTAACAAACTTAGGAAATTTGCGCTTTAACGAAATGCCACACACTAGGTGGCTAACAAGCCTAGGAAGTTCGTTCTTTTACAAAATGTCACAAGACCTAGGTGGCTAACAAAGCTAACAAATTTTCGCTTTAACGAAATGCCACACACTATAGGTGGCTAACAAGCCTAGGAAGTTCGTTCTTTTACAAAATGTAACAAAACCTGGGTGGCTAACAGACCTAGCAAATTTGCGCTTTAACGAAATGCCACACACTAGGTGGCTAACAAGCCTGGGAAGTTCGTCCTTTTCTAAAATGTAGAGCTGTTTCATCTTTTCCTTTTCGATATTCTTGATATCATTCCACTTGCATAGTTGCATTAGCTGATCCATACTGATCACATTGAGGTAACGAAAAGTTGTTGCTGTCAATCTATTTTTGTACGTGCAAGACCCAAAGAAAGCATCAACGTCTCAAAACGTTTAACATCGTCGCGATTTAATAATATTTTGGTAGCGGCTACGCGTTGCTTTTGAAATCGGAACATCGCTTTGATACAGCGCAGAAACTTGATTAATACGCTCAGAACTACGTAGAAAACTTTCTGTAACACTGATGCTTCGCATGAGAGTGATTGAGACAGTGTTGCAGTGAGTAAAAAGAAATTAGTGTATCTATGATGAACAACAATTGTTGTTAGCATATTTATCATAATATTAATTAATTATTTTTCCCTTATTTTACGTACTTACGATTCCTTTATTTCACGCGGTGCCAATAGTCTCTTTCTATAATTAATGAAATCCGTAGATCTAATGCTTGCGAACCGACGCGACAGAGTCAAAAAGTTCGGAAATTAACTTCTAAGCGCTGATTAAATTTTAACGTCGTGAGTTTCTCTATTATGTTTTTAATTACGTTGTTACATTATTGACAAATAATGGCATCTTAAAAAACTATTTCTCTTATGAAACTAGTGAGCGTTTGTGAGTTTTACTAAAATGAAATTCAACCCTCTTGAGACCATTCACTTACATCACATTCGCGCTTGAAATATGAATCACATATTTCCAAGCTTCATTGTTCACCTCGCAATGGGTGCCTCGCTAAATTTCTGCGAATGCTGCGAAATTCTTTGTTTCCAATGGAAACCCATTCCTTAAAAAACTATTCTGACCCAATCAAAGGTCTTCGATGATGTCTGGTTATCACTAAAAGTTGAGAGGAGAGGGCGAAATCCAAAGTAGAGATGCGTTATACAAGTGCGCTTTTTTGCAAGCCCTAAACTCAGTCAAACTAGCGATAATAAAGTAGTTGTTGACTGGTGCGTACCTCTACGTAAAGTGTAAATCGTTTTCTGATTCAGATCCAACAGACTTAATAGGGCAGGGAGCAAGGTTGTGCTCGCTAGTCATTTTTTTTAGCGACGCTGTCGCTAACGCTAGTTTCAAAAACGCTAACTGATTCGCTAGTCTAAAAAAAACCAGCGCGCTAGTAGCGGCCGCTACTAGCGGTCGCTAATTTTTCGCTAATAATCCAAAATCTGGAATAGAAAAAACACCAAAAATTTTTGAAAAACTGGCATTCTGTCGAAAATAGACTGATGACTTGTGATGAACAGCTCCATATTTTAGCGAATCCATTAGCGATTAGCGAAAAATATTCGCTAATCGGATTTTAGCGAGCGCTAATCGCTACTAGCGAGCAGTCTTGAATTTTAGTGGCGCTATTAGCGGCGCTAGCAGCGACGCTAGTGTTTAGCGACGCTAACCCAACCATGGCAGGGAGGAACAAACCAGACTTTGACAAACAAAATCAATACTGAGGATAGAGTAAATTGGGCAGTACAATCGTTCGAGCCATTTAAATCCCCTGGCATGGATAAGATCCTCCCCGCTATGTTATAAAAGGTACTACCACAAATTAATACTATACTTGTGACTCTCTTCAAGGCAAGGAGTTAAAGTTGTCTTTATAACCAAACCAGGGAAAACAAATTACTCCCTAGCAGAAAACTATCGACCTATTAGTCTTACCTCATTCATACTAAAAACCCTAGGAAAGTTAATAGACAGATACATTCGAGATGATCCACTTAAACGGAACAAAATACACTGCAAACAACATGCGTACCAATCTGGCAAATCAACCGAAAATGCATTACATAGTATATCGCAGGCTATTGAGCTATCCCTAGCAAATCAAGAATACGCTCTAGGATGCTTCATTGACATCACGCGAGCGTTTAATTACATCACTTGTAGAGCCATATCGCGAGCATGCCAAATACATGAAGTTGACCCAGGCATAATCGGGTGGATTCAAGCCATGCTCTCTAGCAGGATAGTCACGGTACATTTCGGTGATCAGAAAATCTCAATAACAACTACTAAAGGCTGTCCACAAGGAGGGGTACTCCCCCCTTTACTATGGTGTACTATGGTAGTAAATGAACTAATCAAGAAACTAAATGACAATAGGTATCAAACTGAAGGGTTCTCAGATGACCTGGCCACGCTACTAAGAGGTAAAAGCGTAAATGTTCTATGCAGCCTATTACAAACGGTTCTTAACATAGTGTCAAAATGGTGCGATGACAATGAGCTCAAGATAAACCCTAAAAAGACAACAATGATTCTATTCACTAGGAAAAACAAAATTGAAGGCTTATTCATCCCAGTAATTAAAGGAATTCCAATAAAGCATGCGAACTTTGTAAAATATTTGGGTTTAATCTTTGACAGCAGAATGTTATGGAAAATGAATCTAGGCGCTCGCATAGAAAAAGCCACAATCGCTCTTTGGCAATGTCGTAAAGCCTACGGAACAAACTGGGGACTTTCACCAAAAGTTATGTTTTGGATCTACACCACCGTTATTAGACTAATCCTGCTCTACGGATCATTTCTATGGAACCACATATGCAAGCTTAAATATGTTCAAGACAAACTGAACAAACTGCAAAGACTGGCCTGCAGAGCCATCACAGGCATGTGGAAATCGACTCCCACCGACGCTGTACAAGCTATGCTAGACTTAGTGCCGCTAGATATTTTAATACAAGCTGAAGCAGGAAAAGTGTTAGATAGGATTGCGCGACAACAAGATAATCAGCACAGGCTTACAGATCACACTATCATATGGAGAGAAATGTCAAAATCCATACCAACTTTAGGAATGCCAACCGATAGAATCACACCTACTTTAAGATTCGACAGACAGTTCAACACATACATTCCGAGCAGGGAAGAGTGGACGAATGGCATCCTACCACCTGAACACGGTATAGTCTTTTTCACTGATGGATCAGTAATAAACAAATCAGCTGGAGCCGGACTATACTGCGCACAAATGAATGTGGAGATATCTATTCCACTGGGACAATATAGCTCGATATTTCTAGCCGAACTGTATGCCATCAAATCATCATGTCACCTCACAACAGAACAACAAATATCGAACGAGATAATATTCATATGCTCAGATAGCGAATCGGCTTTAAAAGCTCTATCAGCGACAAAAATGCTGGGAAACACTAAACGAGCTTGCCACAAGAAACAGGGTTGACCTATTGTGGGTACCATCACACTCTAACATTGAAGGTAATGAAAGGGCAGATGAGCTTGCGAGGAAAGCGAGGAACTCTATCGGAGCAGAACCAACAGTAGGCATCCCTACTTCATACATCAAGAAGGCGATAACAGAACTTCGGGATGGGAAATTCAACAAACATTGGGACACCCTATCAAACTGTCGGCAAGCCAAAAATTGCATTAGAATAAGTGGAAAAAACTCCAAGTATCTCATAAACATAAGTAGAACAAGTTTGAAAACTTTTACTGGGGTGGTTTCCGGACACTTCGGCTTTAACAAACATCTGACCACAATAGGCAAACGAACGGATCCAAGCTGTGACCTGTGTGGGGAACACGCAGATACAGCTGAACATTTCTGTGTAACTGTCATGCTTTCATCAATAACAGACGTAAGCATTTGGGCAATTACATCATCAGGCCCAAGGTGAAGGATTGTATTTGTCAGAATTATCTTAATAGGTTGAGCCATAATATTGTGCTTATTGAGCGTATCCCAATTCCATGAGGTAAAGCAAAGCACCATAGTACATGACTTTCTCGATAATCATATGTAACTCGTTACAAATCAAACAGGCTGTGGAAAATAATTTATAATTTGAAGCTATACGTAAAACTGAAAATACACAATGAAATGTTTTGTTTCAACAGTAATCTTCGCAGTGCGGCAAGATTTGTATCTAAATGCAAAAGGAGTCGATCCATTCAATCAATTCTGTATAAAATGATGCCACAATACACACACGTAAGATTGTATTTAAGAATAAAATTTTAAAATGATTTTGATGTTAAGGCAATTTGTTGAGTTAAGATAAATATTTTGAGAAACATTTGCCTTTGCCCATTGGGGACAACATAATTTTATTGAATTAGGATTTTGTGTGGTTTTGTGTAGGCGGGGATGACCGGAAATGTTAGATGCATTTAAATAATTTCACTCTTTCTGATAAATCCATTTCGTTGGATGTTTTTCGTAACAACAATATTATGTGCTGTGTACGATGCACGATTCGAGACTAATGGATTTTAGGTTGCGTGCGGCAAGAGTGTCATTTGTTTTTATTTCACAAAAAAAAACTGTGCCACAGGGCATGCTTTTTAAAGACTTGATGTAAGATTCTCCAACCTATGATTTAGTTCGTCGGCTTCAAATTTACTGTCGTAATAAAGATCAACACGGCAAACCTTTACTATTTAAGAATCACCTTTGTTAAAATTTGGCATACTATTACGCTTACACATGGCTCTCTCATTAATTTAAAACTTAGGAGTTTCTGTTTTAAAATTAGTTAATTTTTAATGCTTCAATTGATCAATAAATAAAATGTAGATGCTTTTCTTAGGGGACGTTCATAAATTACGTAACGCTAAAATTGACATTTTTTAGACCCCCACCCTTCCCTATGTAACGCTAGCGTAACGCAACCTGTTACCGTGGTCTTACAATTTATTTAAATCGGAGGTTGAGTTAGACTAATGACAATGATAACTGAAGTAGTAAAAAAGACGAAATTAGAATTCATTGGTCATTTAACGTTTGATAAATTCACGAGCAACTATGTCCTTGGGCCACAGTTTACTATTGACTACAGAGCTGAAAATCTCAGAGTTAACAGTGATACGAAACGATATAAATGTAAGGCTATTCATATCTACATCGGGTGAGACCAATATCTTGCATGACACGTCTTCAGCCGACGATATTACCTTCTTCCGTAATAGATAATTGACAACATCCGTCTCGGTAATAGACGGACGAAAATTGGAAACGTAAGCGACTTTATATGTCTCGGACGGCGTGGCGCTGCAATACTTCGTGAGTGAATTGAATCATTTTGCGGTTGAGCTGTAGGGCTTTCGACCTCAGTGGATACCTCTGCAGTAACAGACCATTTGGTTGGTACATAGGATGAGGAACTAGAGCCGGCAGGAGGAGTTCCGAGTTTCGATGGCTCCTTGAGAGTTAGTACAGAGTCTGCGGTATTATACTGCGTCGTCGGTAGAGCGACATTAGATTGAATGACCACAGGCGCGGTCAGTGGATTTGATGTACACACATTGGGAGACTTGACTAAATTATTTTCAGGTTGTATTTCGTTTGCCGACGGAGAACTACTCATTGAATCGTTAGTTTTTGTAACGGCACGTTCAACGTTAGCTGATTGTCTTGCCAAAAATACGGATCGTTCGATTCAGCATTTGGAATTGGGTTTCGATAACGATTGCGTTTAGTTTTGGCAGGAATGAGCGTACGATGGACGTAAGACGGTGACGAGCTTGGAATAACAGCGGTGGAATTAAGGTTATTGAGGAATTGAGGAAACGAAACGTTGAATGAGCGTGTTTGAATGATGCAACTGTCACAGAACCATTGAAGATTCGGCATTTCACGATAGTAAAATAGCGCACTTACAGCTAAGAGAAAATGTAAAACTACACTTTGACGTTTTCGTTCGTTTCGTGTGGAACCCATATTTTCAATGTAAAAAATCATACAAAAAAATACTCCACACGAAACCCACAAAATACAGGAGAGTGTAGTGGTTTATATTCTCTCAGCTGTATTCATTTTCTTGATTGTTGGAAAAACAAAACTGACGGAATACCACAAAAGACGAAAAAATAAGCAAACAAATTTGGCGGGAATAATTGTTAGCTGATTGAGTGAATAATCGAATCAATTGAATAACGTTGCACAGGCGTAAGCAAAGCAATAATGTTCTATTAGATCATCAGATCATCAGATCAATCTGGATTTAGGCCCAAGCATAGCACTGTCACGGCCCTGTTGAAGATTACAACTGATGTTAAGGAAGCTATGAATAAAAAGCTTATTACGGTGCTATTGCTGCTTGACTTTTCCAAAGCGTTCGATGGAGTGGATCATGAACTACTTTGTGATAAGCTGGTGTATGACTTCGGGTTTGAACCATCGGCGGTTGCTCTCATCAAAAATTATCTATCTGGGAGGTCTCAGGCGGTATGCATAGATGGACTGATGTCTGGTTTTATTCCGCTTAAGAAAGGTGTTCCGCAGGGATCCATTCTGGGACCCCTGCTTTTCTCACTCTTCATTAATGACCTTCCTAATTCAGTTAAATATATGTTCACGCACCTCTATGCCGACGATGTTCAGTTGTACAAGACCCTTTCCAACACTGACATACGCGGTTCTATGGAAAGGATGAAGGATGACTTTATTGCTGTGAGTGAGTGGGCAAAACTGAATCGCTTGTCGCTTAATGAAGAAAAATGTCAGGTGAAGGTGATCGGATCTAACTCAAATGTCAAGCTAGTGCCTTTGATTGGGGTTGATGGGGTGATGTCTCATAAGTATGAGATTCTGGGAGATGGGGGATCGTATGTGGAGTTGGCAGAATTGAATATTGATGGGAAGATTATTAGCTTTGCTCAGAAGGTTAAGGATCTGGGGGTTATGTTGAATTTTCGGATGAACTGGGTAGATCATGCTGAAAATGTGTACAGTAAGATACATGCTAGTCTTCGAAGTCTGTGGCCGTTAGCATCTTCGACTCCCTTTAGAACTCGAATGTTGTTGGCAAAGGCTCTTCTAATGCCTCATTTTAATTACTGTTCTGAGGTGTTCTCTTATGGCCTGGATGCATCTTCAACGAACCTTCTTGATGGAGCTTTCCGTTCTGTCATTCGGTATGTTTACGGTAGAGGGAAATATGATAGTATTTCGGACGTTGTGGACAGGTTTCTTGGGTGTAAGTTGATGGATCATTTCAGATTTAGAGCGATGTCTTTCTTATACAAACTGATTGTTAGTGGTTCCCCTGCCTATCTGCGTGAAAAGTTGGTGGCAGGTTACTCGGTGCGTACGAAGCAATTCATTCCCCCTAGTGCTTCCAATAATAAATACCTTTTTGCGCGGGGAATTGTTGATTGGAATGCGTTGTCTACTACTGTGAGAAGTTCAGCGACATATGACATGTTCAGGAAAAGATATCCTTTTGGGTGAGATTTGAGTTTGGTTTGTAATTTACTTCATTATTGAGGTTTTTGGCCTATATGGTCGTGTGTTCTATTTTGTTCTATTTTTCTTTTTGTCTTTTTGTATGTGAGAGTAAAATATTACATTTTTTTCTTTTTCTTTTTCGTCTATTTGTAGTTTGTAGTTTTCAATTTTTTTTTGTTAGTTTAGTTTAGTTAGTAGTTTTTAAGTTTGATTTGTACTGTGTTTTGTTTTACGAGATTATGTCCAACGACGTTGTATAAGGGTAACCTTGACATAATTTAATAATAAATGAATGAATGAATGAATCAATCAATCATCAGAAGCAATAATTGAATAAAAACTGCACTAATAACAATTCATCAAGAAAAAACTCGTCGATTTTGCATTTATCAAAATAATAAAATCGAACGAGAAATAAACGAAAAAAACAAGTAAAGCGCGTAAGTAAAACACGTCCGCAGTGTTCAAAAAGAAATATGTTGCGTTACGTAACGTTATTGTCGTGCCCCTCCCCCCCCCCTGTCACAAACTGTCACACTAGACACGACCCCCCCCCCCCCCTAGAGCGTTACGTAATTTATGAACGGCCCCTTAGACAGTTTTGCTTCAATCTGTAAAATTGATACTTCAAAATTATATGGTATAAAACTTCAAGATCTAGAGGTACCTTGAAAAAAGACATTACGTACAATTCGATCTAGAGCCCATCAGTCAGTGGTACGCTATATTGAACTCTCAACTTTAAACCTTCTTCTCTCCGGCCTTGAATTGAGCGGTGAGGAAACAATGCACGTGATAAATTTTGATTTTCAATGACTCTCTAGACAAAAAAATTGGAATAATTTGTATAAAAATTTGCTATGTTGTCAAATTGAGGCAATTTTTTTCCATGGAAGTATGAGTCAGAGGCCTCTCCCAAGTGCTCGAGGTCGGTTTTAAGATCGGCCTTACAATTGCCGTCTCTATAATAGTTATGTTTCAGCTGGTTCACTCATACACAGAAACATATAGACAAATTGTAATTCTAAGTCAACAAATTTCTCGAAAGTGAAAACAAACACAAAGTTGAATAGCGTGCATACCCTCTATAGTTCATTGATGCCATTTTTTTTTTGAATTACAACTACGAATTACGAATTAAGTTAAAAGTTTCTTTATGTATCTTTCGTCCAAAATGTTCCATTTTTCGCACTGAAAACTAGACTTAATTTGACGTTTTTTGGTCAAAATTCGAAGTCGACTAATAAAACCATATTAGTCCAGTTCGAAACGTTCGAACTGTACTAATATGATTTTATTAGTCGAGTTTCATTCATAAGTTGACGTTTTTCAATGGTTGCTTCATGGAATGTTCAAGTTCATTTCGATAAAATTGAAGAGTTTAATTTTCGTGTTTTGTGCTCAAAATGGCTTTTTGTGCGAAAGATACATAAAATTATATATCCAACATGTACTACATGTTGGTCATATGTGCTCTATTGGTGAAAAGTCCACGGGCCGCCGCTCTGGGACTTTTCACCAATCTCGCACAATATGACCGACACGTAGTACGTGGTGAATAAATAACTATTGTATAAGTGCAGAGCTTAGAGCAGGCAGAATTGAATGGGCAATTTTCAAATTTTATAAATGTAGCCGCCGATCAGCCGACCAAACCGATAGACTTGCCCTGGTTGACCAAATTATATTTGGAAGACATCGGTTTAATTGGCAGCCAATAGAAATTAACAAAGAGAAAATATTCAAAAAAAAATTTGTTTGTACTAATTTGTTACTTACGAATAAAAGTGTCAAAATAAAAAACCATTTTATCAATATTTATATTCATTTAATGTAGCTGTTTTAAGTTCAAAAGGATTCATTTACATATTTGAACACCCTTTTTGTCGCACCATACCGATTTACATCAACAAACTGTCTATAAAATTTATATAAAACTAAGCCCATTATGAATTATTTGCATTTTCACATCAACATTCGAATTCTTCACCACCCGAAACACCCCCAGCAATCGTTTTATGAATTTAAAATAAATTTTCGTGTGCCATTTCGCATTTAGTCTTCTAATAATTATTCAAAAATGATACACACTTATCCAGTAGGAAATTTTAACACTAAAATATCGTACAAAACATATATAAGTGAAAGTTAAACTTCTTATCTCATCCGAACCATCTATTTATTCTACTAGAAAGTATTATCGCTGTGTGTAGCGTGTTAAAACAAATTGCTATTTAAATAATTTAAAAGCTTCACACTTAAGCTAACACAATTTTAAAAGCTTTTATATTGCTTGTAAACACCCTACTCGGAAATTAGCATTTCACTCCACCCCCATGCATATAATATACATTTTTATTATGCATACATATCTAATGTAACGTCGTATACACTTCTACTATACGAAGGAAGATGATATGCGTTCCTGTTATCGCAAACACTTCATTTTTAAGAGAGATTTTCACCCTCACTTTGTTTGAATTAATTGACTTTGAATGAAAATGGATTGGGAGAAACGACATCTTTTTTTTTCTTCCAAAGACATGTCTTGGATTGAGATCTCATTCGATTGTACGATACACTTTTACTGAATGATAAAAGGGCTTGAAGGTAGCTTGGGATACAGTCTAATTCAGATCTCTTTTCTCTTATGCATTTTTCTGTTTCAAATTATCAATTAGTTCTACTTTCAATCGGAATATAATGAAAATTTGTCATCGACTAGATTTGGGAAAGTATGTCACTTCACGTAACGCAAATTTGTATCGCAATATTTAAAATTCACGCAAATTTCTAAGGTTAGCCGGGGTTTGTCCCCAAACGGAGACTTAGCCTAACAACGGAACCTATTCAGCCTTCAACGAGAAAAACCAAAGTCTGCGTGATGTATGTCTTCTGACAATGGCCCTGCTGTATAATTTTATCAATGGGGGATCGAGGTGGCTTTCATATTAGAAATTCGTTCAAAAGCTTAGCTTCGTATATGCGTTGTCTGGAAATAAAGAGGAGGGAGCGAAACAATTTTTTACCACTTCCTTATATTTGTTGAATATCCAGTGCATGTGATTTTCATGAAGTTTGGTGGAATTTCGTCCGCTAAAGTAACTTTTTTTGTGGAAATCGAATCCAGATCGAGGTGTGTGAACCAAACCGGTAATTGGTACTTTGAAGTGCTGAACAAGTAGCATGAAACTCCCGTTTCGAGTTGTGTTGACGACCTCAGACATTGAGAATCAGTTGTTCGATGGTCGGGCCCATAAGATTTAAAGTCCAAAAAACTAAATCACTACCGAGTTCGAGTTTTTGCAAACGAAACATAGCGCACAAGGTCACTGTTCTTTGGCTTACCACCGAGGCCGTTTCAACAACGTCAACAAGTGTAAGGCAGACCGGTAAAAACCCGCCACCTGCGTAGTAGTAGAAGGGAGCAGGATTCTGTATTTTATTTTTGGCGGCGATTCGTTTTTTTTTTCTTTTTGAGCATTTTTTCTTTTTTCACGAACAAAAATAGAAAAAAGCAATCCAGGTCATAGCTGTTTTCGTATAAAAATTGTTTTAAAAAAAATTAAATTTTGTCATTAAAGTCGCACAAGTCGAGCCATTGTCCAGAATCCTGGCTGCAAGGAAATTGACACAAAGGATTGAGGAATGTTTGGCCGAGCCACTTTTGGACCAAAAATGGAAAAACCTCCTCACCTTTTCCTACGCTACGTTACGAGTACCGGATAAAATCAAAAACAAATCTTTGGCTTCAATGGTAAAAAGTAACATAGAGAAGGCGGAACTAATTTTTCCTAAACCGAAATCTAAGAAAAATCCGATATCAATTTCAAAGAGAGTGGAATACAAAATAGCGGAGGGGAACGTGAAAGGAGCTGTCAAATTGTTGTCATCGCAGGACACATTAGGGGACGTCCATAAATTACGTACGCATGAGGGGAGGGGGGTTTCCTAAAGGCGTACGCTTCATACATTTTGAGTTTTTCATACATTTTTGCGTACGAGGGGGGAGGGGGGGGGTCTAAAAATCACATTTTTTTGCGTACGTAATTTATGGACGTCCCCTTAGCGCCGCAAAAATTAGAGACATTTCAAAGTCTAAAGGGAAAGCATCCGCCACCGTTAAGAGAACTACACTTTCCAGAACCTCCGGATAAAGACGCTCAGCCGCTACAAGTCACCGAAAAGGAAGTGTACATGTCGCTGAAAAGCTTTCCAAATGGTTCCGCCGCAGGAATAGATGGAATTTTACCACAACATCTCAAAGATTTGACGCTACCGTCAACTGGAGAAGCAGGACTGAAACTCATTAAGGCAATCACCGATTTGACGAATTTTATGCTACGGGGAAAAATGAACTCTAGATTAACCGAAATAATGTACGGAGCTTCGCTATGTGCATTGAACAAAGAACTCGATGGGATCCGTCCAATAGCAGTTGGCAATATATTTCGCCGTCTGGCTGCGAGATTGGCATGTGCATCAGTCCGCGCTGACATGTCGTCAAAGTTTGCTCCAAGACAGGTGGGTTTCGGAATCCGTCGAGGCTGTGAGGCAGCGGCGCATGCTACTAGAACTTTCATAAAAAAGAACAGCAACAGGAGAGTAGTGGTCCTCAAGATCGATTTTCAGAATGCTTTTAATGAAGTGGATCGAGACAAGTTTTTGTTGGAAATGAAAGTGAACTGCCCATCAATATATCCGTTCCTGTGGCAGTGTTATTCAATCTCAACGGTGCTGTTCTACGGTGACTTCATAATTCTATCGCAAAATGGAGCTCAACAAGGTGACCCATGCGGACCGCTGCTGTTTAGTTCAGCGATTCAATCGGTAGTAGTTGCATTGGTGTCGGATTTCGTCGTATTTTATCTGGATGACGGAACAATCGCAGGTGAGTGTCCTACATGACTTCAAAACGATTATCGATGAGTGTTGCAAGATAGGTCTACAAATAAATTCATCCAAGTGCGAGTTATATTTTTGCTCCGAAGTGGATGATGAAACAGTGAGGAGCTTTGACAACCTATCACCAGGTATCTTCATTGTCAACGAATTGACGTTGTTGGGTACACCAATAACAGACAATGCATCGAAAAAAGTCTTCAAAAAGAAATTGAACGAACTTAAACTTCTTTTTCAAAGATTGGATGAGTTAGACAATTACCACATCGCATTCTACATTTTGAAAAACTGTTATTCACTGCCGAAATTGATATTTCTACTAAGAACAACGCCAATGTGGAAAAGTCAAGAAACAATGGACGAATTCGACACTAACATCAAAATGACCTTGGAATCTCTAACGAATAGTAAATTCAACAACGAAACATGGACCCAGGCATCGTTGCCGGTGAGTTGTGGAGGTTTGGGAATCCGCAGAGTACGAGACACAGCACTGCCAGCATTTTTGTCATCAGTGATTTCAGTATCTTCTTTGGTAAGCTTCATGCCAAATTCACCCGCTTTACAAATAGAAGAAATTGCTGATTATCAGGATGGTTTAAATGAATGGAATCGGCTGTACCCTGAAATAGATTTACCCGAAATTCCATCAATCCAACGTCAATGGAGTTCCATCGTGGTTGCGAAATCATTGCGGGAGCTACAATTCAAGGGAGACGAAGAAAAAGCGCGTATTTTAGCAATTCAAAGTCCAGAATCAGGTGCCTGGTTACACGCGTTGCCGTCGAAATGGATAGGGACGCTTCTGGAAAACAACGCTTTTCGTGTGATAGTTAGACTGCGGTTAGGACTGGACATTTGTACGTCTCACATTTGCAAGTGCGGAGGACAGAAAAGGATGTCATGGTCTTAAATGTCGTAAAAGTGCGGGGAGACATGCGAGGCACGCGGAGCTCAACAGCATCATTAAGAGAGCGTTAGGGTCAGCCGACGTACCAGCAAAACTGGAACCAGTTGGTTTGTCTCGGTCAGACGGTAAGCGGGTAGATGGCATGACCCTCATCCCGTGGTCAAGAGGCAGCACATTGATATGGGATGCGACGTGCGCGGACACCTTTGCACCAAGCTATTTGAAATTCAGCACCGCGCAACCGGGCGGAGCCGCCGAAGATAAAGCAAAACGGAAGACTACGAAATATGCTTCACTCATAAACAACAATTACTTTTTTGTTCCGTTTGCGGTGGAAACAATGGGCCCGTGGTGCAAAGAACCTACAAGCTTTTTCAAAGCACTCAGCAGAATGATTGCCATCAAAACGTACGAACCAAGGACAAGGGTCTTCTTGCAACAAAGAATTAGCATGGCCATTCAACGTGGCAACGCAGCGGCGCTAATGGGGACTTTCAGAACTGAGGACAGAATGGAAGAAATATTTTATTTATTATGAGGATGAGAATTGTTTGAAAATTTTGACAAATTTGCACGAATGCCGAAATCTCACTATCATGTTTCTAATTTTCTGCTCGAAAATCAGTGTGACAAAGGCAGTGACAGATGCGATTAATGAACCTCATTAAATCGCGATTTGTTTATTTAAACACTATTAGATCGCACAACGCGCCAGCAATTGATTTCAATTTATTTACATTCAGCAAGAATACGTTAACTACCGAAACAATTCATCAGTTGTTAGAGAGTTGAGGCAATAAAATCTAAAATTAACTTCAACTCGTTGAAAGGAAAATGCATTCAAACGACAGACAGAGAGACTTTCCACTCGAATAAAAAATAACTTGAGAGTGATTTTTCACAGTAGAGAGAAACCGTTTCATTTTCCAATTGTGTGTAGTCTTAAAATATCAGTCAAGTGATGTTGCAAATACAGTTTTCAATATTTAAGTATTTTATGTGATCATTGTGTTCTCACTTCGAAAAAGATGATTTTGATAAATTTCATTTTATTTTTCCAAATATTTTCATTCACTCACGGTGGAAAACAGATTCAAAAGATTCGCATAGGTAATATTTTGTCAATTATTCCGTTGGCGACTGATATCGAAAAAATGATGACATTTTCATTGAATGAATCACGCATACGACGAAATTAATCGCTTTTTCTTTAGGCGCAATATTCCACGAAAATGACAGCGAAGAGGAGATTACATTTCGTAATGCACTCCATCGAGAAAATAAGGATAATACAAAACTTGAATTCATTCCAGAGGTGTATAAAATCAATCCAAAGGACAGTTTTCAAGCGGAAAAATTCGGTTTGTTTTACTTACATTTTCACCTAAGGAAGAAGCAGTCCTTACTTCTGCGCATTTTCTCTTCGAACAGCATGTGAATTAGCATTAAAGGGTGTTGCTGCGATATTTGGACCGAGTTCCACACAAACATCAAGTAAGTTGAACAATGCAATAAGTGTATAAGTCTCTGTCATGTGAAGCTGAAAAAATCATAGAAATCGTTGGTTCGGTGTGCAATGAGTTGGAAATACCGCACATCATAAGTCATTGGGCATCAGGGGAAAAAGATGAAAATGCCAAACAACATTTACTCACACGAAACTTTTTTCCGAGTAACAATTTTTATTCACAAGCGTTGGCACAAATTATTGAAGACTATGAATGGAAGGGATTTACTTTAATTTATGACAACGATGATTGTGAGTCCTTAGAAAATGGAAAAGAGAGTAGGATATTGACACAAATTTCTTAAATGAAAGGTTTCGAAAGACTTCAAGACGTATTGGAGAAACATGAGCCAGGAGATAAGCCAATAAACATTCGCCAGTTGCCTGATAACGATAACTATTATGAATTGTTAAAGTTACTGGAAAATACACATGAAAATCACATTGTAATCGATTGCAGTCCGGACAAAATTATGAATATATTTAAACAAGCTGCCACCCTCAAAATGATGGAGGAATATCAGGTTTGGTAGAGCAAAATTTTAGTTTTAGTCCCCAAGGCTAGCTCGTGTCTATTTAGATATATTTATTGAGTACCTTAGAACATAGAATGTCGATCAATCAATAAAGGACTAAAGCGCTTATTCGTGCCAAAACACATACATCAGCATACAAAAACCTCTTAAAAGGTAAAGTATGACGCAGTCGGTAAGTCAAACAAACCTCAAACGATATCATTAATTTTGGAAGCGGACTTACGGACTGCGTCACACTATACCTTTTAGAAAGATTTTTGTATGCGATATCAGCCGTTTTGTAAGTTTACAGTTGTTTGATAGTTTACAGTAACTAAATTTCACGTAAAAACTTTTCTGTTTTTTGAAAAAATATTTCTCCGAAAAAAATTTACTGCGAAACAAATTTTGTCAGAAAGAAATTTTTCTCCGAAAAAAATATTCTCACAAAAAATTATATCTACACTCACGGAAATATATTTTTGCATTAATAACTTTGTACTTCTGCGCAGCTTTTTAACACTGCAAAAACCTGCGCCGAAGTACAAAATTCTATTTGATGCAAAAATATATTTCCGTAAGTGTATTCCGAAAAAATTTTTCTCAGAAAATAGTACTTTATTGGTGGGCGAGAAAAATCAAGGATTTCCTCTAATGTAAATATTGCACATAACGAGTGAGCCTAGCGAACAAGTGAGAGTACAATATTTACATAAGAAGATATCCGAGATTTCTCTTCATTAGGCGAGAGAATATCGTACGTTATTCATTCGAGCGCATGAATGTGATAGCTGCGAGAATTTATCACTGCTTCGAACCGTCAGGGTCCTGGGCTCGAGTCACGGCGGCTGCAGGTCTTTTTTTCAATTTTTTTTTAATTCTATTTATTTATGTTTTTGTCGTCACGTGAAATTACTATTTCCATATAGACATCTGAATTTTACTCTGTGAGAAAACATTTATGACATAAATAAAAACTGATTCAAATACAAAACGAACCAAAACGTAAAGACAACCACTCAAAATACATAAGCTTATGTTGTATATCGAGAAAAACAACGCTAGTGTTTGTGAGAGACACATTTGTACCATGTTACTATATGTTTCTATTTGTCAACAAACAGAATCAACAAAATTTGTACATACCAAATGAGAGAATTTGTGCAGTTGTTAGCGTCGATTCTTGCGGATCGGTGGGTCGCGAGTTCAAATCACGGCGGTGCCACTGTTTTTTTTCAGTGAATTGGCAAAGAGAAAACGAATTTTCCCTAGTGATTTAATGTATGGTTTTTCCTTTATATGCACGAGTGAATAACGTACGATATTCTCTCGCCGATGAAATAAAAAAAAAATCCCAGGAAAAATATTTCTTCGAAAAATTTTTTCTCAGTTCTCCAAAAAAAAAATTTTTCTTAAAAAAAATTTTTTCTCCAAAAAATATTTTCTCCCAAAAAATTTTTCGAGCCAATCTAACTTTCCCGAAGAAACAAACTGTCTAGGTATTCTAATTTAGAAGACAGCATTCTTGAGTATTCACAAAATCCAAGATGGTGCCACTTTGACAGCTGGCAAATATTTTCTTAAGATCCCAAAAAATTCTCCTGATCAAACTCTAAAATTTTCCGAATAAACCAACTCTCTAGTCATTGTCACTCCGGAACTAAAATTCGAAAACACAGAGCATTACCTAAAAAACCCTCAAAATTGACCACTTTTCCAGATGCCAAGACTTTTGAAGATTTTTCTCGGAAAAGCGATTTATGAAATTTTTCATTTTGGGCCGAGACTGAGGTTCCCTGAAAATTTCAGGAAAATCATCTGGCTAGTTCTCGAGACCGAAAATTGTTAATAGATGCATAGATAGATAGATAGATAGAAACCGAAAGATCAGAAAAAACGTTTATACAATAATGAGAACAACAGAATAATCGACACTCCATAGAAAGTAGTACATTACATCACAAGGAGCTAAAATGGTGCATTTAGACCCGCCATGGTAATAATTTTTCTACGCTTTCAGCTTTCATACGCAAAAATTCAAATTTTTGCATTGTGAAAGCTGAAAGAGCAGTAAAACTATAACACTGGGGGTCCGCCATTTGTGACGCATTTTTTTAATCAAAAGTGAAAATATTTCAAATGAATTTTGTGCGTTCCGTAGCTGCAAGGGTCACCCAAACTGATATCAGTTGTTTTGGAAGAAGGGACGAGGACTTGCGTCACGTTTCCCTTTTAAAAAGGGTTTTCGTTGTGATTGTAATGTTTTGCATTATTTTGAGCCGACGCTGCCACCGAAACGAAGCCCGGCGGCTTCTACTTCCATGGAGAAAACAATCCCCTCAACCTCCTCTACAACATATCAAAAGTTTTTTTTAGCCGCCGCCGTCGCCGAATCGAAGCGTGGCGGCTACTACTTCCATGGGCGAAAATGATCCCCTCATTTTTCTCTACAACATTTCAAAAGTTTTTTTTGAGTCCCCGCCTATTTTCCGCCATTTTGGCGGTCACCCTGATATACTACACACCCAACCCAACAACTTTCTTTTTGACACCAAACCTCTATCTCGAACACACAACCATTGCTTCATACAAAATGTGCTATCATACACACTACAAACACAAACACGTACATATGAGCTTTATATGGCGCCTTCTAAGAGTCCTGGCGCCCAAACGAGGCCGGTACCCCCTTTTTTTAAATCTCATATGGCGTAGAATGCTCACGCGAAGGTACCTGCAAAATTTCAAGAAAAGTTATCGAGCCGTTTTCGAGCACGAACCAAAAAAGTCGGTTTTCATACAAATGGCTCTGGAACTAACTAACAAACTAACTAACGTAGGATGTTTCCATTAACTTGGGCTTATATTAAGCAGCAACATTTTGTATGGAAAATGACGATTTTCTAAAGAAAGAGACTATTTGCACATTGTGCAAATAGTCTCTTCTATATATTGTTGGCTATTTGCACATTGTGCAAATAGTCTCTTCTATATATTGTTGGCTATTTGCACATTGTGCAAATAGTCTCTTCTATATATTGATGGCTATTTACACTGTGTGCAAATAGCCGAAGGTATATAGAAGATACTATTTGCACAATGTGCAAATAGCCAACAATATATAGAAGAAACTATTTGCACACTTAGACGCAGTACTAATTCTAGTTTCGTTACCCAAAAACTTTTTGTGACATTTTGTGAAAGGAAAACTTCCTTAACTTCGTTACCTACCTAGTTTTTATAGCACTTTTTCGTGACATTTCATAAAAGGAAAAGTTCCCTAGCTTATTTATGCAACTAGCTTTTCGTGACGTTTCATTAAAGCGCAAATTCATTAGGCCACCTAGTTTTCGTGACATTTCGTAAAAGGAAAAGTTTCCCAACTTTGTTAGCCACCTAGTTTTTGTGATATTTTGTAAAAGTAAAAGTTCCCTAGCTTCGTTAGCCAACTAGCTTTTCGTGACGTTTCATTAAAGCGCAAATTCCCTAGTTTCGTAGGCCACCTAGTTTTCGTGACATTTCGTAAAAGGAAAAGCTTCACAACTTTGTTAGCCACCTAGTTTTTGTGATATTTTGTAAAAGTAAAAGTTCCCTAGCTTTGTTAGCCAACTAGCTTTTCGTGACGTTTCATTAAAGCGCGAATTCGGCTTCGGCTATTTGCACACAGTGTAAATAGCCAACAATATATAGAAGAGACTATTTGCACAATGAGTAAATAGCCAACAATATATAGAACAGACTATTCGCACAATGTGCAAGGAGTCTTTTCGTTTTCTAAATGTCATATCTTCGGATCCACTGGACCGATTTTAATGAGTAAAATGTCGATTTCAATCAAAATTTTACAAGGAATCCAATGAACTAGGTCTCAGAAGGTACGGCGCAAGGGGAAAAAGTCAAAACTTAGCCGTATATATGGTTCCGAAGTCTACGAAAAAATTTTTTCTGAATTTTTGGTTGTATGGGGACTTGCGTCACGGGCGCATCGCTACCGCGCGCCCATGATTTTTCCTGAATTCTATTGGGGTGACAGAATTGAGGAAAAATAAACAGGTTTTAGATAAAAAAAATGTTTGCGTGACGTTTAAAACGTCACTTTGACAGTTGGAATAGACTGTGTTTTGCTCCCAACAGCCTCAATTATTACGATCGTTTGGGATTTCCAAGAGTTGTGAAAGTCGAATTGAATTAGTTTTATGTTACTCCAAATAAGTTTCCCGACACGAGAATAAAATGCACCGCTATTAGTTTTTAGAGTTTGCGTTTTTTTAACAACGTCTTGTTTTACTTCGCTCTTAGAGTTACATTGTCACATCTCTCGACTCGCACATGCTGGATTTCACACGGTTAAATAATTCTCGGGCTAACATCACAACAATACGTCTGATGGACCCTTCTAGCTCTGAATTAATAGCCGCTGTTGAGCATTGGCGATCCGAAGAAAACCAGAATGAAGGATACACTCAGATCCATGAAGAACGAATAAAAACGCAGACAGCTCTATTTTATGATTCAGTGAGAACGTTTCTCACTTCCTTTAGAGAACTGAACGCAATGAAAATTATTCGACCAACAACATTGCAATGTTACCAGCCAAACAATAAATGGAATCGAGGCCTCGAAATAATTCAATATTTGAATCAGGTTGTGACGATCTGTTTTAATGGAAAAGCTGGAGTCGTTTCAATAAAAACATTGCATTGCAGAAAACGGATAATGGCGTGACCGGACGGATTGCATTTGATGATGATGGACGTCGAATAAATTTTTATATGGAAATATTGGAATTGAACAAAAACGGATTTAAGAAAATTGCTATTCTCGATCCTATTACCAAGAAAATTAATTACACTCGAACAGAAGCGGAAGTGTTCTCACAGGTGACCTTATCTCTACAAAACAAAACCGTTATAGTTGTTGCTAGGCTCGGAGAACCTTTCCTAACATTAAGGTAAGTTTCACTATAACTATGTTTCGTGAAAGATTAGGGGAGGGAGGAGGAGTAAAACTCACCAAACTTACTAACCTTGCGCTTGCGATTGGCCAAATTCAGTCATTGCAACGAGATCTGCGTCCACATCTGTACTTCGCGAAGGAATGAAAATATCTGAAGACCCGACAACAGACTTGTCGTCACCACAGCCGGGAAAGTGGATGTCTAAAAGACACTTTTCCGTTTTTTCCACAAATTTCAGTAAAACTGACGTCAGTTAGGCCAATGCGCTCGGAAGGAGCCTAGAGCCTTTAGTAAGAGTCCTGTGAATCGTGGCGTCATCCATTTCCACACAGAATTTTTTCCATACTTCTCTGGCACAGAGCCTAACTGCTTTGTTGAAGTTCTTTCGAGCCATCTCAACGTGTTACCTCAAAAATTCCAATATCGAGAAACTATTCAAGAGTTCAGTGGCATTTCTTTTTCTTATAGAAAGGCAGGCGAAGGCGAACACTTTAAAGGCAATGACCGGTTTGAAGGATACTCAAAAGAACTCATTGAGATGATTTCACAGCATCTTGGGTTCCAGTACGAGTTCAGAATAGTCAAAGATGGACAATATGGTTCTTATAACAAAGAGACGAAAACGTGGAATGGGCTTGTTAAAGAGCTGCTTGATCGAGTATGTAGTCATTTATTTATTTATTTCTGTAATTTACATAGATTTTTCTTTGCATTTAAATCGGAAAAGAAAGCAGACTTGGCAATTTGTGATCTCACAATCACATATGAAAGACGTACGGCTGTAGATTTTACGATGCCCTTTATGACCTTAGGTGCATTCTTCTTTGACAGTGTACTGGTTTTTTTTTACTAAAATGTTTTCGTTGTCAGGAATTAGCATTCTCTTCGCTAAGCCTTATAAAGAACCTCCAGGATTGTTTTCGTTTACGGCTCCTTTATCGCTACAAGTTTGGTTATACGTGGCAACAGCATATTTGTGCGTTTCAGTTCTTCTCTTTCTCTTAGCTAAGTAAGTATTTGAAGTAACCTACAGTTTGCATCCAGAGGTCTGCAAAGTTTTCCTCACACTCCGTCGATACTCATACTTTCTGTACAAAATTAGTCATAAAAATGTCCAATACCGATGCGCTCGTAAGCCGACTGTTCCAAGTGCAAAGTTAGAACTTTCAACAAATTGAAATACAATTGCCAAATCAATAATTTGCTCGTAGGTATGTTTCAGCTGGTTTGAATGTGTAACTTTGTAATTGTGTGATAAATTTAAAAAAAAACTTGAAGTTGAATTGGCTCTCTATTTCCTTTGCAAAATGTCAAACGTTACTTTTTCAACTAAATGCCCAACTTTATGATTCTCTAGGGCGTAAAGATAAACTTAGGAACGGAACGCCGGGTATACGCATTCTTGTATAAATATATCGACCTTCTCGAGGTACGGATCACCGAGCTGATTATTTGGTTGGAAAATGATATTCTCTCTTGGGCACTATCTTTATAAAATGCAAATCGTTATTAATGAAATATCTACTTGACGATGATTATAAAGTTTGGTGGATACATTTCGGTATGCTGAATCATACATGCCTGACCTGGCGAAGAGTACAGGTAACTTTGTATCTTGCCTATTTCGTATCTCCGTATGTTGAATACAGAAACCAATTTTCGTGAAACATCACAAATTTCACGACAAGTTCTTGAAGAATAGACTTTGTCGAAGCGAGTTTTTCCAATATTTTCTTAATTTGTGGGATGAAGACATCTTTTCATGTTCTTACCACTCAGACATGAGAGCCGCCGAGTTTCAGTCGCCGCCGACACATTTTAGCCAGCCGATATTTTCTAGATGGCTCTCACGTCTGTTTCCACCTATACAATTTACAATCAGATTTCACTGAAATCGACTTTCGAAACATGAATGTAGGTAGTGTGACGCAGTAATAAAAATTTTGATGTCGTGTTCTTACAGTAAAAAGCACCGAACCTTGTGGCTGAAAAAATTGAGGTTGTGAAGGAGTTTTCACTCTTGCAATAAATATAAAATTTAGACCGCGTAGTGCGCTATTCCATGGGGATTGGGTAGTTAGATAGGGTAGCGCCTGATTGCATATGAGCGGAGTGTGGTAGTCCGTGTCATGTGCCAGGCGTGCAACTGTCTAACTATCAAGTGCTCTTTTTAC
>CM055406.1:58159511-58182303 GCA_029228625.1 Pseudolycoriella hygida
ACGTTTTGCACCATACCCGACAACATATCAAAAAGTATTTTTTTTCTTCGTCAGTTTAAACGCAAAAATAACGGGATCGTTACAGACATATAGATACATAGACACATAAATAAATAAATAGACAAACAGACGAACATTAGAGGTTTATCATTAGTAATGTATTTTTGTGACAGAAATTTAAAATCCTGGCACAAATTGTACAAAATTTCGTTATCATTAATGAAAACAAACGCCTTCAAAGACCTTCTGCAGAAATTGTACTTTGCATGCCTCTTTAGTCAACTACAAAGTATCCATTGTGGAACGAAAACATTTAGTTTTTGGCAGTTGGGTTATATTTCAATGTGTCTGCTTGGACGAGCTTTTGAAATATTGCTTGAAACTAAGCTTGTTAATTTCAAAATGATCAGCGCTCCCCTGTACCTATAGCGACAGCGAGCATTTTTGCGCTATTTGAGTACAGCGCCGCAGCCTTGCTTGAAACGAGTGAAAAAAACTTTTTGATTTACACTAATCTCTGGATGCTGAACTAAAATTTAACAAAGAAATCCTAAAATGTCGATATCATTTTCAAAATAATTAGAACTGCGGCCGATGATTGGGAAAATCCTCATCCTTGTAACAGTGATCCTGAAGAGTTGGAAACAATTTGGAACATGCACAACTGTATTTGGCTAACGGCTGGTTCCATTATGCAGCAGGGTTGCGATATTCTTCCAAAGTAAGTGCTTGTAATTGCTCTTTTTTGAGATAGAAGTTGTGGAGAACGTTCTACGAAAACTTGTAGTCAACAGTGTAGTCAAGGCTCGTTTGGATTGTATACAATTATCATGTACACTGTACACGTACACATACACATATCTTTGGAAGTATAATCTTACACTGTTACAATAACCCGTGTACGTTTTATCTCACTTATTTTTGGTGGACAGATGATGCTGAAAAAAAATCGTACACAAAGAGAAACGGTCGGAAATTTGTTGGACCCGTACGAGGTACAAAGGTCCTATACGTTTACTACAAACAATTTTATTGTAACATGGGGTAGCTCGAGGTGGGAGGTGGGGGATGCATCTATCATCGTCTAGAGATGACGAATCAGCAATAAAAAAAATGTCCGTCTGTCCGTCTGTCTGTCCGTCTCCACTTTTTTTTCCAAACGGCTCAACCGATCAGCCCAAACTTTTTTTTCCCTGAAAGGTACATGAAAGGTACATGATTCAAGTTCGAAGATGAGCAAAATCGACCACGTGGTTCCGGAGATATGGTCGAGGAAGTGACCAAAAACATGGTTTTTTGAGGGTCGGTGAAGCTTTTTTGCAAATATCTCAGCAAGTATAGCACGGAAATTCCTCATTTTGGTCATTAAAACATCTTAGAATCTTCATTTTTTCTCTCGAAGATTCCACCAATGGGCACGGAATACGGCACAATTATATGAAATTACGAAAAACAAAAAGTGAATCGAACAAACAACTCTTTATTTATTTTAAATTATGCCAAGAACACTTTCAAGAGCTTTACATGAGAAGGTTACTAAAACGGCAAAGCTACATACAAACCTACAGATTTACATGTACAAGTAACTACTACATTTTAAGTAACACAAAACTGAAGAACAACATAAATAGAAAATTCAACTTGCATCGGTTTACTTATTGTCAGATGAAATTTGCACTAGTTCTGAAACAAAATATTGCCGATTTCTTCTATTTTTCGATTTTTTATGTTCTTTCTCCGCTCTCTTTATTTTCGCGAAAAACTGCGAACTGTCATGATCGAGTCATATAGAGTGTTAAAGGAGAGAAATGAGAATTTAAAATGTACTGTCTTTGGGGTTACTCGTCAAAATGAGAGTGATTTCTATTGTATTAATTTGACAAGTGAATAAACGCCATTTTGACAGATGCAAAAATATGAGAAAATAGAGAGAGAGAGAGAGAACAGCGCACTTTTTCGCAATAATAAAACTCACAAATTATTGCATGCGAATTCGAAATTTAAAGAATTGCGTCAATAATACATGCATCTGCGATGAGACCAAGCATAAAATTCCATACGATACGTTTCGACTCTATCATATGTTCGTCGTCCAACGTCCATCAGGCGAATGATTCTAGGCTCTTCTTCTCCTTGCGTTTAATTACTCACAATCGTAAAAAGTTTCATCCCCACTTTCACTGGGTGTGTCTTCATTGAGAACAATCACTCTCTGTCTTTCGTTGCCATTTTGCTGATTTTATGTGTTCATTAAATCTGATGAACAATTTGCGAATCGACATACCAAAATAGCACCTACCGCAGTGGGCGCATGCGCATTGTATTCGGTAGATACCGGACATATGCAACGGAAGGATTTCGTCTTTTGTCGACCCCAGCAAATTTCTTATAGGTCCTTCATTCCGATACACTAATTCCATGTTCATACGTACATACATATATATATATATACATATATACATACATATATACATACATACATACATATATACATGTTCATACGTCAACTTGCAAGGAAAGATTGAGGAAATAATGAAAGTACTGGCTTATGCGGATGACATGATTTTGCTGGCAGATTACCCTTGGGATTTACAGGATGGGGTTGACTGCCTGAATGCCGCATGTGAGGAGTACGGGATGAAGATAAGTGTGCGAAAAACTAAGGTTGTAAATCTCGGAAGGGGATTACCTGCAGTGGGGAGGAGCTGGAGCAGGTTTCTGAATTCAAGTACTTAGTAGAATTGAGTAGATATCCACAGGTCAATTTTCAGACCGACAAGTCTGTATGGTAGTGAGAGTATATGCGTATATCTCGCGCATGACCTGGAAGTTTCTGATATGATGGTTCTTAGGAGCACAGCGAAGGTTAATCGGAAAGAGCAGTGGGATAACCACATTAGGAACGACATTAGGGAAAACTTGGGGGTTTCGTCAGTGTAATAGGAGGCAAGGGCTAGTCGTCTACGCTGGTTCGGGCACGTTCAAACGATGGGCAATAACAGACTACCAAAATGGATCTTAGATGGATCAACATGCTCAGGGATAGGACGGTTGAAGCTGACGTCTGTGGTCATAAGACCAATCTCTGGGTAGCCAAAGGTTGTCCACATGGTGGAATCTTATCACCTGTGCTCTGGTGCATGGTGGTGGACTCCCTCATCAGAAAGCTGAACGAGAAGGGAATATATGCGTAAGGGTACTCAGATGACCTAACGGTATTGGTTAGGGGTAAATTTGAAAGTACGCTGGGCGACCTAGTCAGCAATGCACTAAGAGTAGTCGAGAAATGGTGTCACGAAACTGTTAATCCCACTAAGACAGAGCTTGCGCTGTTCAGTAGAAGGAACACAGGATCAGACCTGGTGGGGAAAATCAGGCTCTTTAACATGGACCTAGAACTGGTTCCAGGAGTAAAGTACCTATGGGTAACGCTTGATAGCAAGCTGAACTGGATTGACCACGTCACGGACAAAGCAAGGAAGGCCTTGACGGCTTTTTGGATCTGCAGGAACTCTTTCGGGAGAAACTGGGGTCTACCGTCTAAGGCTATTCTTTGGTTGTATGAGGCTGTGATCAGGACAATGATGAGCCATGGCTCTGTGGTATGGTGGCCAAGGCTCAACGTTGAGTATGCGAGGAAGGAGTTGAGTGAGATTCAGAGGCTGGTATGCCTTTGCATCACTGGAGCTATGAAGACCACGGCGACCGCTGCCATGGAAGCACTGTTGGCTGTACCACCTCTGGACTTGGTTATCAAGGCTAGAGCTTTTGCTACAGCGGACAGGTTGGTACAGAATGGTATGTGGGCTGCCCGTTTCGGGGTTGGAAATGGCAAAATCGTTGAGATGATTCCGGACCCAGTCTTCAGCATTCCTAGGAACCAAATGACGCCGGTGATTGACTTTACAAGGCGGTTCGGAACGGTATTTCCAAGCAGAGAGGAGTGGCTGGACAGATGGCCGGCATATCTGAGTGGAAGGGCAAAAGTTAGATTTTCAGACGGATCCAAGGTAGTCGAAGGGGCAGGGGCTGGAACATATGATCCGAATGCTGTGCAGGGTTAACTGGTTCCCCCTGTACCAGTGTTCTCCAGGCAGAAGCTTTCGCGCTACTAATGGGAGCTCGAGAAGCACTGCCAAAGGGGACGCAGGGAGAGAACGTCCTCATCCTCTCGGACAGTAAGGAAGTGATCAGGGCACTCGTATCGCCCGTCGTGACCTCTAGACTGATCAAAGAGTGCAAGGAGTATCTGAACGATGTGGGATCGAGAAATCGGATCACGCTGGTTTGGGTACCTGGGCACTCTGGTGTAGAGGGGAACGAAAGGGCGGATGAACTTGCAAGAATGGGGTCCACGACTATATCAATGGGAGCTGAACCCTACCTACCAATACCCAAGTCGTTGTGTGCGCATGCGCTAAATAACTGGGTGCGGCGAGGACACGTGGAGCGATGGGAGGAATATGACGGAGGTGCTCACATAAAGCGCTTCTTTCCGAGGCCTGACGAGAAATGGGCTAATGGCTTGCTAGCGATGGACCGGTGTCGCATTGGGAGAGTTGTGGGAGCGATCACTGGACATTGCGGGCTGAATCGGCACATGTACAAGTTGAGGCTCTCAGGAATGCTCTTGTGGATTGGGAGAGAAAACGGGCATACACTTAATTTGTGAGTGCCCCAAGTACCTTCAACTGAGGCGCAAGATCTTCGGAGAATTTTTCGTGTGACCATTCCAAATCGCTAACCTGTGACCTGCCACACTTGACAAATTTTTGGTAGCGACAGGAAGGCTTGCGTGAAGATTTAAATGATGACCGGGAAGGAAACAAAGGATCCTAGGATCTGTGTTTCAATATCGCCTAGACGATCGTCCCAAACTGATAAATCTGAATCTAGATGCACGGATAAGAATGCATGAAGGAGGCTGGCACACCTTCCTGGCGTTGTGTCGAAAAGACCACTGTCTACTGTTTTACAATATGCAAAACCGTAAGCTACACTACCCAAGATATGTGAGTGTGGACAGCTGGTGGAAAATTGCAAAGCTATTGGGAATTTTATAATTGGAAGCAGATTTAACCACAAAATTGACTTTTTCGTCAGGGCTATTTCCACGCGATTAACAGCCGGATTATGGTGGTTTTTTGCCTTGATTGTTATCTCTTCATACACAGCCAATTTGGCGGCTTTTCTTACAATGGAACGAATGGACGTCAGCATTGAGAGCGCTGAAGATCTAGCCAAACAAAGCAAAATTAAATATGGAGCCGTGACGGGAGGAAGTACGTTAGCCTTTTTCAAGGTAAACCAATCTGATGCTCTTCGATGTTTGCGTTAAAATTTAACTTGGCTACCAAAACAAGGAATCGAATTTCTCCACTTACCAACGGATGTGGACAACTATGGAAGCGGCTGAACCGTCAGTTTTCGCTAAGGACAATGAGGAGGGCAAGCAAAGAGTTATAAGAGAAAATCGAAAGTATGCTTTTCTGATGGAATCCACTTCGATTGAGTATATCATTGAACGAAATTGCAACTTAACACAAGTCGGAGGTTTATTGGACTCAAAGGGTTATGGAATAGCAATGCCAGTTAGTGAGTTTTTCAAATTAAAAGTTTAATTAGGCTTTTATTTTACTTGTAATATATATAGATTCGCCATATCGAACACACATAAGTCGAACAGTCTTGAAAATGCAAGAAGAAGGAAAGCTTCAGAAATTGAAAAGGAGGTGGTGGAAGATAGCGAACAGTAAGTAAACAACTCCACAATTGGGCTGGAGACATATAGAAAAGAACGTAAAACTTATGCGTATAAAAATTTGTTGTAAAAATCACCAAAAAGTGTCAGAAATACCGAAAATCGAGTTTTTACGAACATTTTTTATACGCATGAGTTTTACGTTTTTTTCTATATGTCTCCAACCCAAAGCCAAGGTTTTAAATAGGATGCGCGGATCACTGGTGCGGCAAACGCGAAAATCTATGTAATCGCCATCGCCACCTTCTGATCAAGACTAAAACTTAACCCAGCAAGTTTAACTTATGAGACTGATGGAGTATTTACAGTGATTTGCTGGGTGAAAATATTACCTTTTAGTTTTATTAGAAAGATGGCGATTGCACAGAATTTTGTGTTGTCGGCGCCGCAGCAAATGACGAGGATCTACGCAACCAAAGAGGTTAAACGTCTTACCTGTGGCAGGGAACTTTTCTCCAGGTAATGAGAATTTTATGAAAATCCTCAGCTGCATTTCGATTTCTCAAAATGAATTTTCACTTTCTTTATTCGACTGCTATCACAAAGTTTGACCGGTACACCGCCAATAAACGTCACAAAGGTGTACAAGGCTCCGTCGTCCATATGGACAGATGAAGTGCTCAAAACTGAGGAAACCATCGATGTATGCCGGCGATTTTAATAGCCACCACTGTGAATGGGGCTACAACGACAACGATGAAAACGTGTTTGGTCCGAAAGACGACTGTACGTTTTTCTCGGCTGCACATCAGCGAGGATATAATCTGGATTTATGCTTTGTAAGCACCGACAATGAAGGCATTCCGCTTCTAATAACTAGGAAAGTTCTTTCACGTTTTCCTAGAAGCCAACACAGACCAGTCATTTACCAAATCGGACTGCAGATTCCCATCGTAAATTCCGTCCCAAAGGCCTCGCTGGAATTTTCGAAAAGCAGATTGGAGTCGTTTCGGAACTGAGCTAGATGCAGGCGCGCGTTTCATTCCGCCTGTCGCCAGAAATTATGACCATTTCAACAAGCTGGTCATCAAAACTGCCAAGAAATGCATTCCACGAGGGTATCGAAAGGAATACATTCCGTTCTGGAATGAGGATAGTGACCGACTGAGTTCAAAGAGACTGAAGATCCAGAAACTGCCAAAGAACTTCCGGGGTCATCGGATGAAGCACGTAGACAGCGATGGATTAAAACTGTGGAAAACGTCCACATGAAGCGATCTTCTCGTAAAGGATGGGCACTAATTCGTAAGCTGGGTGGTGCAAATAAACTGAACCGACACACATCTGCTGTCAGTCCGAACCAAGTTGCACTGCATATTGTGCAGACATCCAAAGCTCCAGCAGATAAGGTTTTTTCTGGCCGAATACACCGAAAATACCGAAAACTCCGGAAGTTGACGCCTAGAAACAGCTACTTGTCCAGACCAATTAGCAGGACCGAAATTGATGATGCAATAGCTGACACAAAGAACGGAACAGCTGCAGGTTTTGATGCCATCTGTCCAGAATTTTTAACCAACAGCGGACCGAGAACCAAATTATGGCTGTCACGTTTCTACTCGCACACCCTCTCCACCAACATCGTACCTAGAGCGTTCAAGGTTGCGAAGATAATAGCTCTGTTGAGGTCGGATAATCCAGAAAACGTACCAGAAAGCTATCGGCCCATTGCTCTATTGTCGGTCGCGCTGAAATTCTTCGAGCGACTGTTATACAACCGCATCAGCCCGGAAATCGAAAAGGTTCTACCACCTGAACAAGCTGGCTTTAGAAAAGGTCGCAGCTGTTCCGATCAAGTCAAGTTAGTCAACGCAACTTCATAGAATCAGGATTCGAACGTGAACTGAAAACCGGAACTGTCTTCATCGATTTGTCGAGCGCTTACGACACAGTTTGGAAAAGGGGACTCGTGTAGAAATTAGTCAAAGCGATTCTGTGTCTCCAGCATCATATGCAACATTTTGAGCGACCGATACTTTCAAGTGCTGTTGGATGACAAACTTAGTTCGATCAAAAAACTAAATAATGAACTGCCGCAGGGTTCCGTTTTGGCGTGTTTGCTCCTCAATCTGGTATATTCACGATCTGCCACCGTCGAAGTCAAGGAAATTTCTGCACGCTGACGACAAGACATACGCTTGTCAGCACAAAAAATTCCGCCAGATCAACAAAGTGCTCTCCAAAGACATGGCACAGTACGTCGAATATTGCAGAAACTGGCGACTTGTACCGAATATGAAAAAGACTGTAGTTACATGCTTTCATCTGAATAATCAACGAGCGAATCAAGAGCTACGGATTAAATTCGATGGAAAAATACTCAAACATACATTTGACCCAGTATACCTTGGCATCAAACCGGACCGACCGCTTACGTTCAAAAAGCACATCGACAAGCTCGAACTTAAACTGAGTGCTAGGAACAATCTGCTGAGAAAGTTAACAGGCACAACAAGGGGCGCCAATGCATCGTGCCTACGAACATCTGCACTCGCTCTGGTTTATTCGACAGCAGAGTATTGTTCTTCCAGTTGGCTCAATAGACACACGTGAAAAAATCGATGTCCGTTTGAATGAAACGATGCGATTAATCACTGGCACAGTTGCATCAACACCGATAGAATGGCTTCCTGCTTTATCTAACATCGCTCCACCCGCGATAAGAAGACAGACGGCCTTAGTACGAGAATACCGAAAGATACTTAACAATCCAGGCATTCCATTGTATGACGATTTGCTTGACCCATCCGTTCCCCGACTGGTGTCAAGACAGCCACCAGTAGTGTATGCAAAACGTTTGATCGAAACCGGATTCGAAGCACAAAGCGCTTGGCAAAACAGTTGGAATAGTTTTGGTGCAGCTAGTCCTCTGTACGAATTCTCGAACTACACATCTCGATCTCCGCGCATGGAAGATGTAACCACCTACTATACAAGTGGAAATATATCGACGTGTGAATGCGGAAACCCGAGACAAACGATTGACCACATACTTAATGGATGTCCCATTCTATCCTACAACGGACCAGTGTGTGACATAGCGGATCTGACACCAGACGCTAGGTGCAGATGCAAAGCGTATAGTACAACATGGGGACTCTCGCCGAAAGTCATGCACTGGATCTACACTACAGTTATCAGGCCAATTATGGCTTACGGTTCATTTCTGTGGAATCACATATGTAAACTAAAACATGTCCAAAGCAAGTTGAACAAATTCCAGAGAAAGGTTTGCATGGAATTGGAAATCAACTCCTACTGCGGCAATTGAAGCCTTACTACACCTAACTCCACTACACATTCAAATTGAAACTGAAGCCTTGGCTGCTCTAAGCAGAATTGACAGAAATCAAAAAATATCAAGGAAAACCAACCACTCGAGAATTTGGACAAATTCAAGGAAAGAGGATCCCTCTAAAGATATGCCTTCAGACAGATTAATACCGACCCACAGGTTTGACAAAAAATTTGAAGTGGGAATACAACCCAAAGAACACTGGACAGAGGGAATCTTGCCACCAGAACATGGAAAGGTATTTTAGTCGGATGGCTCAATCATTGAGAACTCAGCAGGAGCAGGCCTTTTTTGTGCTGAACAAGACATTGATGTAAGCATACCATTAGGAAAGCACTCGTCAATATACCTTGCAGAAGTAAGAGCTAGAAGCATGCTTCATTACAAAAGAAAAGAACCTGAAGGATGAAATAGTCTTCATCTGCACGGATAGCCAGGGCGTCCTCAAAGTCCTTCAGCACTTACTCTCGAATGCTGGGAAGCCCTTAACATTCTTGCTTCATCAAACCATGTAGACCTACTATGGGTTCCAAGTCACTCCGGCGTAGTGGTCAATGACAGGGCAGACGAATTAGCAAGACAAGGAGCTAAAGGTACATTTATAGGACCGGAACCGGCAAATATAACACCTCATACGTACATTAGAACCAAAATTCAATCCAAGAGGACATCCGAGTTTGTCTCATACTGGAACAATATTAAAGGCTGTCGCCAGGCGAAAAACTGCATAAGAATAAACGAGAGTAACTCGAAATACCTCATCAACGTTAGCAGAACAAGACTGAAAACTTTCACTGGAGTGATGACCGGCCACTTTGAATTTAACAAACACCTAACAACGATAGGCAAACGTACTGATCCAAGCTGTGATCTATGTGGTGAACACATGGACACAGCTGAACATTTCTTATGCTAATACTAATTTTAATAAAAAACATAGAAGGGACCCGTACGTATCAGAATAGATGCGGCAAACAGAGTTGATGTTACGAAAAGACTGGAACGTATTTAAGTAAATGTTGCGTTCACATTAGACTGTATTGGAAATTGCCCGTGGGGCAATTTTGAAAAACCCGTCCGAAGTAACGGAATAAAAAAAATTCTCCGACCGCACAAAATTTACCTACAAATAGAGAAAAATGTTCTCCTTACAACATAGCAAAAAACCATTTTTCGGGCTGACCTAGGGCTTTAAGTAGAGGCCTCGGATACATACTTCCATAGACAAAAATGTGTCCCTCAATTTGCTCTGCAACATAGCAAAAAACATTTTTTTATGTTAGGGCCGACCTTAGGACCGACATGAGGCCCACTTGAGCCCTGAGCACAGGTAAAAATTCTTCTATAAATTGTTGGCCGTGCCGAGATCTTTCAAACAAAAGACAATCGGAAGAGATTTACTCGAGTTATGTACAAAAAACACGTAGTGCCCTAACAAAGACTCTTTTTTAGTGCCCTAGCTAAGTCCAAAGACTCAAATCGAAAAATGTTTTCTCCACAAATTGTCGGTCATGCTCAGATCTTTCAAACAAAAAAAAAACTTTTGAAAATCGGTAAAGATTTACTCGAGTTATGTACAAAAAAACACATAGAGCCCTAGCAGAGACTCGTTTGTAGTGCCCTAGCTAAGTCCGAGGACTCAAATTAAAAAAAGTTTCTTCCATAAATTGTCGGCCATGCCCAGGTCTTTCAAACAAAAGAAAAATTTATGAAAATCAGAAGAGACTTACTCGAGTTATGTGCAAAAGACCTAAAACCACTTAAACGGCCCTAGCTCGTCGGCCCTTGTGCCGACAGTGCCCAGATTCAATACCATAAAATATGTTTCGACTACCTTTCAGGAAAAAAAAAGTTTTTGAAAATCGGTCAAGATTTACTCAAGTTATCGTGTTGACGGACAGACAGACCGACAGACAGACAGTCCGACAAACAGACAAACAGACAGACAGACCGACAGACGGACATTGTTTTTTTCGCTGATTTGTCATCTGGAGGCAACAAAAAAAGTTTCCCCTTTACTCCCGGGTTCGAATTCGCAATGTAACAAACGTGGTAGTAATCGCATCAGACCTACGTACTTCGTACGGGTCTAAAAAGATGCAGTAAAATGGCTGTCGGGACTAGACATTTGAACTGTGATGTTCTGTGATTTAAATTTTATATTTTGTGATTTCTGTAATAACTTTTGTGATTTGTCTGTACTGCACATTCAATTATTTATTCTACTTTTAGACGAAAATGAACAGGTTTTCATTTTAAGAGAGCCATACGCTAAATAAATAAATAAACCGCCATCTCTCTTCTAAAAATGTTACTTTTATGGTTCTGTCTCGTTCTTTGTGTTTTCTTCACTTTCTTTCGGAATTTCTTTGATTTTTCTGTCTGCGAATTTACTTCTTTTGTTACCACACCCATAGAAACTTGCGGTGAGGACAAAAGTAAAGGCGATACGCCAGAACTTGGAATGGACAATGTTGGTGGCGTATTTTTGGTATTGACATGTGGCATAGCAATATCGATTTTCATAGGAATTATGGAATTCTTTTGGAACGTTAGCAAAGTTTCTGCGGCGGAAAAGGTTTGACTCTGTCACTCATTTTCACTTCACGTAATAAAATTGAAAAACAAAAATTAGATAACACCGTGGAAAGCATTCAAGTCGGAACTTCTGTTCGCGTTGGACATTCGAATAACAGCAAAACCAGTTTACAACACTTCATCACGATCGGCATCGAACAGATCGTCGCAAAGTCTTGAAGAGAATGACGGCATTGTCCCGGGATGGAAATTCAATTTAGAAGAACTACAAAAAAGTAAAGTTTGACTCATTGTAATAGATTGTCTAGCAGAATTGTTAATCAAATAAAATAAAAACTATTGCTGTGGCACCTCTCCTGTTTCAATAACTCTTCGATAAAAATTCGCCGACCTTTTAGGCACACGTTCCTTATCAGAACTGTCTACATCCACTCTGAATAATCCAAACTTTTCGCTGAAAGAAATCGAATCATTTTCACTCGAGCATCAAAACATACTTCGTTAAACCTACGTGTATCCCCTCAACCATTCGAAATTGTCAATAATACTCCAAACAGCATAACCTTGAACATTACAAGAATCTTCTTTTATAGCCAGCAATATTTGCCGCAAATGGTCTCGCAAATATTCAATCCGATCAACGTCTTCGACTTCACCGTTATCTGACCACCCATTTTCGGTTATAATGACTTCCGGGTTATTGTACTCGTCTCGAATCCATCGTAGTAAATCCCTTAAGCCCTGTGGGACAGAGTACAACCACTTGGATTTCGCTCGTTTCCACTTCGGGTCGACATCATATTCCATATTTGAATCATGTTCCCAAGACGGATTGTGACCTTGAGGCTTACCAGCAGCTTTCACAAACCTGCTAGTGTAGTAATTCAATCCGAAAAAGTCGGCCGTTCCTCGGATATAGTTTTTTTGCGCATGTGTCATATAAGGTAAACGTGACCACGGTCGGCCCTCCCGTACGCTGTTACTCGCAATATCTTCTATCATAACGGGGGGATAGCCGCCAGAAGAACTAAATATCGGATGAGTTATCCATCCCAACTAGAAAATAAACATTCTGGTCTCCGCAACGGTTGCAATAGCAAAATTATACATTACCTGATATTGCATTGCTCTATCCACTAGGTCGGTGTCATTGGTAAGCGAATAGAAAAAGCGGCTGCTCAGCGTAATGCCAATAGTACCATCAAACCTGCCTTTGTAATCTTTTTGATACAAATAATAGGTGGCTGCATGTGACTTGATAACATTATCTATGCAATAATATTCGCCAACACCGGGCGTTCGGACTAGTGGTGCTGCAATACCGTCACCGTATCCTTCTGTGCAGAAATCAAATGGCTCGTTAAAAGTGATCCATCGTTTCACCTGTCCATAAAAGAATTATTTTTATTGCGGACACGATTTTTGTGATTGACTTTACCCTGTCACCGAAATGTAAGAATAAAATATTGGCGTACTCTTTGAAGTAATCGATAATTTTGGGGTTCGTCAATCCACCGAGATATTGTAAATTTTGCGGTAAGTCATAATGGTACATAGTAACCATCGGCTCGATACCGTTTTCGATTAATTTGTCTATCAGAATGTTGTAATATTTGATCCCGTTTGCATTGAGAGAAGAAACATCACCGTCTGGAAATATTCGGGACCAAGAAATAGAGAATCTGTAGAAATTCACCTAAAAACATACTTTATTATCGTTTTTGTGCAAAATGACATTCCGCGAGTGGAAATAATGTCCCTCCCCTGAGTATCGTTGCCTTTCAATTTAGTGCGACGCCGGCTTATGTCAAAGTATACGAAATTTCGAATGGACACGAACTGACAAGCTAACCATACTATGAGTTTCGTCATGAAATTTGTTATACTTTGACATTAGCCGACGTCGTGCTCAAAGTGTGAATTCACTTTAAGATTTGACCCGCACAAAAATCATACCCCGGTGTCCTTCAATGCAATTATGTCTTTTTCAAAAAGGTGATACGAATTTGGTCCTACGTCCGCATTTGATCTGTCATCCACTATTTCCGGATGTTCATGCACTGCTTGATCCCATATACTCGGCCCTTTACCATCTTCCTTCCAAGCTCCTTCAATTTGAAACGCTGCCGTAGCAGCACCGAACAAGAAGTCATCCGGAAATCGATTGCTTTCTATCAATTCCTTTTCTACAATCGTCAAGGGCTCAACGAATGGTCCAAATAATCCGCAGCTGATGAACACACAAAATTTGTAATTTTCCACAATTTATTTGGTAACAGCACAAGCACACTAACCTCATAATTAATAACAACGAAGAAATTGATACTTGCATTGTAGTTTGATGTTTCTGGTTTGTTACAACAAGTTTCTATTCGAATGTGAAAAGGTCGGCGACATTCACTTGATAAGACGCGACTGAGCAGTTGATATTCAATTCTATTTCTTTTAACTACCAGTCGTTTTATCTGTAGAGCATAAACAACATTCAGAGTCTTTATCAAGGCTGCTGCGAAGTTATCGAAAAAGTGAATTTGGATATCGTTTTCGATTTTTCTTCATCCTGTTAAAGAAATTTCTTTCTTTACTCGATCGAAGATCAAAGTTCTAATATCATCATCATCATCATCATCATCATCACAAAACTTTATAGACCGTTTATACATTTCGGTGTGAGGTCTTTACGCCCGGTGATCAATGACCACCCTCCTCCATACCCTCTAGAGATGAGCGGGTTGCCCGAAACTTCAAAAAACCCGACCCGAATCCGAACCCGAATTGTTTTTTTCGGGTTCATGGGTTTCGGGTTTCGAAAATTTTAATCGGGTTGGGTTCGGTCCGGGCCGGGTTTGGAAACAGTCCGGGTTTCGAAAAATTGTTGTATCGGGTCCCGATTCTTTATTGACTTTTTATGTTTAACAAAACTCGTCTAAATTTTATCATCTTACATTACACGAATTTTATTTTAGTCTAAGGTCCGTGAAGAATGCAGACGTTGAGTCTTGAAATAATTTTTGTTTCGAAGTAATTTGGGTTGTGAGTTTCGAAAAACCTGAGTGTCGGGTTCGATCCGGGTCGGGTTTCGAAAAATGGTCGACCCGCTCATCTCTAATACCCTCCTATCCTGTGTCAGGGAGATGGTTTGTTCGCCCAGACAAAGTCTTCTAACTTCTAAATCTGATTTAATTGAGTCTATAAACCTTCTCCTAGGGCGCACATCCGGGACCTGAGCATTCAATATCCTTTTTGGCAGCCTGTTACTACCCATCCTCTGAATGTAGCCGTACCATCGCAGACGGCTAACTCTTGCCGCCTCTTCCACTGGCGTAACCCCTAAATTTTCCCTGATGTCGTCGTTCTTGATATGATTGTCCCACCGTTCCCTCCGATTAACCTTTGCTCTACTCCTAAGAAGCCTCCAGGTCATGCACAAAGTGACCGCAGTTCTAATAAATTTTTTAAAATTCCCTGTATCAATGAGTTTCCGTTGATCTCGGCGGCCGGCGGCGGTCGGAAACGCGTTGGCAAAATCGCTTTCCTGATTTCCGGTCAATTAAAACTTGCAATAAATCAAAATGAAAAGAAGTCAAATAAAGAAAATTATTTTATCTCGGAATCGTATACGCAAAGCTGGTCTTAATGCCCAAAAGACAAGGACATCCTGTCCCTATGTTTGGGCAGTCGTTCTGCAGGCGTGCTTTAACCGCTGAGGAAAATAGCTGTTAGAGTGTCGCGTATAGTTGACAAAGTTGACTACTGCACGGACCCACGGGTAACAGCACAGGTAGGCACAGTATTATACGCAACTCTTGCTACCATACAAAATCGTTGGTCTAAATATTGGTCTGTAAATTGCTAACTTTGGGGCGTTACTGAGAAAAGCGTGCGCTCCATTAAAGGTGAGCGGGTCGCCCGAAACTCGCAAAGACCCGACCCGAACACGAAACAATTTGACGAGTCGGTTCGGGTTTTTTTTCGTCTTTTTATCGGGTCGGGTTTTTATTTTCATTTTTCAGGTTGGTCGGGTTTGATGACTTCTGATTACCAAACCCGACGCAACCCGAAAAAATTTAGTTCAGATTCTGGTTGTCAACAAAAAATCATGGACGCACGGTAGCAATGCGCCCGTGACGCAAGTTCTCATACGAACAAAAAATTCGGAAATTTTTTTTTCGTAGACTTCGGAACCATATATGCAGCTAAGTTTTGATTTTCCCCACCTTGCGACGTACCCCCGGAAAATATTTTTCCTGGATTCTACGGAAAATTTTAAGGCGAAGTGTCTCTTCACTCATTAAAATCGGTTCGGTGGATCCGAAGATACGACCTTTAGAAAATGATCATTTAATAGAAGCTAAAGTTAATGCAAACATCCTACGTTAGTTAGTTAGTGGGGGGGTTAGTTAGTTAGTTTCCAGGGCCATTTGTATGAAAACCGACTTTTTTTGGCTCGTGCTCGAAAACGGCTCGATAACTTTTCTTGAAATTTTGCAGGGACCTTCGGGTGGGCATTCTACGCCATATGAGATTTTAAAAAAGGGAGGGTACCGGCCTCGTTTGGGCGCCAGGGCTCTTAAAGGGCGCCATATAAAGCCCATATGTATGTGTTTGTGTGTGTATGATAGCACATTTTGTATGAGGCAATGGTTGTGTGTTCGAGATAGAGGTTTGGTGTCAAAGGGAAAGTTGTTGGGTTGTGTGTGTAGTGTACCAGGGTGACCGCCCCGGCGGAAAATAGGCGGGGACTAAAAAAAAAACTTTTTATATGTTGTAGAGGAAGTTGAGGGGATCATTTTCGCCCATGGAAGTAGTAGCCGCCGCGCTTCGGTTCGGCGACGGTGGCGGCTCAAAAATAACTTTTGATATATTGTACGGGCAGTTAAGGAGATTATTTTCGCCCATGGACGTAGTAGTCGCCGCGCTTCGGTTCGGCGGCGGCGCACAGTATATTTTTTGCAAGGGTTTACTGCAAGAGTGTATGCTCGTCGTAGGTATTTTCTTCCCTCGTCGGTAGGTCAACTTTGACCGAGCTTTAAAAAAAATGTGTAGGCATTCAAAAATTAAAAAAGAATGTCGTTCATAGCCAGTTATTTTCTCTGCAAGAGAAAAATAGAAACTCCTGCGTACAAAATTTCTACAACGAACATACACTCTTGCAGTAAACCCTTGCATCTACTGTGCGGCGGCGGCTCAAAAAAAACTGTTGATATATTCTAGAGGAAGTTGAGGGGATCATTTTCGCCAATGGAAGTAGTAGCCGCCGCGCTTCGGTTCGGCGGCAGCGGCGGCTCAAAATAATGCAAAACATAACAATCACAACGAAATAGCTTTTTAAAAGGGAAACGTGACGCATGTCCTCGTCCCTTCTTACACAACAATTGATGTCACAACAAAAACCCTTTTTGAAAGGGAAACGTGACGCAAGTCCTCGCCCCTTCTTCCAAAACAACTGATATCAATTTGGTGACGCTTACAGCTTCGAAACGCAAAAAATTCTTTTGAAATATTTTCACTTTTGATTTAAAAAATGCGTCACAAATGCCGAACTTTTGAAAATATTTCAAAAGAATTTTTTACGTTCCGAAGCTGTAACCGTCACCCAAATTGATATCAGTTGTTTTTGAAGAAGGGACGAGGACTTGCGTCACGTTTCCCTTTTAAAAAGGATTTTTGTTGTGATTCGAAAATACGAGGCAAATTAAATTCGTTTCGTCGAATAAGAGATGCTTGTGCCTACGACGACGTTTTCAACCAGTCGAATTGAGAAGGAGTAAAGAGATGGGTTAGCTCAGTGGTAACGTACGGCTTTCTACCAAAAATATTCGGGTTCAACCCTGGTGGGCACAAATCCTGTATAGGATTTTTCTTCAATGTATAGCATGAAAGTAACGTTCCCAAACACACACAGGCTACATAATATGGGTATATGCGAATTTGGTGAATATATAAATATCTGATTCTAACTTTAGGCGGGATATAATTGGTACCTAATGGTAAAATTCAAGCATACGGTCCAAAAAATGCCTGCCGGTAAAACCCGTTGATGGGGCGAAGAGGCATTCTAAGCCTGACTAGTTTTCGTAACTATTTCATCGTAGATGGCACTAGGTCCTTTTTTATAAGGGTGAGGAAATCTTCATAGACACCCGGTTGAGTTTGGAAAAGGGGTCCAAGGAATTTTTTTTTTCATTTATTTTTGCGTGCATTAGGGGTGAGTGTTTAAAATCCGTCTTTAACCAACCAACTGGAAACGACATCACATTGTCCATTCTCTTCCTTTTTTCCCAAACACCCTAACCACCCTGCCATCTTCTGAAACTGAGAAACTTGTCACAGTTGCTCTCAACGTAGAAATTTCATATCCAAAAGTACTTGATGATCTTATCTATAAAAGTAGTGAAGAGAAGGAGGGAGACAACAACTTTGACGTGCAAGATCATTTGTATCGAAAGACTATCTGATTTCACCATTTAATCTAACCGCAACTCCGCCTTCCCCCAAGTGCTTTCAATTGCCTCTAATAAACTACCCCGACCCCATACATGAATTATAAAATATTTTGCAAGTTTCACCCGTCAAAACAACTGTTTCCCAAAGCTTGTCATGCATAAAAACTTTCTTGAGTTTGGTTCTTATCATGAAATTGTGTCCTTATGTAATGAACTACTTTGATAGTTTCCAATGTAATGTACTATGACTATCTCTCTACGTTCTGTCTGCAAACTGCACTCCTATACTCAACGCAATTTTCTCTTTCTTTAGGAAAGTTACTATCCATTGCAATAGAGAAGTCAATCATTTCGTAGTTTTCTTTTTGCTGTCTTTATTCGATTTTTGAACGTCTCATAATGTTACCCGATGTAATATCATCAAACACTTTAATTCAGCGCACACACACTACTAAAAAATCACATAAATAACGTCAAAACTCTGACGTTTCCTTTTGAGTCAAATCAGTCAAATGCACAATCGGTTGTTTATTATTAAAAGCCGACTGAGTGTTTGCAAAACGTTGTGTCACTCGCTGCAATTGAAACAGAAGTCCATCGATGTAATCAGACGAAATTTGAGAACGTCTTCGAAAATGGCAAACAGCAAATTTGATTACGTTCGTTCATTTGAAACCGACGACAAGATATTACCGAATGTTTGGATTGTGGTACGCATCGATGGCAAGGCATTTCATAAATTTTCAAAAGAACATCAATTCGACAAACCGAACGATGACAGAGGTAGGTGAATAAGCAATTTCAATGCATTGGACCTAATCTCTGGCACTCTCAAGCATAGGGTTAAATCTTATGAGCCATGCCGCTATGTCAGTGATGGAAGAATTCTGTGATATTGTCCTTTCGTATGGCCAGAGCGATGAATATTCATTTGTTTTCCACAAAACAACGAATTTGTACAATAGACGTTCAGCCAAGATTATGTCAAATGTTTGCAGTCTTTTTACCGCGTCCTTCTGTTTCAATTGGTCGAAGTGGTTTCAATCCGACGAATTGAAGTATCCACCAAGTTTCGATGGAAGAGTCGTACTGTACCCGTCGGATCAAAACTTAAAAGACTACCTCAGCTGGAGACAGGCAGATGTCCACATTAACAACCTATACAACACAGCGTTTTGGAATCTGGTACTCAAAGGTGGAATGACAAATGCACAGGTGAAACAAACGAAAATTTTGACTCGTTCTCTTTCCATTATTTCACTTATAAAATGTCGCAGGCTGAAGCTGCACTTCGGGGTACTGTGTCAGGAGAAAAAAACGAATTACTCTTCTCCAAATTCGGAATAAATTACAATAATTTGCCGGCAATGTACAGAAAGGGAACGATTTTACTTAGAAAGAAAGTGAAGACGAGTGAAATGAAAAATAGAAGACAGTTAATTGTGCCACTCCATGTGGATATGATAAAAGAAAAATTTTGGACAGAACATAACGAAATATTGGACAAGAAACCTTCACAGAATTATGAATTTGAGAAAACTGTTGAAGAGTTGATTCCTAAGTTGGTCCAACTTCAGATTGAGAAATAAAAAAGAATTCGTTTTTCTATAAATTGTTTGAGTATTGACTACAGTTGAGCCAATTGTTACTGTGCGCTCAAAGTTCGACAGTACACACATCAACTGGCACGATTAGGCTAAAATGCAGTATACAGAAACAGCTGGGATTTGGGTGCTTGAGGCTGCGATCGATAGAGGGAGGTCTCCTGATGACAAAGCAACAAGAATTGGGGCGCGGAAGCCCCTCCCTGAACGCCCAGGGTCATCCAAACTGTTTTTTTTTTCAATTTTTGTGTTTTTTTAAGGTGCAATCGACGCGGGGAGGGCACCTAATGACAAAACAACAACTATTGGCGCGCTAGAGCGAATGAATTTTCCTTTTACAAAATGCCACGAGAGCGAATGAATTTTCCTTTTACGGAATGCCACGAGAGCGAATGAATTTTCCTTTTACAAAATGCCACGAGCCAATGAATTTTCCTTTTACGAAATGCCACGAGAGCGAATGAATTTTCCTTTTACAAAATGCCACGAGCCAATGAATTTTCCTTTTACAAAATGCTACGAGAGCGAATGAATTTTCCTTTTACAAAATGCCACGAACGAATGAATTTTCCTTTTACAAAATGCCACGAGAGCGAATGAATTTTCCTTTTACGGAATGCCACGAGAGCGAATGAATTTTCCTTTTACAAAATGCCACGAGCCAATGAATTTTCCTTTTACGAAATGCCACGAGAGCGAATGAATTTTCCTTTTACAAAATGCCACGAGAGCGAATAAATTTTCCTTTTACAAAATGCCACGAACGAATGAATTTTCCTTTTACAAAATGCCACGAGAGCGAATGAATTTTCCTTTTACGGAATGCCACGAGAGCGAATGAATTTTCCTTTTACAAAATGCCACGAGCGAATGAATTTTCCTTTTACGAAATGCCACGAGAGCGAATGAATTTTCCTTTTACGAAATGCCACGAGAGCGAATGAATTTTCCTTTTACAAAATGCCACGAGCGAATGAATTTTCCTTTTACAAAATGCCACGAGCGAATGAATTTTCCTTTTACGAAATGCAACGAGAACGAATGAATTTTCCTTTTACAAAATGCCACGAGCGAATGAATTTTCCTTTTACAAAATGCCACGAGAGCGAATGAATTTCCTTTTACAAAATGCCACGAGCGAATGAATTTTCCTTTTATGAAATGCCACGAGAGCGAATGAATTTTCCTTTTACAAAATGCCACGAGAGCGAATGAATTTTCCTTTTACGAAATGCCACGAGAGCGAATGAATTTTCCTTTTACAAAATGCCACGAGAGCGAATGAATTTTCCTTTTACAATATGCCATGAGTGTATGAATTTTCCTTTTACAAAATGCCACGAGAGCGAATGAATTTTCGTTTTACAAAATGCCACGGGCGAATGAATGTTCCTTTTACAAAATGCCACGGGCGAATGAATTTTCCTTTTACGAAATGCCACGAGAGCGAATGAATTTTCCTTTTACAAAATGCCACGAGCGAATGCACTTTCCTTTTACGAAATGCAACGAGAGCGAATGAATTTTCCTTTTACAAAATGCCACGAGCGAATGAATTTTGCTTTTACGAAATACCACAAGAGCGAATGAATTTTCCTTTTACAAAATGCCACGAGAGTTTGGATGACCCTGGGCGCCCAGGGAGGGCTTCCGCGCCCCAATTCTTGTTGTTTTGTCATCAGGAGACCTCCCTCTATCGATCCCACCCTCAAGCACCCCAATACCAGCTGTTTCCGTATACTGTATTTTTGCCTTCCACACTAAATTGTGTCCTGTGTTCCTTTTACTAAAAAGCCCCTACTACTACTACTTCAAGCCCCTCTCCAGACACCATTCCCCCACTAACCTCAGCGAACTCCTCAAGCGACTTCCCAGGGTACTTTCGAACTTGCGTTTAACTAGAATAGTCAGGTCGCCCGAATAACCCTGCGCATGAACGCCTACCTCATTCAACCTCTTGATCAGGGAGTCCACGACCATGCACGGTGAGAGTATCCCCCCTTGCGGACAGCCTGCTTCTGAGCATATTGCCAATCCACCTCGTTACAACCGGTGCTACGTCCATTTCTTCTAGCGCATGCTGAATGACATCGAAGCCGGTGTTGTCGAATGCTCCTTCAATGTCCATAAAACATCCAAGAGCAATCTCACCGAATTCGAATGACTTTTCTACCCCGGCCACAAGGGCGTGCAGAGCCGAGTCCGTCGATTTACCCACCTGATATGCATGTTGCTTCTCTTGCAGCGGATATCTCGACAGGATTTCGTCTCTGATGTAGAAGTCTACGAGCTTCTCGAGAGCCTTTAATATAAAGGAGGTGAGACTTATGGGTCGGAAATCTTTGGCTTCGAGGGCTTTCCCGGCTTTGGTATAAACGTCACATTGACTTTTTCCCAAGCCTTTGGGACATGAACAAACACTAGCGAACTTTTAAGAACTCCACAAAGTGGTTCCAATAAGATCTCTCCACTCTCTTTCAACATCCCGCTCTCCCCTGCCGATTTGAACGGCTTGAATCTACCAATGGCCTACCTTAACTTGTCTATAGTAACTATGCGACTAGCCAACGACCAGTCCGACGGAGGTGGAGGATCAGATACGTTGTCTCTGACCTTTGTATCACTACAGCCAGGAAAGTGTGTCTCTAGTAGATGGGTGGCGGTCTCTTTCCCGCACCTCGTGAAGCTACAACCAAAAAATAAATTAACCAACTAAGAGGTTAGTTGACTGTATGCGCATGCGCACAAATGTTTTTTTTTTCATTGGACAGTAGCAATGAAAAAAAATCAACTAACTTCTTAGTTGATTTTGCGCATGCGCATAAGTCAACTAAGCTCTTAGTTCGTTAATTTATTTTTTGGTTGCATTGTCCGCTCTCCTAAGTGAGGCCGGTAATAGTCTCGAGTCTTTCGATAGGACTTCATGATCCTAGCATAATCAAGAATCTGCTCTACTTCAGACCAGAACCTCCTCCACATCGTTATTCCTTTCCATCGAACCGCCTTCCTAAACATGCCTCGAGAGATTCTATACAAATCACAGTCTCTTCTAAGCTTCTCTAACTCATGACTCCATAGTTTTCCGTCCTTCCTCCGAACCGACTTAACATCGGGACAAGAGAATTCATAGGCTTCTGTCAGTAACGAT
>CM055406.1:58196769-58215473 GCA_029228625.1 Pseudolycoriella hygida
TTTTTTTGAGGTTATGTATGGGGAGAAATCAAACCTGTCACTTTGTCTAACAACTATACGACTATTAATCTGCGGCCTACATGCACAAATATTTTTCCCGACATTTTTGAATATTCTTAAATCACGTTTTAAGAATTCTTACATTTAAATTGTGAATATTTCACGAGATATAGATTTTTGAACATGAATATAACGGATTAGCCTACTGTGTGACGTAGGAATTGCGTTTATAATATAATATAATAGTGAAAAATGAGATTAAGGTGTGCTTCTCGAATTATGTCGACGACTGTGAAAGCAAGCTCAAATCGAACACCAAGTGCTTTTTCTCATTTACCAAGTCGTTGAAGAAGACGAACGCTCTGGCCAACAGTATGAGATTCGGGGATAAAGTTAGCAATGATAGAGTGTCAATCTGTGATCTGTTCGCAAATTTCTTCAGCACTGTCTATCAATTGGACGGTGAGGAAAACCGTAGTGATGAGATAAATGCGTTGTATGAGTCGTTGGGCGAGAGAGAATGTAATGATATTACGTTTTCCCCATCTGATGTTCAAAGAGTGCTGAAAAGATTTGATGTTAATAAGGTGTCAAGTCCTGATGGTGTCCCAATGATGTTTTATAAAGAACTCGCAGAGTCATTAGCCATTCCGTTGTCTATTCTATTCAACAAATCACTGAAGGAAAGTGTCTTTCCTGATAGATGGAAGTTGGGCTTCATTTCGCCGGTCTTCAAAGAGGGAGACAGGAATGACGTCACTAACTATAGGGCAGTTTCGATCTTATGTGCAATCTCAAAAATTTTCGAAAGGCTTATGTTTAATGTGCTTTTTGACAAAACCAAAGGTAAAATTCATTTCTCCCAACACGGGTTTTTTCAAAAAGGTCAACGCAAACGAATCTAATGGAGTTTGTCACATCTGTATCTAAAGCAATGGCAAATGGTGGTCAAGTTGATGTGTTATACACGGATTTTTCAAAAGCATTTGATCGGATAGTACATCATCGGCTGAAAAAACTGGCTCTTTTTGGCTTTAGTAAATCTTTGATTCGGTGGTTTGATTCGTACTTATCAAATCGTTCACAGATCGTAGTGATTGGCGGAGGAAGATCAAAACGTATCACTCCAATGTCAGGGGTACCGTAGGGATCAATTTTGGGACCGTTTTTGTTCAATTTGTATGTTAACGACCTCCTGTCAGCCTTCAATGACACCTTTGCTTTTGCGGATGACCTGAAATTGATTCGAAAAATAGTATCTAGTAATGACTGCATCTTATTCCAATCAGAAATCGATCGTCTGCATGAATGGTGTGGTACCAACAAGTTGGGTCTAAACGCCAATAAGTGTGCAATTATGTCCATTACTCGAAAAAGTGAAAGCAATCGGCTCGCTCATCAATATCGGATTGGTGGAGAAATTGTTCCTAGAGTCGAATCTAAACGTGACCTAGGCGTCATAATTGATAGCAAACTATCTTTCGCTGAACATATTACCGTAATGACCCGTAAATCCTATCAAATGCTAGGATTTGTTTTCCGGTGTGGCATATACACTCATACAACATACTACACTCATGGCCGGGTCACAAGGAGGGATAATCCCGTCTTTTACACTCCGAAGTACACCAGCAACATCGTGCAAAATGAACCATTACACAGAATGCAGGACCACCATGACGAGTACTTCTTTCAAGTTAACATTTTTAATAAATCGTTTGAATCTTTTAAAAACTCGGTACGGAATACGCTACTATCTTGACTGTCAAATAGAAATTGAAGCTTGAATTGTGAAATTGAAATGTAAATTAGAAACGAAAATTGTATGTTTAGTAATGATTAATATGTTATTGGGCCGTAAGGTCTGTTTATTGATCAAATAAATAAATAAATAAATAATATACGCCGCCAACGTATTCATCGAATATGGGTGACGTCATATTTGTCATGCTTCTGTGTGCGATTCGTTGCGGTTCTAAGTTACCCATATTATGAAGCCTGGGTATTTATACAGAATTTGTCCCCTCCAGGATTGAGCCCGGATATTTTTTGTGGAAAGCCAGTACGTTACAATTGAGCTAACCTGTTCCTATTTTAAACGATTACGCAATAGAAATGTCCTGGAAGTTCGCACCTAGAGACTTCCTAAAAATACAAACTGTTCAAGAAATTTTGGTGCTGATTTTTTTCGAACACTTTATCAATTTCCTTAACTTTACTGTGCACCACCATTTTGTTTAACTTTTCCTTTTTTTTGCATGCATTCACTGCTGCACCCAAAAAATTGGTGAACATGCGACTCGTACATTTGTACGTTTGCCGAGTACATGGTGTCGCTTAAACCATTGGGTTAGCTGGACGTACATTGTACTATATATTTGAACAACGTACACGCTATTCTTGAACACTTTAGCTGTACACTTTACATTGTAGATTGTAATTTCACAAAATTTGAATGCAATAGTTGATTACAGTGGGGGATGCGGAAATAAGTCATTACATGAGGGATTAATTTTGTGAAATGAGCCAAAAGGGTGTTTTTAAGCAAAAAGCTTTGAAAACTGTTTTTTGACGAGTGTAGAGTTTGTGTCCCGAGCCGAAGGCGAGGTATACAACTACAAGAGTCAAAAAACAGTTTTCAAAGCGAGTTGCTTAAAAATACAGGAATGAGTTTGCGAGTGTCACGAAATTATCCAGCATGGATGACTTATTAAGCATTCCCCACTGTATGCTGTTTTACATGGTGTCCCAACCGAAAACGCGTCATTACATGCAGATATACATGTAATGAGAAGTTTCTGGTGGGGGCTAAATGTAATGAATAGCATGTAATGAATGACATGTAATGAATAATTTCCGTGGGGTGCACATATACATGTAATGACAAGTTTTCGGTGGGTCAACGAGTAAAAAGGTTTTCTTTATACGATTAATTGTTAGTTATTACAGTTTCTTATTTGCTTCGTCGTTATTCATCAATTCCATATTAAGTTCAGCGTATTTCGATGTCAAAAATTCTTTGACATAAGCTGGATTCGAACCCACGACACCTGTATCTCCAGTCGTTAATTTTACCACTAAGCTAACTTTACATGTTGGATGTACACTAGGGAGGTCCAAAAATGTATGGGAAAATAAAAGTATCGAAAAGTTTGGGGCACCAACCGAAAAACAAAAGGTGTTTGATCCCTGATCGAGATTGTATGTGGGCGTAACTTGATCCGAGGCGATTTAGGGGTAGCTCAAAAGCGTTAAAGTAAAAAATTCAACGACTTTCGAAGGCACATATTCACTCAAGTAATGAGAGAATCCATCGGTTGTTGTGCTACAGTCGAAAGGTCTTAGGACACCCTTAAAATTGACATAGAAAAATTAGACCAGGCAGTGTTTTCGTCCATATGTCCCACATGATTGAAATTCATGAGAAAATTGCACCTCTTTAATAATGTGGGACATATGGACGAAAACACTTTCTGGTATACTCTCTTTATGCCGATTTTAAGGGTATCCTAAGACTTTTCGACTGCACCACAAGGACCACTCATTACTTGAGTAAATATGTGCCTTTGAAAGTCGTTCAATTTCTTAGTTTAACGCTTTTGAGCTACCCCCAAATCGTCTCGGATCAAGTTACGCCCATATACAATCTTTATCAGGGATCAAAAACCTTTTGTTTTTCGGTTGGTGCCCCAAACTTTTCGACACTTTTGTATTTTGGACACCCCTAATGTACACACTTTTTTCTATACGTTCTTACTACTATGTACGACAATGTACGACTTACTTGTACAATGTGCAAGTCTCTTGTACAATGTACAACTCACTTGTCCGCCATACAATGGATTTGTACATTGTACGTGTCATTTGTAAAAAAAATTCCGTTGTACATTGTACATACTACTTGTTCATTATACAATGGACACGGTGGCGCAGTGGTAGTAAATAGACAGAGGAAGATACAAGTTCGTTTGCCCCAATGAAGAAGCCAAGAACTTTGCATTGGGTATCGTTCCGCTTCTGAAAGGATTATGGCTAGACCCAAAAATTAAAGCAGTAGACTTCGGTGCCAAAGATGGTAAGAGCTACAATAATTAAGACTTCTTGGATTTGTTTGAAGATATCGACCTCAGAAACGACACTGTCGACACTAATGATTGGAGAGCCTACAATAAAAAGAAAATACAACGCAACAAAACAATTATGTTCTTGGGAGTGGATGAAAAATCAGTTGAGGATCTAAGAGCCGTAAGCTTTAAACCCTACTATGCAAATGGTCGTATTAAAATTATTATCGAGAATCAAAATGAATAACAAACAGCGCGGAGGAAACCTAGTGGGACATTTCAGCCTATCATAAGCAAATATTTTTCTTATCATAAAATATGAAGGCCTACTAAAAACTATTCTTCTCTCAACAAATATTCTAAAACTGTCAACTAGCAGTACTTATAATGGAACAAGATTTATAAAACTTCAACTTAAAATTAACTCACAAATTTTCTTTTCAAAAATAATTTTGTCAATAAATATATTCTGTGACATCTACCAAATCGGACTGCATTTTTTATTAACATTTCAACATATCGTGGTAAAAGTAAAAAGGAATTGTAAGTAGTTCCCCTTAAGAATCAAACTTGGAACCAGGTTAGTAAGTCCTGAAATCAACAAGGTAAGGGGGAACCCCACGCCAAAGCCAGCCAATTACATATGGAGTTACAACTGGGGAAAACAGTAAGGTAACAAAGAGCAGTAGATCGAGAAACAAACACTTCTTAAGCCATCCAGGTCCCCTCCATTTGTTCAACTCATGGTTCTACGCAAGAAGGCTTGACAGTAGGCAACATAACTACTACGATGGGTGAAGATCTAAATTTCATTTCTTTCAAATTAACCTTCATAGGACATATGCACCAACCTGTGAACTCAACAAGGTATTTAAGGGTACTTCATCATTTATAGTTCTCATTCAGAAACCAGCACATAGGTCAGGGGCCATTAAGGGTCTAAACAGTAAAATTGGAAATATTGTCAGGGCAAATGGTGACGGTAGACCTAGGGCAGCACTATACATTTCAAAGAATATAAACATTCATCCCCTTTATAATCTTAGTTCTTTAGATCAGGCAATAGCTAGAATAACGTTAAAGAAAACGGCAAAGACAAGGATTTTGTCATCTGCTCAAGCTATTTCGCACATGGATCCACAGATGATCCACCTACCTCAGAGTTTATGGCAGTCGTAGAATACTGTAAAGACAGACAAATACCACTTATCTCAGGTATAGATTCAAATGCACATCATCTAGCATGGGGAAGCACTAACACTAACCAGAGGGGTGATAACCTATTAGAATACCTACTGTCAGCCAACCAGATGATTTTAAATGTTGCTGTCCAATACTCAAGCATAAGGCGGGTGTGTCGGTACCCTACTATACATCAGAAGACAGAAGGCAAAGGAAAAAGGTGAGACAACAGTTCAACAGATGTAGAAATTCCACAGACAAATCGCCGTATTATGCAGAACTTCGCAAATATAGCAAAAATCTAAGGAAAAGGGAAAGAGAAGGGTGGAGAAATCGATGCAATGAGATCAGTGGAGTGCATGACTCCGCAAAAATGTATAAAATTCTTTCAAAGAATCCGATCCAGTCGGTAGGCTCACTACACTCCTCCCATCTGGTGAATACACTAAGGATCAGGATGAAACATACAAACACTTACTTGAGTTCCATTTTCCTGGCTGTAAATTAGCTGAGGAGACGAACACGAATTTTTCACCCACACTAAATGAAGGGAAGCCCAACAGAGATTTAACCGAAAGGATTATCACAGAAGAAAGATTGAAATGGGCAATTAATACGTTTAAGCCGTTCAAATCGCCAGGATTGGATAATATTATTCCAGCAATGCTACAACATTCCTTTGAACACTCTAAACATATTTTATGTGACATGTGACATATTAAGAGCATCTATGAAACTAAAATACATCCCCAAACCGATGAGAGAGTCGCTAGTTATTTTTATTCCAAAGCCAGGGAAAAGTAATTATTCTTTAGCAGAAAACTTTCGACCAATAAGCCTTACTTCATTTTTACTAAAGATCATTGAAAAATTGATTGACAGATACCTGAGAGATGAGCCCCTTAAGCTAATCAAAATACACGATAAACAACACGCGTACCAAAGAGGAAAATCTACAGAAAATGCACTTCATAACTTGGTTAGCAACATCGAGTTGCTAGACTCCCACTAGACGCCCAGGAATTTCCACTGGGATGCTTCATTGACATCTCGGGCGCGTTCAATAACGTAACCTAGGCAGCTATTGAAAAAGCGTGCGATCAGCATAAGTTCGACAGGGGAGTCGTAGGGGAGTAGGGTCGTCATTACAAAATTTGGGACATCATCAATCACAGTCCCGGTAGTCAAGGGTTGCCCACAAGGGGGCGTCCTACCTCCGCTCCTATGGTGTCTAGTCATTAACGAACTAATCAGCATTTTAAACGACCTGAATATTCAGACTGAGGGCTTTTCAGATGACGTTGCTACTCTAATAAGAGGTAAATTTGTAAGTGTACTTTGTGACCTATTACAAACAACACTGAACATCGTCTCAAACTGGTGTGATGAAAACGAACTTACAATCAACCCAGGAAAAACTAAAATGATACTGTTTAATAGGAAAAATAAAGTTACTGGAATAACAATTCCTGATATAAAGGGGATACCAATAAAACTGGTAGAAGTTGTCAAATACCTAGGCATTCTCCTGGACTATCGACTCATGTGGCACGCCAATATTGACGCGAGAATAGAAAAGGCTCTAATAGCGCTGTGGCAATGGTTCCAAGTGGGGAGTCTCGCCTAAGGTCATGTTCTGGATCTACAGCGCAATAATTAGACCTATAGTGACTTATGGCTCCTTCTTATGGAACCACAGATGCGAACTTAAACATGTACAAAATAAGCTTAACAAATTTCAAAGGAAAGCTTGTATAGCTATAACCAGTGCCTGGAGTTCTACTCCTACTGCATCAATGGAAGCTGTACTAAACCTTACCCCCCTACAAATTCATATTAAAATGGAAGCTCTCGCCACACTAAGCAGAATTGTCAGAGACCGTGGAATAATAAGAGAAACCGATCACACCCTGGTGAGGAAGGACCCTTCGATACTAATGCCCTCGGACAAAATTATACCGACACACAGGTTTGGTAGTCAATTTAAGGTGAGTATCCTTCACAAAGAGCACTGGGTAGAGGGTCTTCCACTACCGGAGCATGGAACACTATATCCAGACGGATCACTGATAGTAGAATCCGCTGGGGCAGGCGTCTTCTGTACAGAACTTAACATTGAAAAGTCCAGATCTACTATTCATCTATCTTCCTAGCCGAGGTCAGAGCAATACTAGAAGGATGTTTCATTGCTAGAGAATTGCAGTCAAGAGGTGAAACCATCTTCATATGCGCGGACAGCCAAGGAGTCATAAAGGCACTATCAGCACAAACTTTTAAGTCGGCATTAGTATTAGAATGCTGGGAAGCGCTGAACAAACTTGCTCTATCAAACCACGTAAACCTCATATGGGTCCCTGGACACTCAGGTATAGAGGGTAATGAAAGAGCCGATGAAATAGCAAAGATCGGGGCACAGTGCGGATGGATAGGCCCAGAACCGGCTAATAGCACTCCCCATAATTACTTAAGAACGAAAATACGATCGGAAACAATACGTGAGTTTGTGAGTTTGAGCCAAGCTAAAAGTTGCATCACAGTTAAGAAGAATTACCACATGGACACAGCTGAGCATTTCTTATGTTACTGTCCTGCTTTCAATAACGCAAGAAGAAAGCATCTGGGTAGTTACACAATTAGGTACAGCCTAATCAAATCTCTACACCCACAACACATACTGAGCTACATTACCAGCTCAGGTAGATTTGATAAAACAATGAACGTGTAGAGCACATAACATAGTGTGCACAATGGGCCCACACAGAGGCCTCCGTGCGAGTTCTATCACCAATAGAACAACAATTTTTAATAAAAAAAAATCGTTATGGCCCTAGGTCGGTCGTAATGTCGGACCCTTAACAAAAAAATTGTTTTTTGCTATGTTGTAGAGAAAATTGAGGTGAACATTTTTGTCTATTTGGAGATCAATTTTGTGCTTTCGGGAGGGTTCTTTTACACCGTTGCTTCGGACGGGGTTTTCAATGTTGCGCAATTTCCAATACAACTTAATGTAGACGTAATTTCGCACACTTAAGAGTTAAGGGAATATTTTCTTAAATACGTTCGAGTCTTTTCGTAACATCAACTCTGTTTGCCACATCTATTCTGATACGTACGGGTCCCTTCATTACTAATTATAAACGTCTAATGTCCGTCTGTTTATCTATCTATGCGTCTATTCGTCTATTTATGCGTCTATTTATTCGTCTATAAGTCTGTCTGTCACGATCCCGTTATTTTTTCGTTTAATTGCGTTTACACGCACGGGTCATAATTGAAAATCGGGCAAAAGTCAGTCAAGTCAGGGGAAGTGTCAGAGTAGAATACGTAGCAAGTGCAACACTGAATACGGGGAACTTGAAATACGGGGAACGTTGAATACGGGGTAAGTGGAATACGGTGAACGTTGAATATGGGGGAAGTGGAATACGGGGGAAGTAGAATACGGTGGAAGTGGAATACGGTGAACGTTAAATACGGTGAACGTGGAATACGGTGAACGTGGAATACGGTGAACGATGAATACGGGGGAAGTGGAATACGGGGGAGTGGAGTCATTTTGCGACAAAGAAAGTGTTTTGATTTATAGTGCCTTTCTCGCCCATTTGGATTTTAGTATTATTAGCGGTAATATCAACGAAGTGATTTAATGACATGAAACATTACGCATCATTATTTAAAACGAGAAAAAATATGCTTTGGCTCACAGAATAGACAACACGCGAAAATGATAAAGCCTGCGTAGTCCCTAGGGGCGGAAGTTCGACTAGTATGTTTATATGGAATTTTCAATTTTCAAAAATTCATAACTCCGGCTGCAATGAGCCAATAGTGTTCACCAGTATGTCGGTTTTTACAAGAATTTTGCGTAGAATCAGAAAAAAATACTTTCAGAGGGGTACTCCCGGCCGGGGGAAATCAAAAAATCAGATCAATATAAATCTAAAGTAGCCGAGGTGGTATTCACATTATTATAGCTGAATAAAGATGAATATACAACCCATTTAATTACGTCACTTTGTAGTTATTTTGTCGGAGTAAGCTTCAGACTTTGTCTGACGTTCAATTCGGAAGTAAGAGTCAGAACGAAAGGTAAATCGGTATTAATTCAAAAAATTTGATCGTCGATCAACTGCCCATCGCGAAAAATGTGAATATTTGACTTACAATCGCATAGTCGAATCTGATCCTTGAAAATTGTATACCATTTCTTCAACACAATTTTGTCGTATTTGGTGCCAGTTTGTGCGGCTATTAATTTCTTAAGATCTCCAATAGTATCCTCCGGGTTGCATTTTACGCGCACCTGAAGTTAGAATTCTTTTAACACACATTTCGTTACTTACGAAGACCCTTACCTTCTTTCCCAATCGATCGTTACACGTGATTTCAATCATTTTACAAAAAAAAAACTGTCAAACGGAGGATTTCTTGAGTTTCTTTTTTTGTTATTCAATTTGGTTGCAAGCCTTTAATCGGTATTATGATCCCTGACAAACAAATCGTTGGAAATCGTATCGAAAATACACAAAAATATTTCGTGACATCTGTCAAGTTCATTTTGGTGTCGGCGCTATTTTCATTCAGCAAATTATGTCAGCAGTGAACAAAACTGGCGTAATTTTTTGAAATAAATTTTCGTTTCATCTCGATTTAAGACGTTAAAATCGAATATTTTGTGCGAATTGTCCATTCTTACATTTATGATGAATTTCTAACATGAATTGAACCGATTAGCGACTGAATTCGATGCGTTGAATGTAATTTTAGACAATATTTGACCGGAACCACCACATCACATCAATCAGCTATGTAAGCAATCTGTTGAAACGTCAAGTAATTCATCTGATAATGTTCCACATCACTTTCACCATTTTTTTCCCCGTACACAACGACAACACATTACATTTCTGTTTGCCAAAAAAAATTTGAATTGTCGCTACGCCGCTAGTGAAACAACCGAATTCCATTTCAATTTTCTTCAATTAATTGACAATATGAACATTCCGAACGAATATATCGCTAAAACGGAGGACATTGCCGATCAGGTAAGTCAAGAATTGTGTGTTTTTGATTGTGTTGAACCAATAATTTTGTCGAACATTTATTGTTGACGGCGCGTAAATATTTTGGTAAGTTCTTTACCAAAAACATCTTCGAGAATTTGTGTCAACGTCATCGTTTTCCAAAAACTGGTTCGAAGGTTTTATTGACTTGTTGACTGTAAAAGGACTTTTTACAAGAAAAAAAAAATGTTGAATGATTTGGCGTATTTTTACAGTTACTTAACAAATTACAATTTCTTACAATTGTAGGCCAAAGAACAGATAGATAACAGGCACAATCTATAAGACAATGCCATAACTTCATGTCCACCAAAAGACTCAATCGCAACCGTTCAGGTTAATGTTCGATTCATTATTACAACATAAAACCGTAATGTGCGACTTCTATGCTCCACGTAAACAATTTTTTTTTTTCTGATCTATGAAAATTTCAATTCGAAGGCTCCATCCAAACAATGAACGTAGACGAATCATAAAAACGTGCGTTATCTCATATTGGAACGAAAAAAATCCAGTGCTTATCAAACTATCGCCTAGACCTCCTTTTTAGATCAAAATAAAGATGTTGTTCATGAAAAAAAAAATGTTTGCTGTCAAAAGCAGCACAGTGTACAAAAAAAAATTGTGGAATTTATCGTCAAATATTTGTTAAAATTATAGATTTACACAACTGACAATAACTTCTAATTCAATGACATGGTCCAAATATTTTGGATGTTGTTTTGATAGTTTTTCAAGTTTTAGATTTAATTTTTGTTACGAGGTTTTCTATCTGTTGACAAATTTTTGTTCCCTAAACAGCCCTTTTCAGGTTGGCAGCAGATATCTTTGCTGCAGAATTTCATGGTCGCTAATAGACCGAACATGTTTCAGAGGGAGCTTGAAACCTCTTAAAATTGATTAAGAAAACATGAAAAATGTCCGGACTCTTGTTTTGATTCCTATCAATTAGCTTGATAAGAGACCTTTCGATACCACGAATCAAAAAGCTTTTCGCAATGTTGTTGGTTAGAAAAAGACTTGCTAATGGTTTCGTCGGTGTTCCACTTTCCATACCATAGACACATGTCTTTTCACCTACCAACGTCTTTATACGGCGGTTCAAGGTCAATCAACATATTTGTGCGACCTCTGAAAAAATAGCCCCACAAAATATCCTCAATAGACAAATCCTGGTCGTTATGACCTGGACATTATGAGTTTATGAAAAAAAGATCGTCAAGAGACGAGCAGTTAAGAGAGTGTGTTTCATCGGAGTCTGTAGACGCTTTAATGTTGTAAGCCTCTTGATATTTCGTAAACGTTGCATCGTAGATTTCTACTAGGCCGCATGTTTAATCTCTTTTGCCACAAATTATATCAAAATGTCCTCCAGGGTAGATCTCGTTTTCAATGATTGCGTTACTGCCGGGCAAGGTGTAGGGGACATTTCTCATCTTTGTCGCACTTCCTGCACGTCGCTGTTGGATCTGTACAGGTGTTTATCACAGTGTCCTGTGATGGCGCCAATAACGGTTCTGAGGTCTTGCCTCGATTTATTTAATAGAAACGTAGTTTTTGTACTGTTGTGTTGGAAGGGACGAACTCATCAAAATTTGTCTCTTGCAATTTCAAGATATCAAAGAAAAATGTTGGGCGCCGAAACGTTCCATATTCCGAATGTGTGAAACGAATACCTAACAGCTGTCCAATTGAGTTGAAGCAAATTTTGCTACAAAATGGCATGACGTGATCCGTATTTCTAACTGTAAACGAGAAATAAAACAAAAATTATTAGCAGTCTGTCTAATGGAGTGTTTCATTTGGTATTTTTCGAACATTTGGTGTTCTGCATGTGAACACATGTGTACTCTCGGTCTGTTAGGGCCTGTTGACATGTTTCGTCTGCAAATGAAAACTTTTTTTATTCGTTTTCTGTGACAACTTAAAGCTCGTTATCATGATTTTGCCTCACTGTTTTATTTAAAATATTCAGACTCCCACTGGAGGAATGTTGCCGGCACTGTGGTCCACTTCATTGAAATCGGTCAACTATTTTCATTGTAATAAATAAGAACTTTTTCTGTGTTTATTTAATGTTCCACATGCCGTTGTGTTAAATAGGTTAGTTGTCGGGATAAATGCTCTCCCTTGAGAAGACTAAGGGTCAGAGCCCCTAGCGGGGTCAGAGCTCCATGCACGGAAGCCAGCCTGCAGGGCGTTAGTAGCTCGCTGCAGGGCGTTAGTAGCTCGCTGCAGGTGTGGGGGCTTAGGGGGCAGAACCCCCTACATACCAAAAATAAGATTGCGACCTCCTTAGGAATTGAAAACTTTGATGTTTTTCCTGATTTATTTCCTTCCTGATTTTTGTTTTTCCTAATTTAACTGATTCCTGATTTTTGCTTGCCTAATTCAGGTCGACATTCAAGGTGGACATTTACTTCCTTCATATTTTCGTTTTTCCTAAATTTGGTGTTAAACATACATCATTTCCTGATTTTAGTTTTTCCTTATTTTGGTTCCTAATTTCTTGATTCCTAATTTTGGTTTTTCCTAATTTAGTTCATTCCTAATTTTTGTTTTTTCTGATTTTTGTTTTTCCTGATTTATGTTTTAGGCTCCTAATTTTTGATTCCTGATTTTCATTTCCTGATTTTTGGTTCCTGATTTCTTGATTCCTGATTTCTTGATTCCTGATTTCTTGATTTCTGATTTTTGCTATCCTAATTCAGGTGAACATTCTAATTTTAGAACAAAATTCAACTTCAGGTCATCAGGTCGTATCAGGTCATTTCAGGTTATGACCTGAAAATTCAGATCAGGTCAGGTAAACTCAATTTTACCATCAGGTCAACCTGACTTGAGCTGTCGTAAGCCTAAATTACAACAACGAATGTGTGTAACTAGAAAGCCAAGCCAAAAAAGTCCTTGTTTACTTTTCAGTCATAGTAATTTTTGTAAAAAATCAAAATTGCAAAAAGAAAATTTGTATTTTGATGGTTTTCATAATTAGTTTTGTCTTTCTACAACTTTTTATGAGAAGCGAGAATTTAGTTCAGTTTAGTAATTTAGTTAGAAACTTTATGTAATCTTATACCGTACCCTACTATTAGTCGCATAACGGAATCCTAGGTACTGTGAGAATGTATAATAAATGAATGAATGAAAACTTACGTAAAACATCACCAGACGATATAGCACCTGCTATGACCCACGGCATCTGGCTCGCGACAGGTTCAGGTCGACCTGAGCGAAGTAACCTGAACCTCAAGAAGGTAAACCTGAAATATTCGTTCAAAACTTGTACAGGTTTACCAATTTCAGGTTCTGGTCAGATCAAACCAGACCAGGTTTTTCGAGCGAGCCTGAACCTGACCTGAAGCGGAGTTCAAGAGTTCAGGTTTCAGGTACCTATTCAGGTTTCAAGCAAATATCATGGGCGCGCGGTAGGAATGCGCCTGTGACGCAAGTCTCCACACTAGTGAAAAATTCAGAAATTTTTTTTTCGTAGACTTCGGAACCATATATACAGCTAAGCTTTGACTTTTTCCCTTGCGTCGTACCCCCCTGCATTCTAGTTTTTCGAATTCTACGTAATTGAAATCGACATTTTACTCATCAAAATCGGTCCAGTGGATCCAAAGATATAACCTTTTGAAAATGGCAATTTCCGGTACAAAATATTCCTTCCATAGAAGCCAAAGTAAATGAAATTATCCTACGTTAGTTAGTTCGTTAGTTTCAGGGCCATTTGTATGAAAAACCACTTTCTTGAAATTTTGCGCCATATAAAGCCCATATGTATGCGTTTGTGTGTGTGTAGTGTGTATGATAGCATATTTTGTATGGGACCATCCATAAATTACGTACGCTTTTTTCAGTGCTGTCATCAGATTTAAATCAACAATAACTTGGAAAATATTCACTTTTGAGACGTCAAAGGTATGACCGACCCCCCCCCCCCCCATACTACCCCCCTAAATGGGTGGGGGTCTTCCATACATTTGATGTCTCAATAAGAAATATTTTTCAAGTTATTGTTGATTTAAATCTGATGACAGCACTGAAAAAAGCGTACGTAATTTATGGATGTTAGGTTGGGTGTGTAGTGTATCAGGGTTACCGCCAAAATGGCGGAAAATAGGCGGGGACTCAAAAAAAACCTTTGATATGTTGTAGAGGAAGTTGAGGGGATCATTTTCGCCCATGGAAGTAGAACCGCCGTGCTTCGGTTCGGCGACGGCGGCGCCTCAAAAAAACTTTTGATATGTTGTAGAGGCAATTAAGGGGATGATTTTCGCCCATAGAAGTAGTAGCCGCCGCGCTTCGCTTCGGCGGCAGCGGCGGCACAAAATAATGCAAAACATTACAATCACAACGAAAACCCTTTTTAAAAGGGAAACGTGACGCAAGTCCTCGTCTCTTTTTCCAAAACAACTGATATCAATTTGGGTGACGCTTGCTTCGGAACGCACAAAATTCTTTTGAAATATTTTCGCTTTTGATGATGCGTCACAAATGCCGGCCCCCCCAATGTTATACTTTTTCTGTTCTTTCAGCTTTCACAATGCAAAAATTGGACTTTATGGGATGTATGGCGTATTTTTGAACAGGAAATCAAATTTTTGCGTATGAAAGCCGAAAGTGTAGAAAAATTATTACATTGGCGGGTCCGGCAATTGTGACGCATTTTTTTAATCAAAAGTGAAAATATTTCAAAAGAATTTTGTGCGTTTCGAAGCTGCAAGCGTCACCCAAAGTGATATCATTTATTTTGGAAGAAGGGACGAGGACTTGCGTCACGTTTCATTTTTAAAAAGGGTTTTTGTTGTGATTTACCTGAATCTGACCTGACCTGAACCTTAAAAGGTCAACCTGAACCTGTTCCGGGCATTAAGTAATGTCTAATTTTAAAAAATTACAACTGCACTGTTTGTTCCTGAGATTCCTGGGATTACGCTGCGAGTTCGCAAATGTAGAAAATTTTTAATACAACACTGAGACACTTTCTCTTGGGTCCTTTAGGATGCTTTACCTTGTTTCTCTTTCACTGTTATAATATTGTTTCTCAAATGTAAAATATGTCCGCAGAACAGTCTAAGAGTCTAGGTCAGTGTCGCCACATCATACGTACATTAGGGGACATTTGCCTAAGGCGTAGCGATTTGGAGGCGTAAAATTTGTAAAAAAAATAAAATAAAGTAAAACTCTGTCATAGGGTAAAAGCATTGACTACGAGTCCTGTGCTAGTTAGGGACCATCCATAAATTACGTACGCTTTTTTCAGTGCTGTCATCAGATTTAAATCAACAATAACTTTTGAGACGTCAAAGGTATGACCGACCCCCCCCCCATACTACCCCCTAAATGGGGGGGGGGGTCGGCCATACATTTGATGTCTCAATAGTAAATATTTTTCAAGTTATTGTTGATTTAAATCTGATGACAGCACTGAAAAAGCGTACTCAATTTATGGATGGTCCCTTACCAGCCTTTCCTTTGTTCACTTTCGAGATCAGTAGAAAAGACAATGATGGCTCGTAATTAAAGCAGTTAGGGACGTAAACTGAGTTCCCCAAAACTTTCTGAGGTCCGCCCGAAATATTTACGAGGTTACCGAAAGTTAAGTAATTCTTGAAGCTTACCGGTTGCGAGGAACAGAAAAACGTAGAAAATCTACTTGCACTTAAAAGAATATTTTCAAATTCGATGAAAATCCTCAAACTTTGAATTGCAAAAAAATATTTGAAAATCATAGGAAATCATTGAAAATCAAATAAAATCCTTTGAGGTTAAAATCGGTAGCGCAAAAAGGGTGGCGAAATTTAGATGGCTAGGGCGCTGAAGGCCTTGCGGGCGGGTTTACATTTTCGAAACATTACTGCAAACATCGCTCAAGTCTGGCAACAAGTACAGCACGTTTATTAACAATGCAGCTGTGAATTATTACTATTAGCGTTCCTTTCGTTGGCTGGCAAAGACAGCAATACTTCTCTATCATATTTCTATTTTATATTATTTAACTTGCACATTACAGGTGATTCGAAAAGGAAAGTATGTCCTTCCAACACTAGCACGACTTTGTCTAATAGCAACGTTCTTAGAAGACGGACTGCGAATGTATTTTCAATGGAACGAACAAAGGGAATACATGGATATGAGTTGGGGATGTGGAAAGGTAAACATCCATTTCGTAAATAGCAAAATCTTTACATTTATTCCATTCCAGTTCTTAGCTACAGTATTTGTCATAGTTAATTTATTCGGCCAATTGGGTGGTTGTATCATGGTCATGGGACGATTGAAAGTAGAAATCGCTTGTGGATTATTATTTTTCATCGTTGTTTTGCAAGTGAGTATACGAGTTGTGCAGACAGAAGATAAGTGCTGAGACGCAGTGGTGCCAACTTATCATTTCTGTGTTCCACTTCAATCGAAAGCTTTTCAGTAAAACTTTTTTTTATTGTGTAGACTGTAGCCTACTCAATTCTTTGGGACTTACAATTTTTGCTGCGAAATTTGGCACTCATTGGCGCTTTACTGTTAGTGTTAGCTGAATCTCGAGTGGAAGGACGTAGTTTATTTGCCGGTGTTCCATCACTTGGTGAAAATAAACCGAAAAATGTAATGCAACTAGCTGGTCGATGTCTCCTAGTATTTATGTTCATTACGTTGATTCGATTCGAACTAAGTTTTATGCAAGTAAGTCATCCGCCAAATATCTTTTTTTTTCAGCAGGCCTCAGCCCATTGCTGATTGATAATTAGACTCCCGGGGGAAGTCGTACGTCTGTATCTATTTTAGTCCAAAGTCTTAAAAATTTTGCGACGTCAGCAAATAGAAACTCGTTATTTCTTAAAAAATCAATAAGTGATTGACCCAAGGTGTGTGAGTTCTAAATATGTCTGCAATAACTGAAAATTTATTCAAAGTCACACATCTTTCTCTCTGGCTCCGATATTTATGACAAACAAAGATTTTATGGTTCATGGAGTCAGCTATCTGGCAATCTTCACAAAGAGGGGAATCTTTCAATCCGAACAAATGTAATTTCTTTCCACATAATCCACGTCCAGTTATCATTCTATTAATGATTCTAGTCGCCATTCCCGACAGTGGGAGTCCTTTAAACCACGGCTTCAGGTTGACCCTGGGCATGATTTCGTAAAAACAGTGTTCTCTATTTCCCATCTCGGCGTCGTCGTATCTTTCCTGCCAACGCATTATGATTTCTTTCTTGACTACACACAAGGTATCTACAAAGGTTAAAGGCACTATTTCTTTCTTCCCACTTTTAGCCCCAGCCTCAGCCAGAGCATCAGCTAACTCATTTACTTCTATACCGCAATGAGACGGAATCCATTGTATTGTGATTTCCTTATCCTTCATTTTTTCCACCATCCTCCAGATCGCTATTATCAAGTAATTCACTTCTTCTATATCCCTATCTAGCCCAATACAGCTAGAATCCGTGTAAATAACAAATTTTTTCAAATCATTTTTTCTAATCTCATCCAGGCACTTAAGTATCGCAATTAACTCAAGAGACGTGATTTGCAATCTGTCATCAACCCCCGTTGCTATATTAATATCGTGCCCGTCCGTGATTCCAATGCCGCCACCTTCAATTACCTTGGACCCATCCGTATACATTCTCACACAGTCGAAATAAAAAGCCTTATCATTAACCTCGAATATCCTCCTCCACTGCCTGGGGTTAAGATTTGCCTTCTTGAGGCCTTCCCTTTCAGCCATTTTCAGTTCTCATCTAACTACCAGATTTCCCGGCCTCACCCCTCCAGGAAGGCTAACAAATGGAGAGGTGGAAGCTAAGTACACCCGAGACCTCTTCATTATATACGGTTCTGATTCCGGATCTTCAATGTTCATTTCAGCCCCTTCAAGCCTTCCAACAATCGGTAGGGATATCAATCTAGCTTTCATAATTTCTTTTTGAGTAATCCATTCTCTACGAAAATCCAAGTGCATGCTACGCGAAGAGACATACAACGAGGGCACGGGCGTCGTTTTAAGGGCTCTCAAACGTATTCTCAATCCTTTATTATACACAATCACCAATCTGTTCAAGTCCTTAACATGGGCCTTTGCGTAAATTGAAGATCCGTAATCTATAATGCTTCTGACCGTGGCTTGAAGCACATTTAACAAAGTCTGAGGATGCCCTCCCCATTTAATTCCGGCCACCATTTTAACCACGTTCAGCCTACCTTCTATTCTCGGGATAAGCTTTAAAATATGGGTTTTATAATTGAGGATGTCATGTCATCTAACCAAATGCCCAGGTATTTAAACTCTTTGACCCATTCCATGAAATTTCCATTCATCATTAAAAACGGCCCAAATTGCGCTTCCCTCGGAAAAAACCAGATTGCCTTCGTTGGACATATCTAAATCA